>VZQC01009134.1:1181253-1308846 GCA_009823505.1 Rhizomys pruinosus
GACTCAAAAATTAAAATACCTAGGAACAGACCTAACCAAAGATACCAAAGACCTCTACAACAAAAATTTTAAACTCCTGAAGAAGGAGACTGAAAATGACTTCGAAAGATGGAAAGACCTCCCACACTCATGGATTGGTAAAATTAATATAGTAGAAATGTCCATTTTATCCATAGTGATATACAGATTCAATGCAATCCCAATCAAAATCCCTATGAGCTTCTTCACAGACTTGGAAAAAAAATCCTTAAATTCATATGGAAAAACAAAAGACTCGAAATAGAGAAAGAAACCTACTATGCATAAGCACACATGTGCATGTAAATCAGCATACACATCCACACACTTATACACACACAAGAAATACAGATCTACCCTGTACATTAAAGACGAATGGGTAGGAAAAACAGACCCTAGATCAAGCATCATATGCATAGTGGACTGTAAGTCTCATGCTCGCCATCCACCAGGTCATATATAACAAAGCCTAAAGTGCAGGCAGCAGCAATGATCACTATTGGTCAGTGCTGAGACCTAAAACAACTGGCTCCACACTGAGGATTCCCTGGGTGGAGATGGGACTTATCCTTGCTTTTATGTCTTCCAGAAAGCAGTAAATACATGCTGAATAAGCAGCCAATTAATAAATGCTTCTGAGTACCAACTGCATCGTTTCTCTACAGGGGAAATAATGAACAAGAGGGGACAGAAACCAAAAGCAAAAGTACCCAAGCTATATAAGGATCCCTTAGCCCAGGTAAGTAGAGAAAACTTCCATCCTATGGAATAGCAAGTGACGTCAGACCCCAGTACCACACACAGTGTGCATGCGTACTGCCTATGACATGGTAACTCAGCAGGAGCATAAACATGATGAGTCCTCATAGCTCCCCATCTGACTTCATGGTAGTCCTTTCTCAGTGGCTGTCATTTGGAGATTGTAGCCTTCCTACACTTATGCCATCATGTCTTTTCTCTTACAAGTTGGAGATGATCTAAGACATCAAGGCACATTATATGATCTTATTACTTTCCTACTTCCTAAAATGTCTGCAGCTCTTTCTCTTCCCTGGTCAATAAAATCTGGTCTCATACCCACTATAGTAGGCCACATTTTACAATGTTTATTAACAGGCGAATATATTAAAATATTAATAACCATATCTTTAGTTAACTTGAAAACTGTTCAGTCAAATCTTTTATATGCAATAATTTTATGTATAATGTTTCATTATTCCTTTGGGCAAAATAGTGTCAATATAATTTAAATCCATGGATAAAATCACAGACTTTATCAGGTTAACCAGACAGGAAAGCAGATCAACACTCAGCTCCTGTAGTACAAGTGTATACATGCACATCTGGGCATGGAAATCTAGAAATACATTCTATGACTCAACAATAGCTGTTTCTGAGGAGTGATATTTCATTTTCTTTCTAAATTATTTATAAATAGAAAATACTTTTCTCAGAGAAAGTACTCTTTTCCTCTAAGTATGAAACATGAAATAATTTTTGCTGATGAAAACTACCTACATGAGAAAAAATTACCTAAGAAAATACTGTCATTGACTCCATGAAGAAATAGCTGAGTTTCCAGAGTAGTCAGTTGCCTTCTGAGTACAGCCAGACCAACTACCAGCCATGGAGATAGGGGTATTTTCATAACAATTCTACTGTTTAATATGTGTTCACCTTTTCCTAGTTTGCTTTCTGTTATTGCAATAAAACACACTGACCAAAAGCAACTTGGAAAGAAAAGTGTTTGCTTCAGCTTGCAACTCTTAGTCCACAACCCATCACTGAAGGAACCTGGAGGCAAGAACTGAAGCAGGAACCATGGAGGAATGCTGCTTATTGGCTTGCACAGCTTCCCTTCTCAGACACCTGAGGCCCTACCTACTTAGGAATGACACTACCCCAGTGGGCCGGACCCTCCCACATCCATTAACCATCAAGGAAAAAAGAGACATGATGTTGGGAAGTGGGGTGACGAAAGTGGCAAGTCAGTCCAGGAGGAGTTAGTGACAGGAATGAGGGGTAGATAGATCAAAATATATTGTTTGCATGTATGAAACTCCCAAAGAATAAAAATATACTATAAATAGAAACAAAAACAAATCACCTTTGAAACTCTTCTAAAGAATGGAATTTGATTTAAAAGCATGTTTTAAGTCCTAAGAGGATCCTTCATCTCAAAAAAAAAATCAACAAATCTACATTTTAGTCTAAGAAAGGAATAAATGCAGGCCCTCTGTCAACAAACACCCTCTGAGCCCTGGGAATGGAGATGAAACAGATACAGGCAGCTTCCTTTAAGGAGCTTACCATCCACCAAGGAAGCAGGCATACAAACATGAGTACACATATATGATGGAGACAACAAAGTCTGCATGGGATTCTCTCATCCCACACAGAATAGAAAGGTTTTTCTCTCTGAACAATAGTCAGAAAAGCTTCCTATAGAAATTATTTCCAAAAATGAACTGTGACAGCATCTTATTTTACCAAGCATATAAAAACATACCATAGAGTGTCAAAGGCACAGTCATATGGACATGTTAACACAAAGAGCCTGAGGCAAGCCTGACCAGCAGAAGGAAGTCGCCCTCCAAGTCAGCTTATTCTCTAAACAGCACTTTGGAGAGCTTACCAGGCTCCGTGTAAGGGAATGAACAGCATGGTCCACTAGACTCAGTGGCTGTAAACTCCACTGCAGGATACAGAAGGCCATCCCAAGGCATTCTGATAAAGTCCATTACAAAGTGTGCTCACTACCACCAAGGCACAGTTAACAGACCTTCAGGGAAGGTAGGGCTGTGGGGGTTTGGGCACAACAGCCTGCAAATTGGTTTTACATGAAGGATGCTTGTACTCATGGATTATCACTTATAGCTAAAAAATGAAAAAAAAACTGAGAGAAAGATGCAGGACAGTTATGGCAGAATGCATGATCTGGGATGGGGTGGGGGTGTGGGGGAAGGGAAAGGGAAATATGCCTGAACTGAATTGGAAAATGATGTATGAAATGCACAAAGCATCAATAAAAAAAATGTTAAGGGCTGGAGAGATAGCCTAGCGGTTAAGAGCGCCGACCGCTCTTACAGAGGACGCCGGTTCGATCCCCAGCACCCACATGGTGGCTGAGAACCATCTGTAACTCCAATTTCAGGAGAACTCCAGTTCCAGGGGAATCCGAGACCCTCTTCTGACCTCCGCGGCATTGCACGACATGGGTGCACAAACCTACATGCAGACAGTACATTCATACACATACAAAAATAAAAAAATTTATTAAAAAAAGAATCAAGCATGTGAACTCTGTGGGACTAGAAAGAGAGTTCAATCATGGAACTTTCTAAGGCTGTACAATATATCAAGGTTGAACAAGACTCTCTGTAGTGTTGTCTTCATGACTCCTTAGGAGTCTATGAAAAAGGCATTGCTCCCATTTTCTGGGTGAGGTTATAGAGGTGAAGCAACTTGCCCAAAGCCAAACTAATAACTGGTACATTGAGCTTTTGAAGGCAGATCAAGTCTTACGTGACTGCTTGGGGTTTTCCCAGAGCAGGTAAGCAATTAACTTTTTGGTTTTTGTCTGCCCCTGGCTTGATCTTTACTTTTCTGAAACTTGATCTCATCAAGAATCTCCCTAAGAGAATAAGTAGCATGTACTACTTAAGGAACACTTGTTATCTATTAGCCGGTCTTTGAAACTAAAATTACCTCTACTTTTCTGGAAACTCAATTCTGTCCACTAGAAGAATTGCAAAGTAAAATTCACCAAGATATTTGCAATAATTTGAAACAATTATACATGAATAAATATGCCTTTGTGACCTGGTAGACATCCTTTAATACTTAGATAATCCACTTGAAATTAACAGATGATGTTAAGTAAAAATACAATGCAGTATAGTCACAAAGACTACCATGGTATGTGCCTCTACCACTACATTTAAATTTGATGCTGTCTATAGTCTTTTGGAAAAGGTCTGCATTCATGGTTAAAAAATGTCACTGAACTATCTAGAAGTTTTTTTTAGATCTTCAACTATTAACAAATAGAGATGAGAAATTTTCTATCCTGAATGCAAAATGGAATGTTATACCTTATAATGCCCAAGCTGTGAGGAGGAACACACTGTATCAGGCCCACATTCTGGGGACTGGATCTGCTATGTGTTTAAAACTCTAAACCAGGAAAGCAGGCTGATGAGTGCACTTTTGTTGCTTCTAAACGACATACTAAAATAAGCAGTGTAATTGTTACTATGTTTCTCTTCATTCACTACAAATGGTCTTCTGAAATACCTATCTTCCTCATGATGTGAACAAGGTATGACTTGGGCATCAAATTATAGCCTTACAATAGTGATGTTGTGGTATCTTAGACTTTAAACAGACTCACATCTTACCCAGAACCATTCCTGACAGTTTTGTTGTATAATTAAGCTCCCAGGAAAACAGAGCCCACAAGTTCCTTCTTCACTTACATTGTTAATGAATGCTTGTCTTTGCCCTGCTATTTTATGTAAATAAGGCTTTCAGAAAATCCATTTGCCTTATGGCAGAGATTCAGTAATAACTGTCACCTGTTTATACATAAAATCAAACAATTGGCAACAGGATATGTGATGCTCTATAGTAAGGATTACCAGACTCTAAATATATAATAAATCAAACCACCATAGGACAACATAACTGGAAAAATAGACTATGACCAGATAAAGATTATTACAAGCTTCTGGGAAACTGCTACATCCTAGGCATTGTAGCTGACAATTTGCCTATGTTAATTCTCCATCTCTCCCTATGACCTTCTAGTTAGGATAATTGGTCTATGGTTCTGCAATTATGCACCAAATCACATAGAACACCAAAATATTGTCATACTGTAAGATATTTTATATTTCCAAAAGCATGATAGGAATATTCAACATCAGTCAGACACCACACCATCAGCTGAACTTTACCACACAGCTCACTCAGTATGAGCTCACATTGCATTGCTTTCTGTGACATATATTTTTTTTAATTTTTTTGTGTTTGAGTGTATTGCCTACATGTATGTGAGTGTACCCATGTCATGCAGTGCCCAAAGAGGTCAGAAGAAAGTATTGGATCCCCTGGAACTTGAGTTTCAGATGGATGTAAGCCACCAGGTGGGTGCTGGAAATAGAATCCAGGTTCTCTGCCAGAGCAGCCAGTGCCCTTAATCACTGAGACATCTCTCCAGCCCCTCTGTGACATATTTTTGTGAAGCTGGACATGAGTAGCTTTGGTGATCACATGTAACTACAGCACAACCAATATAGAAGAGAAAATAAGATAAAGGTCATGTATGATTTTGTTCCAAGATACTATGCACATACATGGTTATGGATTTGGGGTGAAATGGAAAAGAAAAGTCAGAGACACAAAATATGCTGGAAGCCAGTAAAATCTGGGAACATTTGCTGCAGATCAATTCTAAACTTCTTGCTTCAAGGACAGGAAATGGACCAAGGGCCAAATAAATGTGTTATCTGTTCTTCTGTGTTCTTCCCCAAGTGATTAAAGGGCCACTGGTGACCCAGTGTAGAGTAACACTTCACATTATCAGTAACAATTCTTGGAGATGCACTTGTTACCATACCTTACACTGGCTATGCTCATTTTTACCTCATCATTTATCTAAATATTATTATTATTACAATATTTATTTCACATTTGGGAAGAACAAGCTTTCTACTTTTGGTAAGATACCCTCTTTCCTATTCTTTATTGATACACAAAAGTATTGCTAGGTAATCTAACATGGGGGCTTTTCTAGTTGAAGTTCCTTTGTGAGCTTAATCTGTTATGATTTTCTCTTGCATTCGAGGCATTTTTTAAACAGCCTAAGGACTTCCGTGTTTAACTTTCAGGAAAACATTTATCCCAGAAGCCACACAATATGGGATGAAAATCTGAGCGCCAGGTATGGGCTCCCTCCCTATGAGTCATTGGTCAGGGAGGCCCCAGAAGTCCCCCAAACAATATAGTTATTGCCATTGCACGTAATGTCTATCGGATGGTAAGACCCTATTAATGAAGATAACATATATTTTGGTCGCAGACATAAAGAAATCAAGCTAGAATTGAGCTTGAAGATTGTTTTCCATTTGCAAGTTTTCATTGTGCTGGAAGGGGATGTGCAAGCTTCAAAGGAGGAGAAATCATCTTACCCGGCTTTAACTTCTTCAAGCTACAACACTACCATGCCAGGCAAGGTGTGATCACTGGTTCAATAGTGTCATGAATGTTATAGTGGCTATCCAAATACTTTTGTATTGAACTTGAGGCCTGCTTGACAGGACAGAATCTATACCTGGTATTATAAACCTAAAAAATAAATAAATAAAAGCCCTTGTCTGGGGAGGTGATAGACTGTAGGGGGTAACTCACTGATGTTTCCATGAATGGACATGGTGTTAAACTACCTTCTAAATATTTATGATTAGACCCATAGATTATTGCTGCTCTCAGCCTTTGTCAGAGAATCTTCTGCTTGTAGTTGGTGACAGTTAATGCAGGCTTGTTATTAACTGGTCAAAGCTAATGATAAATGACTGTTTTGTGACAATGACTGTTTTGTGCTGTCCTAAACAGAACATCTATACTACCTCCCCCAAGGCTCAGGGAACATCATGGAAGAGGGAACAGAGAGAATGTAAGAACCGTAGGAAGATGGAGGATAGAGGGCTGTGAAATGCTGTCCTCCAGACTTGACATGGCCATGCACAATGAACCCATGGTAGCTGTGGTTATCTGCACAAGGTAAGGTCTGTCAACATTTGTATGGGCTGGGGAGGGGCTCCTGAGGTCCCACCTCTTCCTGAGTTGCTATTTGCAGTGAAGGATTACTGGGGAAGGAAGAGCCATTTTATTCAGTAGTACAATCACTGTCAAGTTGCCCCTGCTCCCATAAATAACTCTATAACCATGCTTATACAAACAACCCTGATTGAACTCAGTAGCTCCACAAAAAAAAAAAAAATGAAATCATGGCTAACATAATGCCACCTGTCACATAGCCATATACTTACATTGAATTTTATACATCCAGAGAGAGGATACACATATGCATGCACGCAAGTGGGGTGGTCAGAGCCAATGACATTTAAACATTCAAAAATAAACTTCAGCAACATATTTGTGGAATTTCATGAAAGAAGCCTGTCCTACTTACTTTCTATTGCTGTGATAAAACACTGACTGAAACCAGCTTGAGGAGGAAAGGGGTGACTTCAGCTTACAACTTCCAGGTCATAATCTGTCACCAAGGGAAGTCTGGGCAGGAACCTGGAGATCTTGAGTCTGGCACTTTTGCATGTTGTGCAACCTGATGTGTCAGGTTTACTAGCTTTACATGTCAGTCATGCATCCCTCCTATTTGCCTTTCAACAGCCTTCACCCATGCACCACCTTCACTACAAACTCTCCTTTCCCAAATTGTGGCCACCATCCTTCCCTAAATCCCTATTTGCACTTGGTCGATGACTGACATATACTGCTACACATGGGTTTTCTTTGCAGCTATATTTATAGCCCTGGTTAGAAGGGAAGTGGAACAATGCTTCCTCAATACAAGGAAAATGCCCCATGTATCACAGACCCGTATCTCCCTGGAAGGGGATAACAGCCTCTAGTTCCAAATAAAAATCTCCAAACATCTTTTATGAATGAAAGTTTATATTGACACCTAGGTTTCAATCCACTGAGAATAATAATTCAGGCAATATTTCAAAAAGCATTTTTATAAAGCACATCAATTTTTCAGTTGGTTCAATTTTATTGACTTTACGAAATAATTCAATCATTCATGTGTCATTTCAGGTAACTTTAAGTTTCATTGCAATATTGCTAAGATATAAAATCTTTCATTTTCCTCATAAATTAAAGATATTTCTTTAAAAAAACAAAGGAAAACTAAATGGGTATGGTCTAGTAAGGAAATGTTGAAGATACATATAATAAGCTAAAATAATTCAAAGTCAAACAGGGACTCCCATATGGACCTTAGAAAAAAAGGCTGTTATTTGTACAGTTTCTTGCTGTACAAGGGGAGAGTCTATTAAATAAGTCAGAAGACAAGATTCTCTCTGAAATGTTTGGATTACCAAAGGGTTGTTCTTATATCATGAAAGAATATGTCTTAGGTTTGAAGTAGTTCTTCATTTTCTTAGCACCAAGGATATAATCCTTAATACTGGGATCTACTGACAACCGTCCCCACCCCCAGAAATCCTGGAAGGAAGCCCTTTTAAAAACTATAGCCACTTCCACAAAGTGGAATGTAGTCACTGTGACCAGAAAACACAGTTAAGCCAAAGCTTATTCATGTGATGCCTATTAGAATGCATCAAAATCACCTCCACAGCTGAGAGGTCTGTGTAAAAGGCCAAGTTCAAATGTATGTAGCACTTGGTTAAGGACCCTTGATGAGTGGGGTGCTTGCTTGTTTGTTTCTTAATGATTCCAAAAGAAAAGAAAGGAGGAAGAAAAACTTGAAAAAAGAGAAGGAAGAGAGAGAGAGAGAGAGAGAGCATCGTACTGGAAGCGAGAGGCCCCGTTCCCTAAATAAGTCTGGGTCACAATTCTAAAGGAAGCTATCAACACTCCAGCTACCTTGCAAAGGCCTATTCAAAGTTAACCGGTGTTTATTTTCTAATTAATACTTTGCAGACCAACATTGTCTGGAATACCTGAGTTCACATCTAACAAATATAATCATCAACTGTGGCAGCTTTCTAATTTAAAGAGTAAATTAACTTTACTACAGTTTAGAAAAGAATTTGTTAATTCAAGTGACAGAGAAACACTGTTAATTTTGCATGGAGAGTATTGAGTGGTTTCTTTCCTCTGAAAATGCCTTCCCTCTGTGGCTTAAATAATCCTTTTGTTTTTTCCATCACTTAAATCAGCAAATAGCAGGCCATGTTGTTGTTAACATAACCTCACCACACGCAGGAATTCAGGGCTATATCATTTAACAAAATGAATGAGACAAAAATGTCAATATAGTTTTCAGGGAGCCCAAAGAATTCCCAACTAGAAGATATTCATAATTAGTACCTGTAAAACACATTATGAATTGACTTGAAAGTTCATTCACAAACTAAAAAGCTATCATTATCATCCCTACAGTATCTCTGCTATCTCCAGTGCACCTTCATCCATCCCAGAATCTTCCAGGTGGGAGGACAGAAACACTGGAAGGGCATCCGTGTAATTATATGCAAGATACAGAACACCCCACTAGATAGAGCAAGTACCAGAATCACTAAAACATCCCATTCTCCTTGAGGATGGAGTTCAGTGGTAGAGGGCTTGCCTAATATGCTCTAAGTCCTGGTTTCAATCACTAAGATTAAAAAAATTAAAATTAAAATAAGAATAAATTATAAAGAATCTATCTACAATTGTGTAGCATCTGCTGGGACTTACCAGGTGCTGTGTGTAAATTTGCCAGCATGTATTCACTGCAACTTTATGATGAAGATAAACATTACCCCATTCATTTTTCAGAGAAAGGAACTGAATCATCTAGCTCTAGGAATGATGAGACTGCAATCCGATTCCATTTGCAGTCTTAGAGTTTTGCTGCTGCCTTCAACAGATCACCACACCATAATGCGATAGCACATAATTTTTAAGCTCATAGTGGTCCGTTTCATTTTTCTTGGAACCACCACACCATACTTCCTACTTCTGCCCCTAAAATATTCTGAGCACCAGCATTCTATTAAGTCCCGAAAACCAAAGGCCTAGGGCTAATGAACTATTAGGTAACTAAGAAAATACCAAAAGCCTAAAAACTGTTTTTAAATATACTATCACAACATCAGCAAAAGGAAATTTTCAAAAAAATTAGGACATTTTACCTGAATGTGATAAATGTCCAAAATGTAGAGTCAGCTCAGCAAATTCACTAAAGTTGAATTTCTGATAGATTCTCCTTATGCTAAAAGTATCCCCATACCTGTCCAAAAATTATAAAGAATTGCAACAAATTATGTTGTTTATACTCAATTTTAAGATCAAAACTGTATTAGTTACTTTTCTGTGATAAAATATCATGACCAAGGCCACTTACAGAAAGAAGAGTTTATTGGGCTTATGTTTCCAGAAGGTAAAAGTCCAACATGGTGGGAGGCAGGGCAGGAGGCGGCCAAGCAGAAAACTAAGCTTACATCTC
This sequence comes from Rhizomys pruinosus, assembly GCA_009823505.1. NCBI lineage: Eukaryota > Metazoa > Chordata > Mammalia > Rodentia > Spalacidae > Rhizomys > Rhizomys pruinosus. The sequence goes on from VZQC01009134.1 coordinate 1,191,476, forward strand.
CAAGCAGGCACAGGAAGCAGAGACAATCCAGAAGTGGACAAGGTGAAAGCCCACCTCAGGCTTCCTCAGTACAGCCACACCTCCTAAACCTCCCAGGGCGGCGCCACCACCTGCAGACAAAGTGTTCAAATACTTGGAGCCTTCGAAGACATTCTCATTCAAACCACCACAAACTATTATTGTAAAACCATCCTACATTTATAACAAAATGATATGCAGTGAGAAGCAGTATGCAGATTCAAGTACCTCACATGGCCAGGCAGCAAGATTGAAAACCACCCTCAATTGGAATATCTCCAGAACAGCCCTCTAGCATCCCGTTCCCTGAGCTAAGAACAGCAGTAAGCAAAAAGTGCCTGGGAAGAAGCAAAACCCATGACAAAAAAAAATAAAATAAAATGCTGCATCATGCCATCTGAGGCAGGGATTATGTTGTGTGGAATTTTATCCGAAAAAATAAAAAAAAAAAATAAAAAATAAAATAAAATAAAATGCTGCATCATGCCATCTGAGGCAGGGATTATGTTGTGTGGAATTTTATCCGAAAAGAAAAAGTAAGAGCACAAGGCTTTCCCAGCAACCACTTGGTGAATGAGCAAAAATTAAAAATAATCTGAATTACCCAGCACTCTGTGTTCATTAAATCTGCATGGAATTCTGAAGAACCACACAAAATGATGACGATGAAAAGGGAAGTTAGGATAGCTTACTGAGAACATGTGTATGCCCCTTCTGGCAAAAAAAAAAAAAAAAAAAAAAAAAAAGGAAAAATTATTNGACTAAGAACAGAAGTAAGCAAAAAGTGCCTGGGAAGAAGCAAAAGCCATGACAAAAAAAAAAAATAAATGCTGGCATATGCCATCGAGCAGATGATGTGTGTGGAATTTATATCCGAAAAGAAAAAGTAGCAAAGGCATTTCCAGCACCATGAGTGAAATAGCAAAATTAAAATAATTGAATTTACCAAGCACTCTGTGTTCATTAATCTGCAATCTGGAATTTATGAAGCACACAAATGCTGGCCGAATGAAAAGGCGAAGTTAGGATAGCTTACTTGAGACATGTTAGCCTTCTGGGGCAAAAAAAAAAAAAAAAAAAAAAAAACTTGAAATAATGTATTACATATATATGTTTGGTGAAAGATATAATATATGAAAGCATTGATAGATCATACCAATAAACATGTTTCTAGTGTGTCTCATGAAGTAAAGTTGTGCAGCGTGGTGGTGCACGCCTTTAAATCTAGCACTCTGAAGGCAGAGGCATGGTGGATCGTTTGAGTTCAGACAGGCCAGCCTGGTCTACAGAGTGAGTTCCAGGACAGCTGGGGTTATAGGGAGACCCTGTCTCAAAAAAAAAGAAATGTGAAGTTGTGTGAGTGTGTGTGTGTGTGTGTGTGTGTGTGTGTGTGTGTGTGTTGAGGAAGATACTGCTTGTTCATAACATACTTAGACAACATACTTGGCAACTCCATCCCTATCCTTTCAAGCTTTTTCTCAGTGGCTGAAAGACTAGAAGCTGTACTTCCACTGGTCCTCCTCAGCACTCTTCCATCACAGACTCTTGAGTTCTGAGATGTAGCATATGAAAGAAGACCTGAGCAAAGGCATCATGTTCTTTCCAGCAATGACAGTAAAGCTGGAGACAGACGTGATGCCACTGCCCTCATGGCTTCAGGCCAAAGCTCTGAAACCCTTTTTCAAGCTACAGCCATCTCCCCTATACCACTCTCTATTTACATCTATTTCTGCTAAGATACCTGCCAGTGTTTATTTCTTAATTTTTCAATTTTAGCTATTAAAATGATCTCTAAAGCACAAGATTAAAAATGGCCTTCTTCTTCTTTGCATTTTCTGACTTTTAAAAATAAACAGGTGCTGCACATATAACAAGGGAGGCAGTTCACGGGGAGAAGGTGGTTCAGCAGTTATAGTTCAGCTCATCACTTTGTTCCTTGTCCAGGGCCTTTAGTAAATACTAAATTAAGCATGCTCTTCTTACACCTTTTAAACAATGTTGGTTGCCCATTTTCCAGGTTAAGAGGAAAACGATAGAAAACAAAATGGAATAATAGGCGTGAGAAGTGATAGATGATAGAAAAGGACTCAGAAGAAGTTATGCAACCATCAACTTCCCAAAAGCCCCACAGAACATTCACTCTATTACTTGGTAAGCATTGAACATAGGAAATAACTTCCTTGCATACCTCAGCAAAAAAAAATACTGGCTACCCACAAGTACAAAAGTGATAGTCATATAAATTATTCCAACTATTTTTTATCACACAATCTAAGTCAGCCAAGGATTATTTCAGAAGAAGAGACAGGCATCACCAAAGGTCAAATTAACACTACAACCCATAATAATTAGGGTTACTATTGAAAACACTTACTGAGTAATTACTATGTGCAGGCAATACAATAAGCACATTGTAGGAATTCTTCCTTTAATCCTCACAACTCTGTGATGAAAGCATGATTCTCTTCATCTTTGGAGATGAGGAGAAGAGCTTGAAGAGGTTTAGTGGAATGCCTAAGATCACATAGCTATTCATGGTCATTGGAATTTATATCCAAACTTCTCTAATTCTGAAGACTTCCAATAATCAATCTAAATGCTTCCATATACAGAAATGAAGACAAGAAACAGCACATATCTTCTCTAGGCCATCAGTTATTAAAAACACCTATAAGAAAATAATCACAAACTCCCTTCCAGATGTTGGGGATGGTAACCAGAGGATTTCCACTGGGTGAAAGAGGCTTTTAGGCCATCCTTCAGAATCCAGATGTATGCTAAATTAATGCTGTATGTTCTATATTTTAAAACCCCATATTGATGAGAGCCAACAGTATAAGTCAGAATTAAAATAAATAAAATTCAAAAAAACTCTAATTTGATTCAGTATATTATGTCTGATAGCAATAAATCTTAAAACATGCAATATGAATATCTTAATTTTTCATCTTGAAGTTCCAGATTTTAAAGGATAGACATGAGTTGGATGAAACTGTCTTAAGCAGACTCTCTGTCCAGCTGTTCTACATCATCAGACAAGCAAAACATTCCTGGTTTACTTACTGTCCTAAAACTAGCCCAGATCTGCTTCCTCTTAACACAGCAGTACTGTGTAGAAATATAACTTGTCATAATCAGTTAAAATAAGAAATTTTTATCAATTTTTTCTTTTATATAAATATTATGAGCTAAAATTTTAAAGTTATAAAATAAACAAATGTAAATTATAAAGGTTACCTGTAATCCTACAAACACATCCATGTTTGTATTTTTTTTACTTTATGCACAGGTGTGCACATGGGTGCGAAGACCAGAGATCAACCTCAGCTCTCGTTCCTTGGGATGTCTTCTACCTTATTTCTTGAGGCAAGATCTCTCAGTGGTTGGAAATCTCTGACTCAATTAGATTGGCTAGCCAGCAGTCCCAGGAATCCACCTGTCTTCATATCCCTAGTACCAGAATTGCAAGCACAGGCCAAAACACCCATTTATTTGTTTTGTTGTTTTGTTTTGTTTTTATTTTTGTTTTTGCTTATAATAAGAGATTCAACGCAGATGCCCAGGTTTGAATAACAAGCACTTTATTGATATAACCCTCTTGCCAGCCCTATACTTTGAGAATTTTTTAATATATGTCTGAGTTCTACATATAAAGCAAGCTTAACACAATTGTCTACAAAGAAATAATTATCTGAGCCAGGCATGGTGGCATATACCTATAGTCCCATCATTATGTGTCATGGTTGGCTTTAGTTGTCAACTTGACACATCTAGGAAGAGGGAACCAGGAAGCACAAGTACAGAATTTCCTCTGTGGATGGGCCCGTGAGCATGTCTATCAGGCATTATCTTGATTGATGAGTGATAGGGTAGGCCACAATCCACAGTGGGTGGTGCCACTCCTGGCAGGTGCCCCTGGGTTACATAGGAGCACAGGCTGAGCATAGCCACAGAGCAAGCCAGTGATCGGTGTTCTCTGCAGTCAGAGCTTCAGGTCCTGTCTCCAGGTTCCCACCCTGAGCTCCTGCTAGCTGGACTGTAAGTGTGAAGATGAAATAAACCCTCCCCAAGTTGGATTTGCTTTTATCACAGCAACAGAAACCAAATGAAGGCACCATGGAAGCTGAGACAGCAAGATGGTGATTTCAAGGCCAACCTAAGTTTTATAGTGACTTCACAGCCAAGTTGTTCCGTGCACGAGACCTGACTCCAGGGAAAAAATAGGAAAGGGAATGAATTCAAAGAGTGGTAGGTTTTCCAGGCAGAAACATCTAAAAGAATCAACACACTGAGCCTTTGTTTTGCATTTCTATGAGCAAAATATGTTCGGACTTTGCTACAGCAGGATATTTAACCCACTTTGAAAACTTTAAATCATTTTACTCTCACAAAATTATTAAAATAATGAATAATCATTAATCGAGTGATTTAAAAGCATATCTGCTTTCTTACACTTCAAAAAAATTTTTCTATTGGAGCAATAAGCTACCAAGGTCATAGCTACTATAGGAGGAAAAGTGATACTTTTATCAACCAGGTGAGAACTGGATGTTAGCAGAGCGCCCCAGTGAGAATGAAACAGCTTCCATTCTACACAGTCAACTAACTTCCAACTGTGATGCAATATCAAAGAAGATACGAAATTAAACTTTGTACAGCCTGTGATAAATAATTTTTATCCAGAAATTTAATACAGACCATTGAATAGCTCCTGTTCAATTGAAGGGAGATGCCTCTTTCCTCAATCGTATTATCTAGACACAAGTATAATAAATAATGTTACTGCAAATAGTATTGGTTTATGCAAAAATATAGTGAATCTTAAAAAAAAGACAAAAGCCACAATGCATTAGTAAAATGAAGCAGATTGACTAGAGCTGAACAAGTTGGAAGAAAGAAGAAGGCAGATGTCCCGTGTATGTGGCAGGGGTGTGATTTTTAGGAAAGTTGTACAACATATGGGAACATGCCTGGAATTATCATTTTTTTAAAAAGCAAATGTTTCACCAAAATCTTTGTTGGCACAGAAATAACCATTTCAAAGACAGGCTAATGTTTTCAAAACTGAATCTGTCAATCAAAAATACCACTATTAGTCTACTGCATTCTTACTATGTACTTCAAGGTAAGTAAACTCAGATAACTTTAGGCTTCAAATGATGTTAAGAAAATATCACTTGCCAGGCATGATGGTACAAGCTTTTAATCCCAGCACTTGGAGACAGAGGCATGTGGACCTCTGTGAGTTCAAATCCAGCCTGATCTACATAGCAATCTCTAGGCCAGCTAGGGCTACAGGAGACCTGGCTCAAAAAAAAAAAGACTGAAAATATCACCTAGATGGAGACTTAATATTTGTGGCACTGATTTTTCCCTAACCACACTATACCAGAAACTTAGAGCATATCCTCTGAATTCCCCAACAATCTCACTGTGTTGAGAACTGAGAGAACCTGGAGATTCTGACCTGCTGAGACAGAGAGAAGAAGAAACTCTCCATAGAGTCCAGCTTCCAGCCACTCCTGCTGGACATTCCTCTTCTACTCCCCGCTCTCCCCTGGCCTCTCACTTCAGGAATGCCATGTGCCACAGAACTTAGCTCTCGGTTTCTTCTCTTCTGGTTTTAAAGGTTTTTGTTCCTCCAGAATTCACTGGCTCATCAAGGGCAAGATGTACCCTGAGCTTTCTTAGAAGTCACCATATAACCAACCCCTAATCCTCCTGTCTCTGGCCCCCAACCCCTGTCCCAGTTCTTACATCAGAGGCATGCACCACCATGCCCAGATCTCTGTAGGTTTCTTAAAACTATAAATAGAATCCTTTCCATCCAGGACACAAGCCTAAGACTGTCTTTGTTCAGTCAATACTATGGTCTAAATCTATTTTTAATGTTTTAAATTTTTAATCATGTTTAAAATGTTTTGGCAGCTGACTGCATAAACCAAAGCAAAGGAAATGTTTAGAAAGAATCTCACAAGCTAATGTCCCCCAGGGAAATGTCAGAAGGCTGCAGACATAAAATACTGATACAGAAGATTCATCAGCTGAAGTGTGAGCCACCCAGGTGGACAGTCCTCAAATGTCAGTGGACAGGGTATGTCCAAAGCCAAGTGCCCAAAATTAAAATTACACTGTTAATAAAAATAAAATTTTACATGATCAAAATTATGATCAGATAACGAGAGACATGTTTGCCTAACCTGAAGTGGGGACCCAGGTCATGCAACAGAAAGAAATGTATTTGATCTTAAGCCATTCCTAAATTTCTAAGGCTAGATCCTCCAAATGGTTAGGACTTTTAGTCATGACATATAAGTGCACAGAAAGATCTGTCTTTATCAAAGTAAGGGTGTTTGAATTCTCTAGCCTCATACTGGCAGCAGTTACTCACCAACCTACACACCAAACCCCTCCAACTTTGCCTAGTAAAAAGGAGCAACAAAAAATCTAAACACCACAACTAGGACTTCATAATGTATAGGGCTTCAAATTTTTACATAATAAGCCTAAGTGTCAAATTGTTTATACACTTCACACAAAGTGACAGATAGATGACAGGTAGATGTAAATAGCTAATTGGTAGTAAACCCTAACCAGAGGAGGCAAACTTAGTTGTATTAGCAGACCCAGACAGAAGCACATGCAAGATGGATTCAATGGGGACCCAGCACAGGAAACTCAATTTATCTTGTAAGAATGATGTACACAGAGTAGACCACACACTGGAGTTCAGAGGCCAGTTACTCCTGTGGCATTTGTCCCTCCTGTGGCAATGCACCAGTGTCATCAGGTCAGGTACGTTATTTGCATCCTGATTCTGACATGCTAGAAGGGGATTAAATAATCTCTCTTCTATGATGTGACATGATTGTGAAGGATAAGCTCATGTACATAAAAGCACTCTGTAAGTCATCACATACACACAATGAGAAATGTCCCTGCTCTAATAGAGAAGACTGTGTCATCCCCTCCTATCCTTCTCCAGAGTGCCCTAATGCCTGGAAAGCACTAAAGTTTTCAGATATAATGATAAGCAAATACAACCTCTGTAATTCATGTTACTTCAACATACATCTCAGCACTGACTTAGCCCAGCATGGAGATATGCCCAGCACAAGTCTAGACAATGTGAGACACAGAAAGAAAAGAAAGCTTCTTTGCTCTGAAAGAAAAGTATCTCATCATGGAACTAAGACTAGCACACATGGAACAGCAGGGAGGCACAGAGCTGCACATGAGAGACAGCTAAGCATGTAGGAGGGCTTCAAAAACAAAAGGAAGGAGGCATTGTCAACTGTCACAAAATATATGGAGGGCACTAGAGCCCAGCAGAGATAGAGGCGGCTGTGTTCCTGGAGACCTGACTAGGGACCAACTTAAATAGTGACTGGCAAAAAGGAACATAAACTCTCCAGACAATGGGGGATACATACACTAAGAAAAGATTTTTAAAAACTTGATCCAGTAGACCTGAAACAGTGACTAGACAGATCACACAATCTTAACCAAATAACACCATGGCAAATGTTGGCAGTGGCGAGATACTCTCAAAAGAGCAGAGGCTGAGGTTGCTAAGAAAAGGTTAAGTATAATCCCTATCAGTAGTTGGCTCACTTCCCAATCTTAATTCTTTGCCCCAGTTTTTAATGCAAACCAAAAGCCCATGAGTCATAAGAAACAGACTAAGTTGCTGATAAAGCAACTTGGGTGCTCCTATGGCTGTGACTGCCACAGAGTTGAGGCCACACAGGCTTTAGCAAACCCCTGGAACCGGAGAGGGGCAAGTCCTCCCCAGTGTTAGCCTGAGTATGTCACTTCATCTCTGTCTCCCAGTTTCATCCTCTGTAGGGTAAGAAAACATTCTTCTTCATGGTTTCTTTCTCTCTCTCTTTCTCTCTTTCTTCTTTTTCTTTGAGTCTTAAATCTAGAAACAAATTCTAGAGCCTTTCAGCAATATATACACATCCACTGAAGAACAATTATACCACATAATTTTCTAGTTGGTGATTTCCTCAAGAGCAGAAGCTATGTTTTGCTGGCCCCTACAAACTCAGAGGCATACCTCAGTCCCTAACATCCACAGGATTGCTATAAACCTTTGTTGTTCAGTGGACATCAAAAGTAATGCAATTCATCATGATAAGGTGCTCTGCATCTGCTCAGCCTGCGACTTGAGTGGTGAAAAGAAAAAGAACAGGCTCTTGCCTTCATGGAGTTTAGTCCAGTAAGGAAAACAGGCACTATAAACAACTGTATCTGTGGAAAGAAGCATCTCAAAGCAGAAGCTTAGAGGACATGTAACCATACCACAATAGGAAGCAGCAGCTAACCTCATCTAGAAAATCAGAGAGAGACTTCAAGCCAATTAACACCTATCAATTAATTCTTTTTTCTTTTATTTTATTTATTAGTTTATGTGTATGAGTGTACTGTCTGCATGTAGATTGGTACACCTGTGTTGTGCAATGCTGCGGAGGTCAGAAGAGGGTGTCAGATTCCCCTGGAACTGGAGTTAAAGATGGTTCTTAGCCACCATGTGGGTGCTGGGAATTGAACCCGGGTCCTCTGCAAGAACAATGGGTGCTCTTAACTGCTGAGCCATCTTTCCAGCTTCCATCACCTATCAATTACTTCTATAACTCCCCATGATAATGAAGAATTAGATCTTTATTGATCTAAATATGGCATTATTTCAAATATTATTTCACACAGCATAAGGATAAAAAGCTCAAAGTAAGAACAATAAATTCAAGCAATACTAAATGAGTCCTACCTATCAGAGTTAAAAATACATAATCAAATTTTATCATGAAAAATTTAATTACTATGAGTAGTCTGTGTAGGACCATACCTTTCTTTTACAAAGGAACTTGAAGTTGAAAAATAACGTATAGATCTCACTAGTTTAAAATGTAGCCCTAGTAGTAATTGTACTATGGAAATCCAAGCCAAGTTAACCAATATTTAATGAGTTATTCTTTTGTAAAAATATCAGGTAAAATATTAAAGAATATATTAAAAACTATAATATATCAAGCTGCTAAGGGAAAACATCAATTGATGGTCCAACACCAGCTTCGAGACCAAATACCCACATCAATGACCAGCAAAGCAAAGGACACTGGTGCAGTAGTGGCACTTTTGCTACCTAATCAGATGAAAGCCCACTCAGTGGGAGGAAACACATGTGGTACAATAAACATAGCCAAATACATGTGGCTGGAGAGGTCGCCAATCTTAGAGGAAATCCCAAGAGAGTCACATCCCCAGACTAATGTAATTTCTTATTATGTGGAATATATACATCCTTTTTTTTGTAACTTAGCTCCACCTTTCTTTTTTTTCACATAAATTTATTTTTATTTTTTAACAAATCTAGACCCATGTTCCCACCCATTCCCCCACCCTGCCAGAGCTCATGCATTCTGCCAAACATGCTTTTCTTTCTTTCTCAATATTCTTTCTCAGTCTTTCTCAATATTCTCCATGAGGAAGTTGACTGTTTTGAGCAGAAATTCACTGTTTCAGTCAGTGCATCCTTATATTTACAGACAAATATCCAAGTCATCACTCCTCAAAGAAGCTTCTTGTGGACCATACAGAGACTATTACAGAGTACCACAAATGGTCACACAGGCATTATCTGTGAGTTGCCCAAAACTAAATAGCACATCTATAATCCAACATCTACACCTAAGGCTAATGGAACACAGAACAAGGGTTAAAGAGGACACTAATGAATCTCATTAATGCAACTCTCTCATGCAACAGAGGGTCAGCAACTCAAAAGGGCACAAATGGCCAAAGTGTAGAGGTTAAGAGTCTACAGAATGTTGATCCTTGGACAGGACTCCTATATTAAACTTCACCCAGCCAGGGCTCAGGGACCATTGCAGAAAAGGGGATGGAAAGATTGGAAGAACCATGGGGGTACATGACCATATGGAAATAGACTATGAGCTCCTGGGACCTTGCTCATATGAATCTACAGCAATGATGTCAGCATGCACAAGACCCATGCAAACTCAAGCAGACAAAAAAACCCAGCAGGACCTGGGGAAATGGGTAGCAGAACCCAATCTTAGCTGAAGAATTATTGGTAACTGATTACTGCTGGATGAGGAAGAGGTAATATTCCTAAAGCAAGGGACTCTAAATAGGCTGACTAGACCTCAGTAGACGAACTCGCACTGAGGAATGTCTGGGGACACAAACTTGACACAATAGGTCTTAACACAAATGACAAGGTATGAATTCCAGTGGGGTGGGTTATGGGAGTGTGCCAGTGGGGAATGGGGTGTAAAGATGACTAAGACTGACTGAGATACTCTATATGAAATGCACAAAAAGTCAATTAAAAATTTAAATAGAAATAAATATACTATGCAAATGATAAAAAAATACTGAGTTCAATTAATAAATGAAATTTGAAATTATACAAAAATGTCACAAGCGTTGGCTCTGCAGCAAATAAGTCCAGATAAAAATCTAACTTTCAGGGAGAACATTTGCCACAATGATCTCCGTATCTTTTTTAGATCAGTGTGGAGAAAGCACAAGAATAAATGCATAAAATCACTGTTCAAACAGTTATGAATAGATGAATGGTTGAAATTAATAAAGCAAACAAGGAAGGCAACATTTTTTTAAATTTTTTTTTTATTTCTGTATGTGTATCAACGTATTGTCTGCATGCAAGTTTGTGCACCCAACCGTGTCGGGCTGGAGAGATGGCCTAGCAGTAAAGAGCGCCAAACGCTCTTACAGAAGAAGGCAACATTGTAAGAGAGCATTCAGCTAAAACCTCTTAGAAGACAAAAATCAAAGGGAAAGCTAGATGAAGAAGAGGGAGAATATGAGGCACGAGATGAGGCTAGGTAGTGGGACGTGTGAAGGGAGCAGCTGAAAGTTCACACGGAAGAGACAAAAGAAAGATAAAAATGGTTCGGTCACATTGTCCAGTTTTAAACACGGAGCTGAGCCATGCAGGTTTTATCAGGTTGACTACAGTCATCAGGGTTTCACTGAGGAAAATGTGATCAGAGCACATCTACTGGCAGAGTCCTAAGTGGGTAGACCAGAAGGCCTACTGGGAAGTCCAGGCCCAAGAAAAACCAGAGCTAAGGCAGGAGATCGTGACCAGAAATGAGGGAGCAGCTCGGAAGCACCAGCAAAATACCCTTGTGGCTTCCTGGAAACCACATCCAAAGCATCTGTCAGATGTCACATTAAGCACCTTCCCCCATATTTTGCCACGATGCTCAAAACGACTCCCAGGGGTGGGGCTTTGACAGATGAAGAGGATAGTCTGACTCACAGTTTCCAGATCTGACCACTAAGCTCTTTTTTTTTTTTGCTCTTTAATTGTAAAGGGGCTCAAGAAAATTTTTTAAAGTTTCTAGACCTTTTCAAAGCTAAGTGACTAGGAAAATGATAATGCTGTCAATAAAATCAAAGAATGGGACTTTAGACATGTTGGTTGGAGTTACAGAACAGCCAAGGACATGCAAGATGAAAAACCCAAATATCAAAGTTTCAATGCAGCAGCTGAAACGAAAGCAATGCCATGGACGCCATCAACTCTCGCAACATCTGGGAAGGGGTTTGCGAGTCCTTACATTTCTGCACCAATGTACAGAAGCCTTGAAATAAATAAAGAGGTGGAGGCTAAGTGGAAGAGAAAATGCTAAATAACCAGAGATCTGGCACACCATCCCACAGAACTATTTTCTCAGTGGATCTGAATTTAAATAGATATTTTGGGGGGAAAAAAACTTCATGAAGTGAATCATAAATTTAAAGTAATTTTACACACATTTGCCATTAGCTGTTAAAGGCAATGAAATCTTATTAAACTTTTATCATAAACATGATATACCACTAAGTAATATTTTTATAAAATTGAATTTTTGAGTGTTTTATAGAGAATATCTTAATCATATTAATCCTGTCTTCCCACCTGGCACCCTCCCACTGCCCCCAAACTGGATTCCATGCATTCTGTCATTTCTGTTAAGGAAAATAAAGTCAAGTTAATGTCCCTAGATGTCCCTCAGTGCAAGTTCATCCAATGAGGTCTAGTCAACCTATCTAGAGCTCCTTGCTTTAAGATCATCTCTTCCTTACCCAGATGTAATCAGCTGCCAATAATTCTTTGGCTAAGATTGAGCCCTGCTGCCAGTTCTATGCTAGGTTTTTGTTTGCAGTTGAATGGGTCTTGTGCATGCTAACACCATTACTGTAGGTTCATATGAGGAAGGTCCCAGAGCTTTTAGGACTATATTTCTATATGCTCATGCACCTCCTCCCTGGCTCTTAGAATCCTTCCACCCCATCTTCCGCAATGGTCCCTCAACCCTAGGTGGATGAAGTTATTATATGATTCCTGTCCAAGGACCCACACTCTGCATACTCTTATTTTCTACACTTTGGCCATTTGCGACCTTTTATGTTCATGGGCCTCTGTTGCGTGGAGGGAGCTTTGTTGATGAGAGTTGAGAGATACATTAGTATTCTCTCTACCCATTGTTCCACTATGTTCCACCATGAGCATTAGGTATAGAGGTTGCATTGTAGATATGTCACTTAGTGTTGTGCAATTCAGGTAATCTTTATGTGTGGCCAGTTTTAGAACTCTGCAATAATCTCCATCTGTTGCAAAAGAAGCTTCTTTGATTAGTGGTGTCTAGGATACTTGTCTATCAATATAGTAAGACAATGCATATGCCTAGGGATGGGACAGCCTTGGGTTTTTCTCTAAGATCTGTGACCTCTCCAACCATATATATTTGGCTGTTTAATAGTACCACATGAGTTTCCTCCTATTGAGCGGATTTTAAGTCCAATTAGGTGACTGTTGATTAACCCCAAGATAAAAGTGCCACTACCAGGCTGGAGAGATGGCCTAGCAGTTAAGAGCGCCAACCGCTCTTACGGAGGACCCGGGTTCGATCCCCAGCACCCACATGGCAGCTGAAAACCATCTTAAACTCCAATTCTAGGAGAACTCCAGTTCCAGGGGAATCCAACACCCTCTTCTGACCTCCACAGCATTGCACGACACAGGTGCACAAACCTGCGTGCAGACAGTACATTCACACACATACAGAAATAAATAAATTTTTTTTAAAAAGTGCCATTACCACCCTCAATATAGTTTACCCTGCCAGTCACTGTTGTAGTTATTGGACCTTAAAGCTGGTGTTGGACCATCGATAGATGTTCTACCTTCGCACCTCTATAGTGTTCTCCAAAACTATGAGATACTAGAAGCAATACAAAGAATTGAAGAAGGGAACAACTATACTCTGGAAGCAACAGAAAAAAAAAAAACTAAATGAAGGTATAATTTTGGAAACCACAAAGGCATATTTAAAAATGGATGTCCACAGTTAAATGTGCCAAATGACAAAATAACATATCAAAGCATACATCAAATTGTTCCTCTCTAGTATTGAACTGAATATAGTTGATAACTCAAGCTTTTCTCTAATGTATATTTTAGTCATCAGTCACAATAGTGACAAGCAAGTCACTGTTTACAAATTCACTTTAGAATAATACACATAGCAGAGTGTGGTAGTACACACCAATTCCAGTACTCAGGAGACAGAGGGAGGCAAATCTCTGTGACATCAAGGCCAGTCTGGTCTATATATGGAGTTCCAGGCCAACAAACAACAAAAAAATGCACACAAATTAAATACACTCAATAGCCTGAAAGCAAAAATTCTGTCTACTTTAAATGTCAATATATTGAAAGGTCTACTAAACAGCGATGTTTATTTATAGAGAAAATTTAATTTAATTTAATTTAATTATTGGGTGAATCAAACTCAATGTGCAAGTATTATCATATTGTTCAGCAATGTGTGAATATTATGTCATTTATAGAGGAAAATAATATAAAAAGTATTGATTCTGTAATAATTCATTGGTGTGGTTCCAAGGGGCCTAATTTAATGACATTTCTATGTGGCAAATAGGTTCTCAGAGTTTTCTGTTTTAGCCTATTCTTAATATATCTGGGAAGCTTTCTGTAATTCTGAGTAAATCAGACATCTTAAAGTACAGAGTCTCCAAATTTATCTTTTCCAATATCACTGTGTTAAAGAGAGGACAACCAGGAGAGGTTAAATAGTTTTCCTAACAAAAAAGACACGGATGCTCAAATGGAAGACTAAATGGATGACTAGGAGAAAGAGAACATACACATTTTGCATAATTACTTCTAAATACAATAAAATACTGCAAGCATATTTAATATGTATCCACATATTGGCATGCTTACACAAAGATCTGTACTAATTTCATTTTCATAAATATGTAAAAAAAAATTCTTAACATTTAAGCCATCTTAAGAATCACATAAACCAGCTGGGCATGGTGGCGCATGCCTTTAATCCTAGCACTTGGGAGGCAGAGGCAGGCGGATCTTTGTAAGTTCAAGGCCAGCCTGGTCTACAGAGTGAGTTCCAGGACAGCTGGGACTACAGGAGACCCTTTCTGAAAAGACCAAAAAAAAAAAAAAAAAAAACCACGGGGTCCCTTACTTTTTAAATGAGATGTTAAAAGAAACAGAATCAATGTTACAGAAATAGAAGTCATAAAAATTTAATATACAACAAAGGTAACATAAAAAGTCAGCAGGAAAAGGAGACTGACCGTGGTTTTCATAAACTAAGAGGACTTTCTTGTGAAATGATTTCTTGAAAACACTTGCATAAAAGGGAAAAAAGTGGTGATGACTGTGTCTTTCATAATGTTTGATCCCGCTCCATGTACAGAAGCACCTGGCATGCCTTCAACTTCCACCAAACAGGATGTAGTCCTGCTTTCTTTCTAGAACATGGTATGTGAAAACTTCAGGATCTGTCACTCACTGACACGTTTTGCTGACCTGGATCAGCTGATGATGGACTAAGGACCAATGTTACCATGTAACATTACTAAATAAAGGTTCATTTAGTAGCTGGAAATCTAGCTAAAATATACACTTGACTATTGCCCCACTGACACACACACACATACACACACACACACACACACACACAAACCTGTGGAGCAAATAATAAGCATAAAACTCTTCTCAAGAAGATAATTAGCTTTTAAAACTCTCATAGCACAAAAATACCCAATCTCAATATACTCGAAGGTGGTCCACAGCCACCAGCTGTTTTTTTTTCAATATAATACTTTTATTGGCATTTTGTGTATTTCAGACATCATTTTTCAGTTCAATTTAGACATATTCCCCTTTCCCTTCCCCCCACCCTACCCCAGTTCCTGCATTTTGCCATATATGTCCAGTATCTTTCTCTTAGTCTTTTTAAAGTTTTCCTCTGCAAATGTTTATTGTTTGGGCAGAATTTAACTATATCAGTTTGTTCTTTGACCGAGTTCTTACATTGCTGTGGTTCCCTCCTAATTGTATTGCTCCAAAATATGCCTATATACACATCATATATGTACCAGAATTATGTCCTCCAGGAATAAACTGTATGTTAACTCTGATATATGTTTAGGAGTGCACATTTTTCCCTTTAATTTTATATTACTCTCAAATATGAATGTATATCTTCCACCCATATACATTAATTACCATGTCTGAAAGTAAGTGGTAAGTTAATTCTAGGGCCCATTAAGAGATTCAAATTATAATATCACAGTTGTTTTCAGATTGAAAGAAATATAACAATAACACTGCTCAGTTTGCCTTTCAATTGGGGGATTTGGTACTAGCATCCACAAATGAGGGAAACCATTCCCTGTTTATTTTTATAGGACTGTGTTACTTCACTTAGCATAATGGCTTTGAGTTCCATCCATTTACCTGCAAAGCTCATGATGTCATCTTTCTTTACTGCTGCATAGAACTCAATTGTGTGGATGTACCACATTTTTGTTATCCACTTGTCAGGTGAGGGGCATTTGGATTGGTTCCAGCTCTTGGCTATTGTAAAGAGAGCTGCAATAAACATAGATGTACATGTATCTTTGCAATAGGATGAGTATTGTGGGTATATACCCAGGTGTGGTATGGCTGGGTCAGGTGGTAGGCTCATTTTGAATCTTTGAAGGGTTCTCCACATTGCTTTCCACAGTGGTTGTACAAGTTTACATTCCCACCAGCAGTGGATAAGTGTTCCCCTTTCCCCACAACCTCTCCAGCATTTGGTGTCTTTTGTTTTCTTGATCTTAGCCAGTGTTATCAGAGTGAGATGATATCTTAGAGTGGTTTTAATTTTCATTTCCTTAATTATTAACTAATGATGTTGAACACTTTTTAAGATGTTTCTCTTCTCTGCCATCCTTACTTCCTCATTGGTGAAGTCTCTCTTCAGCTCTTTACTCCTGGTGCAGCCATTAAAGGTTCAGGCTCACAACCAAAAAGACAAGAGCTGTTGTCTTTTAAGGAAAGGGAGGTTATTTTCTTTATAATGCTAGGAAGTGGTAATAATCCATTCACATGTCTATGTTCTCTACTTTTAAGTTGGAAAGTTCCTATTCAACTAGTTTTAATCCCCCAAACCACTTCTCTTTAGTGAAGAAGCTTGGGAGGCAGAGGCAGGTGGATCTTTGTGAGTTCAAGGCCAGCCTGGTCTACAGAGCAAATTCCAGGACAGCTGGGGCTAGAGGGAGACCCTGTCTCAAAAAGACAAAAAATTAAAGTTAATGCAAAGAAAACCCAAGCACAACTACTTTACTTTCTTTCAGTAAAAATTGGTCCTCCTTCTACTGAATTTCCAACACTGTTTGTGCCTCTTACATTGACTATTCATTCTGGGGATTATCTTATTATTTGTGTGTGTGTGTGTGTGTGTGTGTGTGTGTGTGTGTGTGTGAATAGATGGACAAATATACTGTATACATGTGTGTGAATAGATGGACAGACACCTATATTCATATACATATACACACAGAGAGAGCAGGACAGTGAGAAAGAGCATCACCTTCTTTGCATCTTTTACACTTGTGAAGAATAGACAAGGGCCTAATTTATACTTTCTTTACCATTCATAGTCTACAGGGTACCATTTAGAAAGTAGGCAGATATGTGAGTCCCATGAAATACTTATTAACTTTTTAATTAATATTGAATTTTGTATAAACACTGTAATAAAACACTTAAATTGGATTCTACCTCTACTACAAATCACCCTCACTATGCTTTTCAGAGGATTATTTGGAACAATATTCAAGTTATATTATTCTCCAACATAAAATCTTTCCATCATTCTAACTTCTACAGCCTCAGATCATCAGCATCTCTACTGTATTTCTACTACTGGCCACAGAATTCCCTCAGTCTGGCTTTAAGAAACTATACATCCTTCTTCCATGGTCTCATCTTCCTGTTCTGCTATACTGGGAAAATTCTCACACAGCAGCATACCACATCAATCTTGGAACCTCATTATAACCTTTCCTCCAAAAATTTCTTCAAGGGCTATGGAGATAGTTCAGTGAGTAAAGTACTTCCTGCACAAATATAAGGACCTGAGTTCAAATTTCCAGAAACCATGTTAAAGCTGGGCAAGGAGCATGTCTGGAATCCCAGAGCTCCCATGAGGAGATGGGAGGTGGAGAGAGGAGGACATCAGAAGGTCAAAGGCCTATAGCCTGATATTCACTGCAGTGAGGAAGAGACCTTACCTCAATCAAGATAGAAGGAGATGACTAGCATCTAAGGCTGTCTTTTGACCTCCACGCATGCATGCCCACTGTGGTAGTTTGAATAAGAAATGCTCCCCAGTATGCTTCCTTTAGTCCCACACTTACTTTAGTCCCAGTTGCTTTGTTGTTTGAGGAAGTTACACAATGTGGGATGACAGTCCTGGATTCAAGCTGCAATGAGCATTCACTTGCACGTCCCTTTCTGGGTCCACCTCATGCATAATGATGTAGGGGTATGACACTGGCTACTAGGAGGTGATGCCATGCAATATGAGAGCTGCATGTCCCAATTCTATATAGCTGCTTGCCCTGCATGAATAAAAGGGGATTCTCCTACAAGATTAACTACCTGACAGAGGTCTCTGGGTTATTTTGGCACGATGGATCATGGACCTATTAATCTTTCAGCTGGCTTTTCACCTTGTGCTGGTTGGGTGATCGCAAAGGCCAATAGCTCCTGGGAAGTCAACAGCTTCCTGACCAGGTGTGGATGCGGAGTTACCAACTTCCCAGCCATGGGTTTGCCCACAAGGCCATCACCTTCGTGGGTGAATGTCATGGGGCAACCAGCCAAGACACAGGTCCAGCCATGGGGGTCATCCATCTTACATGGCTTCCAGAAAGCCAACAGCCTCCTGGATATCTAGCGCTTACATACAACTACAGGAACCTATGATTTTTACCACAATGGAACCTTTAGGACATGGAGCTGGGGAAGAAGGAAGTACATCACTGGAGACAGGCTTTGAGTTTATGACTTCGCTCTACTTTCAGTTCACTCTCTCTGTTTTCTGTGCATAGATTAAGATGTGATGTCTCAGCCTCCTGCTCCAGTCACCTGCTGCCATGCCTCCCCTGCCATACGAACACTCATTCTGGAACAGTAAACCCAAATAAACCCTTCCTTAAGTTGTCTTTGGTCAAGGTATTTTATCACAGCAACACAACTAATAAACATACCTACACAGAAAAATAGATAGATAGATAGATAGATAGATAGATAGATAGATAGATAGATAGACAGACTAGATAGATGATGGATAGATGATTGATTGATAGATAGATAGATGACAGATAGATATAGATGATAGATAGATAGATAAATAGATAGATGATAGAGATAAAGATAGATGGTAGAGAAAGATGATAGAAAGAGATAGATAGATGGTAGATATAGAGAGGGAGATAGAGATAGATAGATAGATAGATAGATAGATAGATAGATAGATAGATAGATGATAGATAGATGATAGATAGATAGATAGATGATAGATAGATAGATAAGATAGATGATAGATAGAGAAAGATGATAGAGATAGATGATAGATATAGAGAGGGAGATAGAGATAGATAGATACATACATACATAGAGATAGATATATAGATAGGTAGATAGATGATAGATAGATAGATGATAGATGATAGATAGATAGATAGATAGATAGATAGATAGATAGACAGATAGATGGATGGATAGATATTAGAGATAGATAGAGATAGAAATATAGATAGATGATAGATAGAGACAGACAGACAGACAGACAGACAGATATTAAGGAAAGAAAAGAAGCCACTCCTCCTCCTCCTGCCTGGCACCTCCTGCAGTCTTCTGTATACTCTAAAGGGTAAGGAGCCAAAGGGATAAATGTGGCAATTTCCCACCTCTAAATTCTAGAGCCCCAAGTGATGTAAAGCTAAAAATTACCTACAATGAGCCTTTCCTAAAAATATAAATCCCAGAGCTGTACATGACATGAACACTAACAAAATTCTAGAAAGTACAGAAAAGTTTAAGGTACTCAGACCTGCCTGGCAACAGCCACATCTTGCAGCCACCAATCCTCCAGGCAGCATTTCCTAATTTCAGCAAAGCAGCCATGAAAACAGCTTTACATGGAAATTCTGATGGTAATAGCCCATAATATCTAAGTGAGTTTTAAAACCTCTAAATAACTTCCAAAGATGAAATTACCTACTTTTATATTCTGCATTAATTTGAAAATAAAAGGTACTGTACATATGGATTTGATTTTTTTAATCTGCAAAACCCCATAAAGACTCATTAAATGTATAAGAATAAACAATATTAATGCAGTTCCATGCTCCGCAGTATTAACAAAGAGTAATCATAACCTAGTGTTTCCATGTCTTCTTTTGTGTGCAGCTCCCTACCACATGCCTTATAAAGGCAGCTATTCTATTCTAAGGCTTGATGCCTACAGCATGCTCAAATTAGATTTTTTTTTTGTCATTTTGAGATAGGGTCTCCCAGTAGCCCCAGCTGTCCTGGAATTCACTCTGTAGACCAGGCTGGGCTTGACCTCACAAACACCTGCCTGATTTTTAATCCATTTGAATTGTCAAGTAGATAAAAAAGAGAAAAAGAACCATTTGTTCATGTGTCACATGACACCTCCTCTAACCAAAAAGTTGACCATTCCTTCCTGTAGAACATCAAGCCCTCCCCACACACTTCAGATGCTGCCCATTTCAACCTGTGTCACAAAATGTATTCATATGCCTAACTGCTCAAACCAAAAACCTCCATGGAGTGGGAATGAACACCTTATTTTCTTTGTGGCACAGCATCCAAGAAAAAAAATACATATCTCACTGTAGCTAGATAAAAGATCAAAAGATTCTTGAGGCAAATTTTACCACTGAAATAACAATATACTTAGCACACTGTGGTATTTATTTTGTGACTCATATGTTTTGGGGTGGTTTTTTTTTTTTTTGGTCTTTTTGAGACAGGGTCTCCCTGTATCCCCAGCTGTTCTGGAACTCACTATGTAGAACCAGGCTGGCCTTGAACTCACAGAGACCCTCCTGCCTCTGCCTCCCAAGTGCTGGAATTACAGGCATGTTCCACCACACCCTGCTTGACATAGTGACCCTTATGTTTTAATACTCATAGAGATACAACTATACAAGCATCCATAAAAGTTACATTATATGGAATTAAATATATAATAATAGTTTAATTTTTGTTCCTGCAATATATAACCAGGAGATAACTTCTAATCATTACTACTAACTTAACTCTTAAGACTATTAAAGAAAAATTATGGGGCCCTGGAAGATGGATATCAGTAGAGTATTTTGTGCAAGAATGAAGACCTGAGTTTAGACCACTCCAGCATCCATATAAAAGCTGAGCATGGTTGTGTGTCTGCAACTCAAAATCTGGAGAAGAGGGACAGAGACAGAGGGATCTCTGGAGTTCACCCGGAAGCCAGCCCATCCAAATGAATGAACCTCAGGTCCAGAGAGAGAACTTATCTTTATTTTTTAATATTTTATTTATTTTTTTCATTTTTTAACAATAAGTAATAATTTATGAGTACAAGCATCCTTCATGTAAAACCAATTTGCAAGCAGTTGTGCCCAAACCCACACAGCCCAAGGGTCCCACCATCCAGCTGGGGGGCTTGTATATTCAATCAAGTTGATCAAATAAGTGTCCAGTCTATATTGCTTATCTTTAAAAGTAAGGTAGAGAGCAACTGAGGAAGATACTTACTGTTAACCCTGGCCTCCACATATCCCCCTGAAACACATGAAAACTCACACACACACACACACACACACACACACACACACACACATACACATAAACACACACATACACACATGCACACAAGCACACAAACACACACATACACATACCACACATACACACACACACACACACACATGCACACAAGAAATATATATATTGTTTCTAATTTTAACAGCTTTATTGAGGTATAGTAGATGTGTAACAAACCACAAACATTAAGGTACACAATCTGCTTACTCTTCTCAGGTACAGCAACCTGGGCAACTTCCACCATACTTACAAAGGGGAACATTTCCATCACTCCCAACCATCCCTCAAATTTTTCCACACCACTTTGTCCTCTCCATCTCTCCATCCCTCTCTGTCCCCAGCAGATACCAATCTGCTCTTTGTCATTATAATTTGTACCTTCTAGAATTTTACATACATAGACTCTGTAATATAGTTCTCTCTCTCTCTCTCTCTCTCTCTCTCTCTCTCTCTCTCTCTAAAGGTTTGGCTCTTATTTTTCTTTGATTTGGTTTGGTTTTATTTGTTGTTGTTTTGGTTTGTTTTTATAATTGCTTCACTCAAGCCCCAGAGTGTACCCACTCCCTGTGTGTAGGAGACCTTATCTTATTACCTATAATATTTACCATGGTCTGAATATTTATAGTCCTCCAGAATTCATGTGTTGAACTCCATAGCCCCAAGGTAATGGTATTAGGGACTGGGTCTTCCAAAGGGGGTAGTTTCCTATTAAAGAGAGTGGCATCATTAATGGGATTAATTGCTATAAAACGGGCCTAAGAGAACTCATCAACTCATCCAAGTCCCCAACACAGCCAAAAAGGGGCTAATGATTTATGAATCAGGAATCAGGTCTTTACCAGGCCATCCAGGTTTACAGTGTGAGATCTTGTCTCAAAAAAAAAAGAGTAACGTGTAAGTTCTATTTTATCGTAGAAGTCTTGTGTCCAACTATGACCAAATCAAAATGGGAAAGCACCACCTCTGAACTTGGGGCTGTTTTGTGCAAACATGGAATAAACGACAGTTTCTGACAACATGATAACACTCAAAAATTTAGGCGTGGAAGCAGAAGTTCTTTAGGACAAGAAACAGACTCACTCTACCTAGCTTAAAATCATGGACTATTTTTGCTGCTGGGAAGGAATCCTGAGCAATGTGGCCCTGTACCAAAATCTTTAGAGCAGAGCAAAATATTTTACCATCCTTTGTCTCACTGTAACAACACAAACTGAATTTAACAGAGTCTGTTCATATCTTTCATGTATAAAAGTATTTATCTTTTAACTAAGATGAATTATGATCGCACCTTAGGTAATAATAATTGCTTAAGAATCTCTAAATATTTCAGGCAAAAATAAATCCTAAGGAGTGACTGTTAGAGAAAATATTATATGATTCAAAACAGTTCTGCTAAAAAATGCATTTATCGGGGCTAGAGAGATGGCCTAGCGGTTAAGAGCACCAACTGCTCTTGCAGAGGACCCAGGTTCAATCCCCAGCACCCACATGGTGGCTGAGAACCATCTTTAGCTCCAGTTCTAGGGGAATCCGACACCCTCTTCTGACCTCCGTGGCATTGCATGACACAGGTGCACCAACCTACATGCAGACAGTACATTCATACACATAAAAAAGTTTTAAAACTGCATCTATCTTACATATTAAAAAAAACTATAAAGAGAACTGAAGCCCCCAAAATCAAATGAAAATGTAACCACCAAAATTGTAATTACATATTCTATTTTGAAATTCTTAATGCATGGGATTTGGGGAAGTTTGTAAATCAGTGACTTTTATGGAGAGAAAAGCATATAATTAAATATTAGTTGTGCACCAAACCAAAAGAGAAAGAATGAAAAGAAAAGAGCCCCCACCTGTAATGGTATGCAGTCGCTTTGATCAGAAAACAAGAAGGTAAGAAATGCCTCTATATTTCCTCTGTAACTTTCCTCCATAAATTATTCTTCCTTCTCACGGATCGAGCTAATTGATGAAGCATGGAACCATGAGGCAAGCATCTGCAGAAGCCAACTGCCCAATGGGAAATGGTTAGGATTCTATTTTCTATGGAATGTCCTAAGATTTTCCTCCTTTTGAACAATGATCATTGCAAGATTCCAGTTTCCTGCATTCATTCAAAGCAAAGCAGTTGCTTCTAATTATTCATCCATACTATGAATGAGCCAGATATAATTTTATCCCATTCAGATCACTGGAGTCTGAGCTCATTAGACTAAAATTTAAATGTAAATGAATAAATAAGTACTTTAGAAAACCAATGTTTATATTTCCAGCCAACAACTGCAAAGAGATGAAATCTGTAAGAGAGGTTAAGGACTAAGGAGAAACATGAAAAGACGACAGGGTCTGGGCTTTCCCACCTAATTAGAAATGATAATTTTGTGGATTGAGGTAATGGAATCAAGGATATGGTCTTCAATTACTGAACTTAGAATAACTTCTGTATGAAAATAACGAGGACAGATGCTCCATTCACCCACTAACTAATTTGCTGTAGTTAACACAGATGAATAAGTAACCATCCTGCCTTGAAGAAGTTCACAACCAGGTATGGAGACAGAGAGAAGTCAGTTGCAGTGGGAAAGGCCCTGACAAAGTAATGTGTCAAGGCCTTGTGAATCAGATTTCAGACAGGCTTGTGGCTGGACCTTGGAACTGGGCTATTCAGGCTAACCTTTAGCCTAGGCCAAGCCAGTTTCCTAAAACACTGCTAACCTCTGCTGACCTTCTATTCAAAGGGCTCCCTTCTCTAAACTATCCAGAGGCTAAGACTATACTCAGTCCCTTTCCTACCATATAGATTAACTTCTGCTAATACTGATCAGAATTCTTAACTACTAAGTGATATACTTTCTATTCCTCTCCTATCCCCACAGCTGCAAATAAATCCTAAAGCCACCATTTTGGAGGACTTCAGAGCATATATTCTGAGCAACTAGAATACAGTTTTCCCAGGTAGACAGTCTTGCTTTGACTTCAATAAATTTTCTTACATTTGGGCTGCCTTAAATAGTCTTTTAAGAAGGCATGTACTGGGCTGGAGAGATGGCCTAGCAGTTAAGAGCGCCGCCCGCTCTTACAGAGGACCCAGGTTCGATCCCCAGCACCCACATGGCAGCCAAGAACCATCTGAAACTCCAATTCCAGGAGAACTCCAGTTCCAGGGGAATCTGAGAACCTCTTCTAACCTCCGCGGCATTGCACGACACGGGTGCACAGACTTGCATGCAGACAGTACATTCATACACATACAGAAATAAATAAAAATTAAAAAAAAGAAGGCATGTGCTATGAAAGCATACAAGAAAATCCTCTAAAGCATGGAAACCAAGGTCAATGCCTGAGACAAATTTTAGTGTCAGAGCATGGTGAACCATCAGGTCCAAAAGGAGCGAGTTCCATAGTAGAAGGATCATCTACAAAGAAAAGAAGGTGAAAGGAAACGGGACACATTCAGGCTATAGAGAATGGAAGAAAAGTGAAGCTCAGACAGCAGTAACAGAAGTACTGAAGAGGAAAAGAAATATACCCATGTATTTGATGCTACTTTGTATATGTCTAATACTGTTTTGTTGTTAATAACTGACTTTATACTCTAGGACAAAGAGCTCACCTTATAGTAGTTTTATGAATGCTTACTAAAATGGAAAATACCAAAGTCCTGAAAGCTATCTTGAGAAACAAATGGCACAATTATCTGGAAGAACACCTGTTAGCAATTATCCTGACTGGTAAGGCACCAGCAGTAAATTATGTTGTAAGGAATGTTTAAACCCTTACTCTCAATATCTCTTTCTGTATGTGCACCTGCAGAAGGAATTTTTTCCTTGGAAGCCTTGTGACATGTAAGCATATACGTTGGTGGCCACATAAGCTACAATTTGAATCTACCAGTGTTGAAGCAGTTAAGATATGATTCTTGGAGACCTATAAAAACTGTGGATTCCTGTAACTTGGGATCCAACACTTCAGAATACTAGCCCCTCTTCTCCACCAGTATAAATAAACTGAGTTCTCCAACTCTTCAAGTAAATCCATGGTCTCTGGGCTGACTGCCTGATTTCCATAACAATACAGAGAAAGAACAGTGAAAATATCTGAATTACCTATGCTAAACATGAGAATTCTGTTTTTTTAACATGTGAAAGATAAAAGCTCATATTACATAATTAAGAGAAAACCCACAGAATGGGAGAAAACTTTCACCAGTGATACATCTGACAGATGACTAACATCCAGAATATATAAATTACTCAAAAATAAAGGAGCAAGAAAACAAATGACTTATTCAAAAGATGGAGTAAAGAACTGAACAGAGACTTCATAAATGAAGAAGTAAAGATGGCTGAGAAACAAAAATTATTCAGTGTTGGGGCTGGAGAGATGGCCTAGTGGTTAAGAGTGCCAACTGCTCTTGCAGAGGACCCAGGTTTGATCCCCAGCACCCACATGGCAGCTGAGAACCATCTGTAACTCCAATTCCAGGAGAACTTCAGTTCTAGGGGAATCCGACACCCTCTTCTGACCTCTGCGGCATTGCACAACACGGGTGCACAAACCTACATGCAGACAGTGCATTCATACACATTAATTAATTAATTAATTAATTAATCAATTTTAAAAAGTATTCAATGTTGCTAATAATTAAAGAAATGCAAATTAAAACCACTTTAAGACTTCATCTTACCCTGGTTAGACTGGCTATGATCAAGAAAACAAAAGATAACAAATGCTGGAGAGGTTGTGGGGAAAGGGGAACACTCATTCAACTGCTGGTGGGAATGCAAATTCATGCAATCCCTGTGGAAAGCAGTGTGGAGAACTCTTTTTGTTGTTGTTGTTGTTGTTGTTTTGGTGTTTTTTTAATTTTTATTTATTTTTGTATGTGCCCGTGGAGAATTCTTAAAAGACTCAAAATGAACCTACCAGGGCTGGAGAGATGGCCTAGCGGTTAAGAGCACTGACTGCTCTTGCAGAGGACCCGGGTTTGATCCCCAGCACCCACATGGTGGCTAAGAACCGTCTTTAACTCCAGTTCCAGGGGAATCTGACACCCTCTTCTGACCTCTGAGGCATTGCATGACACAGGTGCACAAACCTACATGCAGACAGTACATTCATCATACACATACAAAAATAAATAAATAAAATTTTAAAAAAATGAACCTACCACCTGATCCAGTCATACCACTCCTGGGTATATACTCACAAGACTCATCCTACCACAGAGATACATGTATATCCATGTTTATTGCTTATACTTTCAGGACTTTTTTCTACCAATTTGCATTTTTTTTGTTTTATTAGCTCTTAAAAACCTAAGAAATTTTTTTACCATAACAACCATGTTTATTCCAAGAGCTGGAAGCAACCCATGTCCCTCAACTGATGAGTGGATAAAGAAAATGTGGTACAACTACACAATGGAGTTCTATGCAGCAGTAAAGAAAGACGACATCATGAAGTTTGCAAAATGGATGTAACTAGAAGCTTTTATGCTAAGTGAATAACAGTCCCAGAAAGACGAATGAAGTACGATGTCCCTCATTTGTGGATCCTAGCACCAAATCCTTATTTGTTAAGACAAACTGAATATTTTTTTTTACTTTTTAGTAAATATAATACCTGATGCTACTATTAAAAAGTACAATAAAACATACTTCAATTTGCTATGTAATTTAGGAATGTAAAGTAATATTTCTTTTTACCTGCATGCAGCTCTACTGTTAAAAGGTGAATCCCTAAACATGTTTTGGAATCAACCTAGGGTTTATTTTCAGATGTCATAATTTTGGTATATGGAGTATATACATATATATTTTGGAGTAATATAAAATTAAAGGGAACAACAACAACATGAAAAGACGTTCAAAGAACTGACTGAAGCAGTAAACTTCTGCCCAAAACAGTGAACTTCTGCATCCAAAAATTTTAAGAAGACTGAGATAAAGCTGCAAGACATGTAAGGCAGAATGTATGAGTTCTGGCAGGGTAGGGGGCAAGGAAGGGGGAATAGGTCTAAATTTGATTAAGAAATGTTATATGAAATACACAACAGTTCAATAAAAAATTAAGAAAAAAAATCCTTGGGAGACAGAGGCAGGCATATCTCTGTGAGTTCAAGGCCAGCCTGGTCTACATAGGGAGCTCCAGGCTATCCAGAGATACCTGAGACCCTGTCTAAATAAATAAATGATAGCTAGATAGATAGATAGATTTTAAAATAATCTGAATAATCCACTAGTATCGTAATAAAACCCATAGTACTTTTAAATAGTAGTGGGAAAACGGGCATTTAGGCCAGGAAAAATTCTGTACTTAACACAGAGGTTATCTATACATAAAACTGGACTAGGATTTTACTTTAATGAAAAAGACAAATCAGATTCTGTTTCTGATTTTATATTATAATAAACAAGAAATCTGAATTGTAATTCCTTCTTGCTTAGTGAGTTTTCTAGAGAAACAACAATGACAGCATCCACAAGTCACCACCCACCTTTGATTAGCCTGTACAGCTTGTTTTTAATTGATTCATGCATTTGCTTAATTGACCGTAAGAAAACCAAAGCTAGCTTGAGAGTTGTGAATGAGTCAGAGCTCCTCTCCTGCAGTCGCTGCCGCCTTGTGGCAGCTTCCTACGCTAGGCCTGAATTTCAAGTTGGAGAATTCGTGACAGAGAGCCAAGGTCTGCCCAGGGTGCCAAAGCAATCATTTGGCCAGGCCAGCAAGGACCTCAAGTGTAGCATCTCTGCACTTCCTTCCCAGGTTAGAATTCAGGAGCTTACAGTTCATCTCAAGGAACAGAAATACTGTATCTAGGTCATATTCCACTGTTTCCAGAATGTGCTGGTGACTTTATCCAAATCATTCCATCAAAGGAAGCAACAACCCAGACTGCACCCCTTTACTGCTTTCTTAATGCTGCCAATCAGGTTGTAGGAAAAGGAAGTCCTCAGTGACTGCAGCTCAGGTGCCACACCCTAAAACCAGATGGGTGAGAGTGCCTACAGCTCTCCTCACAACAACAAAGAGCACACAATGCGGCACACACACAAATCACAGTGTTCAGAGATTTGAAAACAGATACCACAGAATATATGATTATTTACATGGCACATACCACCACTGTGTTACTTTTTACAGAGGAAAACCAGTGTGTGACTCAGTGGCCCTTCTATGCTGACTGTGAAACACTCCATTTATTCCACTCTGACTGGTGAGAGACAGCAACAGCTGGAAGATCAGCACAAAAGGTTTTCTTCCAAACAAACTTCCTTCTCCGCCTGCCAACTACCACTATGTCATTTCCTTCCCACTGGGCTGACTTCTGGAGGACAAGACTCAAGAGAGTCTCAAACTCAACACTACTGGTAGATCCTCTACCACCTGAGCTAACCAGAAAGCATCCACAAATGTATGCTGAATGAAAAATGGGCAAGGAACACCCACAGACAGTTATTATCTCAGCCTTAGCCATTTGCCTCCCAGGCATCAAGCTAGAAGTATGATAATTACGCCGCCTACAGGCATGACCTCCAAAAGCCTCTAAGTTCACCACGAGGTCTCCAAGGGTAACAGCTTCATAAAATTCTGACTCTGACTGAGGGGTACAGTCCCAATCATTAAGGTGATATAACGTATCAGCACTCACAGGTATACGGTATCACCACATGCAGGTATAAGGTATAAAAATGCCTTTTTAACAAAAATTATAATGGGATACATTCTCATATTTCTAGTTCTTAGAATTTATAATGCATTTTTATCTAAATATCATCAAACTATATTGCACGAAAAATCACAAAAATTCAACAAACCTTGTTAACTTAAAAAAATTCACCCCTCATCAAAGAAGCTTCTTTTTGCAACAGATGGAAACTATTACAGAGTTCCAGAACTGGTAATATGCAGAGAATAAGTGTCTGTGAGATGTTTAAGTCATGTTCCACATCTTCAATGCAACTCTACACATAGGATGGACGTATCTCTCAACCCTCACCAGAGAAGTTTCTTTATGCAACACATGGTGATTAACACAGAAACCCACAATTGGCCAAAGTGCAGAGAACAAGAGGCTGCAGAGTACTTATCCCTGAGCAGCACGCCTTTGCCAAACCTCTGCATCCCGGGGCTCAGGGATCATTGTGGAAGGGGGCAGAAATAGTCTAAGAGCCAGACAGAGTAGACAAGCACAGGAAATAGAGGGTTCCAGACAGCCGACCAGCAACTCAGAACCCACCGCAACAGTGGAAGCATGCACAAGTCCTACACAGCTCTGGGACATGAGGAAGTGCCTAAGAAATCTCCACCCAACCTAAGGAACTGTTGGCAACTGATGGCTGCTGGGAGGAGAGACAGTGTCTTATAAGAATGGGACTCTTGGTAGGCCCAGTGTATAGACGTGTGTGTGTGTGTGTGTGTGTATGTGTGTGTGTGTGTGTGTGTGTGTCTGTGTGTGTGTGTGTCTGTGTGTGTGTGTGTGTCTGTGTGTGTGTATGAGAGTACTTTAAGCTGGGAGCAGTAGGGGGAGGTACGGATAGGGGATAGGGGCTGAGATCTAAAAATCATCTGACTATACTGTATGGAAATTGTAAAGATTCAATAAAAAATGAATTTTAAGTGCAAAGAAAATAGAATACATTTTCCCAAGTGAAGTAAATATTTAAGCCAGCGCCTTACCTCACAAAAGGAAGCTGAAAAGGGTTTTCAGAAAAAGGAAGTCCTGTTACCTTCACCTCCTGCCTTTTTAAACTTCATAAATGCACTGTCATACCAGGACATGTTAGTAATCTTCCTGACATGTCTGGCAAGGAAGTCAAGCCTTGATCCTCATTGGGGAAGCCAGAGAAAGTAGATTAGAGCTATAACCATCCTAGACCACTCAAATATAAACAGGGAGGTGATGGTTAAGAAGTAAGAAAATGAACCTAAAGAAAAGGAAAAGAACACAACCAGAAACCTAGGTAGGTAACCAACTTGAAGAGCTGTGTGCACCTTTCAGTCTTCAGACACAAGACCAAAGACAGCCCCTGCATTCAAGAAAAGCAGAGGAGAAATGAGATGCTAAGTGGAAGGGACCACATAGAACACAGGCAAGAAGCCCTCAAGGATCCAGACTGTCTGAGCATCTACAGAACCAGAGGGGTAGCCAGCTGTGGAAATGAACTCTAAAAAGCTAAGCTGTCTGTCCCCAGCAGACACAGAGGTATAGATAGAAAAGACCAAGAACATAAACATGGAAGCAAACGTGATTCCTGCTCTTGAAATGGCAACCTGTACCCTGCAGAGATGACCAGATACTAATTCAGGTGTGCCTAGTACAGAAACTGGCTGCCTTTTTCTCCAGTTTCTTGTTTGGGATGGAATGCAGGTTCGTGTGCCATTATCTCAGGATACTGAACAAATAACACATTCAGATATTTCCATATACAGTAACTGTACAGCTTTAATTATCTCCATAGCTGAAACTATGAACCATTTAATAAGTACGTATAGAACAAAAGAATAATGTACAAGGAAAATGATTTGTCCTTGGTATTAAATGAAGGTCTGTTAATATGCAGTGAAACTACAAGTGAACCTGCATACTTTACCCCTGAGTAGTTATAAAATTAAGCTAAGTACCACCATGTTAATCAGCTCCCTCTGAAAAGAACAAAGGAGGAATGTGGGTGGTTTGGGACTCCTTTATTGTTTTATAATCATGTACCCAGTAGTTTGCATCACAGGACATTCATTTTCTAAACAGCATTTCCTCCCAAGACTCAAATCACCTCCATCTTCTATACTTGGGGGCTTTAATGTCCCTATACATTGGCACAAATCAAATCCTTAAAAACTGAGGACTAATGACAATCACTCCCTTTCTCTACATGAACTTAGCACCAAATGAGAGATAGATACAGAAGACAAAAGAGAGATAATGGATGTCATCTTTTTATTTCTAGAAAGTACATTTGGAGAAAGGACTCAGATGTTCAGCCAATTGAATTAACATCCCTCGTACCATCGGGAAGACCCAGGAAGACTCGTAGCAAGGGAGAGCCTCATCCTACTGAACTGTGGTGGCCTGGAGCAGACCAGGATGCATCTTCTCTGCAGAGAGACAGACTCTAAAGGGGGTTCCAGAGAGGGCCATGTCATACCTGCCCACAGGCAAGTCACTGCTCCTCTAGAGAAAATGACCGAAGGGGAAAAGGGAGTCACGCTAAGTCCCTCATTGTGAAGACATGGAGACTAGGCATAAATAAACTTAATAGTCACTAGAATTTCTTTCCCTTGTGTATTAAGGCCCTGAGCTTCTGGTAGTATCACTATACCCCAAGTAAAAATGACTAGTTTATTAAAACAGCTCTTTCTTAGCCAGGGTGGGAAGGCTCTTTCCAATCTGACCATGTCCTTCGGGTAGTCTCTTGGAATCACCGGGAAGGGGTTTGGGAGCACAGCCGAGAAGGATACTGACTAAAATAATGCTAAAACTATGACAAACCTGAGGTAGAAATTCACTCCCAGCTTTCTGCCTGATTCCATATCGTCCAGTGTCAGTCACCAAGGATTCTACAGTGAACACAAATCCCAATACAGAAATAAATGCAAAAACAAAATGCAACAAAGATGTCCTCCTTCCAGTCTTCTGAGTAATATTTTTGTGATTCCCCCGCAAGCTCACAATCTTAAACTTTGGCTTCCCAGATGTCAGCACTGTTTGAAGAGGTTGTGTCCAGGCTGGCAACAGTGAGTCACTGGGGGAAGAGCTCAGAGATGAGGCTTTAGCCCCAGACTCTCTGCTTCCTCATCCACCAATATGTGAAAAGCAGCGAGTGCAAACCCCTGCCACCACAGACTGGCCGGCTCTGTAGGCAAGCTTTCTCTACCATGATGCACTGATACTCCCTTAAGCCATGGGCCAAAATAAATCTTTCCTCCTTAAAACAGTTTTGATAAATTGTGGCAAAGAGGCCAGTGCTTCTGACCAGTGCGAAACAAGAGTAGTTGAGGGAAATCCTCTTTTCCAGTTTCTGGGACAAGAGTTCAGTCAGTAAAGTGTTTCTCTGACAAGTATGAGGACCCGAGTTCCATCTCTAGAGGAGGCTGAGCAGAAAGGTCCCTGAGGTTCATCAACCACACAGCCTAGCCTTCTTGGTAAGCTCCAAGCCAATGAAAATCCCTGTCTTAAAGAGAGTATTTCTGATGACAACAGCTGAGATTGTCTTCTGACCCCTCCCCCATACACACACACACTCATACAAGGGTACATCTTCGCACATGAAGATGCACACATAGGTGTACACGCCAATGAACACACATTAACAAAAACTCCTCTTTTCCACCTTAAATTGCTTCTGACAGGTATTTGTTCACTAATACACTTTTATGAACAAAAATGAGATCACCTTGTAAATTAAAGGTCCAAAAGTATGAAATTCCAAAGAAATTAAATAGACTCAAATCACGTTGCGGTTATATATAGAAAGCCTGTCTTAGTCTGAGTCTTCTAGAAGTCAAGAAAAGAAGCAAAAACTTGCATGCAGGTGTTTGGCTTGTGACGCAATTCTAAGGAGAAGGAATAGGGATGTAGAGGAATGGAAACACAGAAGGAGGGAAGGGGAGCACAGGAAAGCTTTATGAAGTAACACGGCTGGTAACAGATGCTCAAGACCACTAGCCTTTCAGTCTAATGAAGTACAGCTCCGACATCCCCTATGTAGGAAGAGATGTCCCATTCAACTCTTTCTTCCCCTAGTCAAATACAACCCCCTCCCAGGCTATGAATCTGCAAAACTTCCCAGTGGCTCCTGCTTGTCCAGAAACTTCCCACCAGGAACCACAGTGAGAGAGAAGCTCAGAGCAGAAAGAAGAGTACAAGGGAGAAGACGAGGCCCCGTCATGAAATCTGCATGGGACCTGCAGCTACAGCAGCAGCTGAAACAGGAGGAAGAGAGGGGATTTTCTAGTGGTGCTCAAGAGGCATCTAACAGGAAGCCCAACGATACTGAAGACCAAAGTCGGCCTCTCAAATTTCTTAAGTGTCTCAGCTGGACCAGCTGAGCTGCTGATGCCTGGGTAGAGCTGTAGAGCTTTTGATTCAGTCATTTGTTTTTGTTTGTTTGTTTGTTTGTTTGTTTGTTTGTTTGTTTGTTTGTTTTTAATAGCGTCAAGCTACAATGGAGAAAGTTTCTTCAGGGCCTTGGACATCAGTTCAACTTGGTCTCTACTTTTTTATACTCCATTTTTAACATCTTTACTTACTGAAGGGGGGCTTAGCACAATACATGTGTGGAAGCTGGGGACAACCAATAGGAGCTGGCTCTCGATTTTCACCTGGGAACCTACTTGGGTTGCCAGGCTTGGCAGCAGGTGCCTTTACCCTCTGAGTCACCTTGCCAGCTTCTTTACCCTGCATTTTTAAAGAACCTAAAGAATTAAAAGGGTAAGCAAGATTATCACTTCCCAACACCACCAAATTTAACAGAAAAGTCAGTCCTCAGGAGCAGCACCTGGCATGATCCTTACCCATGTAGTTCCAGAGAGGGTGAAGGAGATGGAAAAGTGAGGAGAGGATGGATGGAGAGATAGGGGGGTAGATCAAGGGGTCAGCAAAGGGACATACAGATGGGTGGAGGGAAGAGAGAACTTCAGGGCATTTGAAAGACAGAGGGGGCTGGGCGTGGTGGCGCACACCTTTAATCCTAGCACTTGGGAGGCAGAGACAGGCGGATCTTTGTGAGTTCAAGGCCAGCCTGGTCTACAGAGTGAGTTCCAGGCGCTACAGGGAGACCCTGTCTCAAAAAGACCAAAAAAGAAAGATAAAAAAAAGAAAGACAGAGGGATACAAATAAGAAAATACAAATAGTACATGCTGTTGGTGTCGGCTTCGACAGGACATCTGTAATGCTATGCCCATTTTCCAAGTATTAATGAATGGACTGATGGATGGATAAATAAACTAAATGAAGCACAAATAATTGGAATGTTATTTAGCCTTTCAAAGGAAGCAAATTCTGACATACTATATCATGGATAAAACTTGAGGATATTATCTTAAATGAAATAAACTAAGCCTGACACTAAATACTATATGATTCAATTTATTTGAAGCGCCTTGAGCAACTGAATTCATAGACACAGAGAGGAGAATGCTGACTCCCAGGGTCAGAGGAAGTTACAGTTCAATTTGTACAGAGTTTAAGTTGAGGAATATGAAAAAGTTCTGAAGACAGATCATGATGGCTGCACAACACGGTGAATGTACTCAATGATCCTGAAACGCACAGTTAGGAGGGGTTAAGATGGAAATTCTGTTGAGTATATTTTAGCAAAGCAAAAACAAAACCCTCTGGGGCTGGAGGGGTGGCTCAGTGTTAAGATGTCCCAGCACCAACATGGCAGCTAACAACCAACCGTGACTCCAGTACCAGGAGATCTGATACACTCTTCTGGTCTCCACGGGCATTATATACATGGGGTTCACTTACATACCAGCAGGCAAAGCACTCATACACACTAAATTAAAACTAATTAATTAAAAACAAAAACCTTCCATGTGTGGTGGTGCACACCTTTAATCCCAGCACTTGGGGGGCAAAAGTAGGTGGATCTCTGTGAGTTCAAGGCCAGCCTGGTCTATATAGTGAGTTCCAGGACAGCTGGGACTATAAGGAGACCCTGCCTCAAAAAGACAACAACAATAAAAAAAAAAAAAAACCTTCACTGAATCAGGAAGGAGAAAGGTGCTAAAGAGGTTAATTTTGGCCCAAAGCATTTGTGTACTAGAGGGAAAATCCAACTCTGACAGTATCCTCTCTCTGAGTCACAGGGAAGCTGCTTTCAAAGCTTATAAATCTGCAGTGATGGCAGCCCTGGTCTCCCTGAACCCTAGGCCTGGAAACTCTCTCTCCCAGCACTCCCCTTCCGCGTTTCTCATCCTCCAGCTTGTAGCTGAGCCCTGTGTTTCTGTCACTCGGGCTGAATAATAGATGGCTGAAGGGGATGTGGGCTCTGCCTTACAGTCATCACCACAATCTTTCACAAGCAGGAATTTTTAGTCTAGGGCCACAGCATCTGTTGCAACAGCCTTTTGCTATGTGACTGCATTGCGCTGTGAAACCTGCTTCCTGAGGAAGGTCATCTCTGAGACCTCCCATTTCCTCCAAACCAGCTTCAGCTGAGGTGAGGGCAGCTCTTGCTGCTTGGGAGAAGCCCATGTCCTGAGGTCTGGGAGGCCCGGCAGTGTGGTGTGGACACCTCAAAACATGAGCTTTTCTGAGTGTTTTCAAAGCCAGATCTTCAGGACTTTTGATTTGTAGGCCACGCCCCTCACGCTTAATTGTCCTCCTCCAATCCTATTTTCACATGGGAATTCATGGTTTCTCCCTCCCCTTCTACTTTCAAGCTACCACTGTAATGGAAACACCATGCTCAGTGCTGCTTTTTGTTTTATTTCTTGACCAGATGTTTGTTTTTTCTAACATAGTAACATGTTAGATATATACTTTTTAATATTTTATTGATTCTTTGAGAATTTCATCCTCTGTATTTTGATCAGATTCAGAGCCGATCCCTACTAATCTCCCCACTTCATGTCCTCTATTATTTTTTTTAAACTCTATAGACTTTAATTTGTGTTTCCGAAATGCTCTTGGGTCTACCTACCAGGTGTCACATCTTAGAGAAAACTGACTAGCCCTCTCCCAGCAGCTATCAAATGCAAATAGTTTCTCAGCAAGGGCTCAGGCTTCTAATCTATCCATGCTGGGTTCTGTCTGGCTCAAGCTTGTACAGGTCTTATTCATGCTGTCACAAGTACTGCAGTTCACATGAACAATGGCCCTGCAGTGTCTAGACAAAACGGTGTTCTTGTATTCATCTACCATCTCTGGCTCTTACAATCCTTCTGCCCACGCTGGTGTATTAATCCCAGAGCCTGGGGAAGAGAGGGTATAATACAGGTGTCCCATTTAAAGCTCAGCACTCTACAGTTTCTTAGTCCCTACATGTTGACCAGTTGTTGGTCTCTGTGTTAATCTCTGCTGCTAGAAGCTTTTCTGATGATGGCTGATGGATGCATTATCTCTTGAGTCAGCTTAAGTCTATGTCCATTTAGTAGTAGCTTCTCCCCTATGGCCTGTGATCCATCTAGCCACATTTTCTTGGTGCTCATAATAGTGAGCCTGAAATCCAATCAGAATGGTTGGTTACTCCCCTAACACTTAGGCCACTATAACACCAGTAGTACCTGCCATAGGAAAGAGAGCTGAAAAAGTTGGCTTTTCAGTAGCCTTGAGCTACCTCCCCTAGAATATGTGTCATTTTTCCCTGCTGTCTCTTACAATTCTATCTCCATAAAAACCTTGGGACTATTTCTTAAGAGGACAAGTTATAGTAATTTTATTATCCTGAAACTTAAACTCTGGTCTTTTATGCTGGTATCTGTGGGCTTGCCCTAGAAAATTCAAATTTTCTGTAACTATTTTATTGCCATCCACCAGCCACAGTCCCATGGATCTAATGGGATATATATATATATATATATATATATATATATGTGTGTGTGTGTGTGTGTATGTGTGTGTGTGCGCACGCGTGTGGTGTGTGTGTGTGTGTGTGTGTGTGTGGTGCCTTTGATGCAGATGCAACCTTTCACATCTGGCCAGCTCCCACGTGGGAGAACAGAACCAGTTGCATTGCACTGCAACCTAACCCAGCAAAAACCTTTATACAGTGTATAAAATGTAAAGCCATATCCATGCTTGAAGATTACAAATCAAATTTCCAGCTGCTCTTAATTCTCACCTCGTTGTTAGAGACATGTCACAATCTTTTCCTGGTCCTAGTAAAACCACTTGGGATCGTGTCCCACTCCTCCTTCACTGTGTTTTTGTAGGCTTGCTGCTCTTTCTAATTAGTAATCAGCAGTGAATCTCCCTTTTTCATCTGTCTCTAATCACCTTGACAGCCCATTCCCCCTCCCCCCCTTTACATCTCATAAAATGTGAACTTTTCTTCCTGCCTAGTGTTTTCAGTCTACTGCTACCCATTTCCTGATAAGAACAAAAGCTATCTTTCAAGACACTCTTGTTCTTCCTTGATTTCCTAAGACAGTTATGATCTGTTGAATCTGTGTGTTCCAGGCACAGGCCTTTGTAATTAATTATCTTCTTAATGCTGGCTTTGCAATGATCTCACTGACTTGTCTATTTAAATTTAAGACTATTCCGCAGTATAAATAAGATAATATAAAATATTATCTTATTTATATTATAAATAATATAAAATATAATATAAAATAAGACTATTACTAATTCTTTAGTAAGGATAATATCATTCCTTTTATGTCTCAAAATCTATAGTTCTTCAATAGTTGAAGCTATAGATCCATGATCTAACAGGCAGACGTACATAATTAACAATCCACACCAGACATAACTGGCTCGTGTTTCACTGGCAAAGCTTCAGTTCCATTACCTAATGGTCAGGATGCTTATCATTGACAAACATATGTTGTGGTTCACTGTGGGCGAACATCTAGGGTATTAGAAATGCTTCTGGGGGCTGGAGAGATGGCCTAGCGGTTAAGAGCGCCGACCGCTCTTACAGAGGACCCGGGTTCGATCCCCAGCACCCACATGGCGGCCGAGAACCGTCTGAAACTCCAATTCCAGGAGAACTCCAGTTCCAGGGGAATCCGAGACCGTCTTCTGACCTCTGCGGCATTGCATGACACGGTGTGCTACAAAATTTGCATGCAGACAGTACATTCATAACATACAGAAATAAATAAAAATTAATAAAAAAAAATTAAAAAAAAAAACAAAAGGAAATGTTCTGAGGCCAGGCATGGTGGCACCCGCCTTTAACTCCTGGCACTCGGAGCAGAGGACAGGTGGGATCTTTGTAGTTCAGGCCAGCCTGGTACTACGAGCGGAGCGTTTCAGCCAAGCTGGGGCTACAGGGAGACCCTGTGTTTTTTTTTTTCTTTTCGAAAAGGCCATAAAAAAAAAAAAAAAAAAAAAAGGAAAAAAGAAATGCTTCTGAAGTGATCTACACACAATTTGGCTTTTTCTACACATAATTTTTGAAACCTGTTCATCTACAGAAAGATGTTTCCTTACACTACTCTTTGTAGGTGATGTTGGCCTAGGACAGGTGGTCTATTAAGATCTTGTAGATAAACTACAAAATTATGTCAGATTCGTCCCTCCAGGCTCTTCCTTTGGCATGAAATGAAATTAACTACATGTGTTAAAGCTCATTTATCACTTCCTTCCTTGGCTGGATTCTCATAATTTAAAGGAAGAACCTGACATAACAAAATGTCACTTTTGCAGTTTGAAGTCCTGGCCTGCATCCTGGACTAAAGCACAGTGAAATTTCCAAATAATATTCCACCCTCAGAGACCTCACTGGGTGCCCAATGCTAGCTTAATCACTAAAGTCCAAGAGTTTCAAGCCCCCAACAAAACGCAGCCCAGACTCCCTGGCCAGCATCAGTTTGTGCTGCACTAATAGTACCTAATACTCATCACAAACAACTGTGCCTGGCAAAAATTACCTCTTGCCCATATCCTTGGCTGCCTTCATCATTCCCCAAAGTCAAAATCAATATTCCTCTTTCCTACTGAGTGAAAAATCCAGTGGGCCATAGACAGAACAATTGGACCAGAATGTGTTTTATTGGTAAAAGCTAATAAGTATCAGTGAATGTGTTTAAGAAGGAAGATTCCAGAGCTGGAGAGATGGCTCAGCAGTTAAAAGCATTGCCTGCTCTTGCAGAAGAGTGGGGTTCAATTCCCAACATGCACACAGTACCTAACAACTCCATTTATAGGGGATCCAACACCTTCCTCTGACCTCCTCGGGCATTGCACGACCTGGTGCACTTATGTACATGCAGCGAATACACTCAGACACATAAAACAAAAATAATTAAAAAGAAATGAAGATTCCACCTCTCTCTGCACACCATACTCATCCTGGCACAACCACAACTAAATTAATTAATTAATTAATTAATTGACTGATTAATTAATACTAAATAGGATCAACACTGCAGTCTGTGTATGAAGACAGCACCAAGTCTGCTTAGCTGCTCATATAGATAGTGAGAGACCAGGAAGCTACGACCTCTTCAGGCGAGTAGGTTTCAAAGATAACATCCAGAAGAAGCTAAGTTACACACCCAAATGTACACTAATTCAAGTTCTTGTACAGATAAACGTGAGGTGTGGAGAGAGCACCTCCTCCAGAATAGACCTCCCTGTTAACCCTGGTTTTTTACTATACTGTCAGTGCCTAGTCACAGGGTATAATGTGTTCAATAAATATTGTCAAATGGATGCATGAAAAAAAAAAATGAACTCCATTTCTAAAAAGAACAAAATTCCGTTTTGAATTTTGCAAACATTAAGAGTGTAATGGAAGATAGCTTGTCCTTCTGGGACATGCAAACCAAAAGAGCTGGCAATCTCAAATGAAAGGAAATGTACCAGTCATCATCTAATCCCTTAGGAATGCTCATCTTCACCATTAAATTCTTCTGTTATGCTTTTTGATTCAAGATGGTTCTCTGCCCAGTCTCCTGGATGGTTCAGGTTATATTATGATAGGTTTTGGATGAAGAATGTTGGCTAAGAGGAAAGATGACTTGATACTAAACTATGCTTGTTGCAATCATTTGCTTTTCTTCGGTCTTGCCCTCATTAACATGAGTGATTATGTTTTTAAAAAACAAGATCCTATTTAATTAAAAATGTACTACAGTTTTTAAAAGATCTTTGAAAAATACATGGATGTTTAGTTTCAGACTAATTTGAAATCAGACTTTGAACAAATTATGCCTAAAATCCTTTTGCTCTCCTGTTTGTTGGTGACAGTAATAGTTATTGCATGTTTAGTGAAACATTCCTATTTATTTTGCACTAGTTTGGGGCTCTATGCTGGTCCCCAGGAATCTTCAGTGACCAAAATTTAAGTGACACCTGTTACCATACATCCAGCTGGAAAATCAGTCATAAAAAAATGTTTATAAGGTGAGCTATAAAGGGGGAAATAAAAGACAAGAGTGCAAGTTCTGGATCCAGAAGAAAAAGATTGGCTGACAAATTGTGGGAAGGGGAAGGAAAAGATACTCCACGTGACTGCCACAGAATGTCCAAGAGCGAGAGAGGACATGGAGCAGAGAGCAGAGCATGACAGGGCAGAACACAGAGGTCTCAAGGACTCTGCACTTCACCCTCAGAGGACAGGGAAGCATTGTAGTAGATACAAAGGACCTTACACAACCACATCGATGTTTTCTCACATTTAAGGTTACTGATAATGCAGCAGGAGAATGGACTATAGGAAGATCCAGGATACATCAGAAAAGAAATTCGGGGCCATCAATCCAAGATAAAGATAGGACTAGCAGTAGGAAGTGCTCTATGACATAAATACCTTGTGCCAACTAAGTGCTTAACACATATCATGTGTGAGTTAATTGTATCCCACTTCACAGATGAGAAAATTTAGAATCAGAGAGGAAAATTCATTCAAAGTCATTCAGCAAATAGGTAGCTAAAATTGGAATCAAACCAAAATAACACCAAGACTGTTTTTAATCAAAACTGGAAATTTGACCTTTTAAGTCCATTGGAAATGCCTTTTTTCTGTAAACTATCTGACAGTATACTGAACAAAGCTTCAAAAGTGTTGATAATCTTTTTTTTTTTTTTGGTATTTTTTGTGACAGGGTCTCTCTTTAGTTCTAGCTGGCCTGGAACTCACAGAGATCCGCCTGCCTCTGCCTCCCCAGTGTTGGGATTAAAGGTGTGCAACACCACACCCAGGATACCTTGATTTCTAATTTTTATAAAAATATTTTTTAGAAGAACAACTGTGGACATATTCAAAGAAATTAAAGAACTAAGAATGAAAAACTCAAGAAGGACCAAGAGGGTGATAATGACAAACATTGGAAAGAACTAAGCAGAGAAAATGACAAACTCTGGAAGGAAGTGGAAATGCTGAAAAGATCCCAGGATGAAACGAAAAAAGAAACTGACCAATGAACAAAGGAGCTACAAGATGAGAATGACAGATTCCAGATGGAAGTGGAAAATCTAAAGAAATCACAGGATGAAATGAAAAAGGATATTGAACTTTCATCTGCTCAACAGGAAAGAACGGGAAAAAGCCTCAGAAGCAGAATGGAAGAAGCAGAAAAAAGAATATCAGACCTACAGGATAACATGGACCAACTAGAATGCTCAAGTAAAGATTATGAAAAATTTAAAAAAACACAAGAGTGGAACAACCTGGAAATGTGGGACGCTATGAAAAGACCAAACCTCCACATCATAGAGAGAGAGGAAGAAGAATCCCAAGACAACACTACTGACCAGATCTTCAACAGGATAATAGAAGAAAATTTCCCCAAACTGAAAAAAGACAAACTCATACAAACACAGGAAGTCCATAGAACACCAGACAGGAGCAGAAAAGAAATTCCCCATGCCATATAATTGTTAAAACACTAAATGCTCAAAACAAAGACAAAATACTGAAAGCCACAAGAGAAAAACACATATACGTATAAGGGGAAGCCCATCAGAATCACAGCTGACTTCTCAGCACAAACTATGAAAGCTAGAAGAATGTGGACCAAAGTATTCCCAGTACTAAATGACTTTAGATGCCAACCCAGACTACTATACCCAGCAAAAATGTCAATTATAATTATAGTTGAAGGAGAAAGAAGAATCTTTCACGACATGAACAAGATGAAAGAATACATGTCAAAAAAAAACAACACTTCAGAAAATCCCCGAAGCAATCCAAAGAACAGAGGAAAGGAGCAACTATCCCTAAGCAATTAAAGAGAAAAAGCAACAAAAGCATAACAGAGTAAATACAAACTTAGACCAAGAATGCAAACAAAAAAATAAGGGAAAAGTAAGCAACACACATCTCTCAATAATAACCTGAAATACTAATGATCTAAACTCCCCAGTCAAAAAGCATAGACTGGGAGAATGGATTAGGAAATGGAATCTTCTATATGCTGTCTACAAGAAACCCATCTCACCCTCAAGGACAGACGCCATCTTAGAGTGGAAGGATGGAAAAAAAAAAAAAATATATATATATATATATATATATTTATATATTTTAATACATAAACGCAAGTTAAACCCCTCTAGAGGCCCAGGCCATTACTATTTTGAGAAAATGTAAGGACTGTCTGTGGCTCAGAAAACCTGAGTGTGGGCTGGTTTTGCTAAAGTAAGTGGCCTTGGTCAAAACTCCTCACACATCGGAAGTCTGAGACTGTTCATTGTGAGAAAAAATTGCTGGACTAGAATTAGCTCTGAAGACTTTTCTAGTTCCACATTGTATCTAACTCTGAACAATCACTCATGGCCATAATGGTCCACTGAGACAGCATCCTTCCTTCACACCTTGGGCCTTAGGTGATATAGCTGTACCCTCCATAGTCACCCTCCATAGTTCAACATTAATATGGTACTGAGTCTGCAGTCCATGATTTATGTGTTTTGCCTTCTGCCAGCTTAAATTTCATCTATTTTTCCTTCTTGTTTTAACTTTCAACCTATAGCAACTTCCTTGTCCTTAAACAAACTTGATGAAAATGAATGGATTCTGCATTTATTGAATAGCTTCTCAGTCCAAATACTGAATTGAACACATCATATGCATTGCACTAATGACTATAGTCCTTCCAATGCTGCAAATGTGTGTCATCACCTCTATTTTATAAATATGAAAATCTAGGATAAGATCACTTAAGCTGTCCAGGACTCTAAGCAGCAGGGCCATGATTCAAAGCCAGGTTGATGTGGCAAAGGCAATATGGGGTCCACCACAATGTGCTGTCTCACAAGCTGATTACAACATGCTGTCTCATAAGCTGATTAAAACAATGTGTTAATTAAAAGTCCTTCGGCTCGAAGTCAGAATCTAGGACATCTCAAGATCAGCATAAATGAAGTTTAGCTTGATGAATTTCCATGGAGTTTTAATAAAGACATTTTATCTCTTCTTTTATAGAGAAGTGAGGACATTTCTGTTATTCTTTTACATTTACTGTTTTTTTTTCACTGAGCTCATTTTATATAAAACACACAGGGCTTTAGGTAGCAAGGATGGGCAAGAATATGAAACAGTTTAGTGTTAGCTAGATGGGTAAGAAATTTGCATGCTTCACTGAACTTGTGGAGCCATTTATTAAACATGACAGGGAAAAAATAAATCCTTTACCAAGATAGGCATGTAAGAATCCTATTAAATTATTTTTACCTTTCTCATTATTTTTCTCTTTGCTAAGGTCATTAAATGGAACCATGTGTTCAGAAAGATTGGGAATTCTTCAATAAAGATATAACTAATGGAGCCACTGCATAAATATTTAAGAGTCCAGCTTCTCATTTTAGAATCTGTGGGGTTTACACCAATCTTAGCAGCAATTATGTCACAGTTTCTTCCTAAATAG
The DNA here is from genome assembly GCA_009823505.1 of Rhizomys pruinosus. Classification (NCBI taxonomy): domain Eukaryota; kingdom Metazoa; phylum Chordata; class Mammalia; order Rodentia; family Spalacidae; genus Rhizomys; species Rhizomys pruinosus. The sequence goes on from VZQC01009134.1 coordinate 1,235,257, forward strand.
TCTCTGGAGTACCCACAGTGCTCCTGCTTGCCCCTTATGGAAGACAGGTTGCTATTCTTCACTGAACTCAAAATGCAGCCCCTGGGAAAATGCAAAGATCTGCTTCCGAGTATTCAGGTATCACAAATCATTTGAACACTAACACCTCTTCTGTATCTGACTTATGTTTACTTTCTTTTTTAAATATTTTGTGATTTATTTGTATGAGTGAATTGCCTGCAGGTATGTAAATGTACCCATGCCATTCAATTCTCACAGAGGTCAGAAAAGGGCACTGGATCCTGGAATCCCCTGGAACTGGAGTTACACAACATGGGTGCTGGGGGAAACAAACCTAGGTTCTCTGCAAGAGCAGCCAGTGCTCTTAACCACTGAGCCATCTCTCCAGCCACTTACTTTCTTAAGTCATCAAATACTTTATTATGTTTTAAGGTCAAACACCAGGAAACTTAATATCTCCTGCTGAACCTACATCGTTGAGTATCAATAAGTAATAAAATTACTCTAGAGTCACTTTACCTACTATAAATCACATCTATGGTTATGAGAAAGTGGAATTCTAACTTTCCATCAACAGTTGCTATGTGTAAGCTGGTTTCGAGCAGAGGCAGCCAGGCTCGGTACCACTGGGAACTGGAAACTCCAGAGCTTCTGATTCACTAATTATGCTCACTCAGTCACATCACTGGGCTCTGAAGAGCAGAACTCAGAAAAGGCACATCTAGAATATATTGCCCTATTTCTCAGAGTTAAACTTCTCATAGCAGCTGGAATGCTCTGGCATTCTGATTTATTAAATGTCCCCTTCAAGACTCAAAACTTGGAACTGGAGAGGTGGCTCAATGATTAAAAGTACTGGCTGCTCTTCCATAGGACCAGAGTTCAAATCCCAGTACCTAGTACACGGGAACTAACAGCTAGTTGTACTTACAGTTCCAGAGGGGTCTGACACCCTCTTCTGGACTTCATAGGCATTGCATGCATGGGTGCCTTTATATGCATGCCCGTAAAATATAAATAACTCAGTCAAAAAAATAAGACTCTAAACTCTTTCATGGGAGTTAGAAGACCAAAAAAATGATTCATTCAAATATAACTTGCAAAATTTGGAAGTTGTGACTTCCATTGTCTATAATAATGGTCACTGTGCAGGAAGTTGGATAGAACAGGCTGAGGACAAGTCAAGACTAGTAACGATGAGAAAGAGATGAACTTGCACGGCCTAGGGCAGAGTTGGGAACTCTGAGTGCCTGACATTTGTAAAGCAAGAATATGGAGAGGATGCCAAGTGTCGGAGGCATTGTGAAGAAGTAGAGAAAGCCAATGACAAACTGCAGAGAAGCCAGAGCTTTGGGGTACAAGTGAAAAGGCCAATTGTGGAAGGACAGGACTCAGAGCCAGAGAGATAAACCAGAAATGAGAGGATGTCGGTCAACCAACGTGGCAAGGGAGGACACAGGAGGATTCAATGTTGGGGGTCGGGGGAGGGCAATGCCTGGAGGTAATAGAAGGAAAGGGGGGGCTCTTCCCTTTCAGAACCTTTCCTTAGACATCTATGAAGCAATCTGACTGTACTCCCTCAGCTTTCCACATGTTCAAGAAAATATCTACACTACCTTTGGAGACTGTTAGCCATAAACCAAAGATATTATTCTAATGTCTTCAATACCAAATGCACATAGTCAGCCAGATTCCAGTACTAATGTTATAAAGTATATTTCATCATTGCTCAGAATAACGGTGTCATTGGGGCATCATTAAGGTCTAAATGTCATGTTCGCACATTCTCTTCCCACCTGGTTTTATTTCTCCAGCCTTCTTCCTCCCTTGTAACCACTTGGGTCTCCATCTTCCTCCTGGTCTTATCTCTCTCCCACAGCTGCATGCACTTTCGCACCAGGCTTATACCATCCAATGACTTACTTCCTTTCTGCATTCTTGAAAAAGCCTGACTCTAAGGTCAAATCTATTTTCTCCCTGCCACCCAAAAGCAGAAACTTCATGTGATTTATCTCTACTCCTTCTATATCTGCATATAGGAAGTACTGGACAAACATCTATGGAAAGAAACACCTTGGACTACACATGAAAAAGATCCATTTTGTGACATTAATGTCGAACAAAACTAAGCATTACCTGTATACTAAACATTTGTCTGTAGCTCAAATGGCTTTGTCTTATTTTATGAGGGCAAGGTTGCAATAACAGTCAGGCTACAAAAAGCACAGGGCTGGGAGTTTTCAACATCTACTGCAGCCTAATATTCGGCATACAACTTGATAGTTTAATTAATCAATCAAATGATATGCACTGGTTTCCATGAAGACAGAGTCAAACAGAAAGCAGATAGTTCATAAGCTAATTGATCATGAAGAACATGTATCATTATTATAGATGATTATTTTATTTGTGGATTATCTATGGATATTTATAGATATTTGTGGATTATTTCAATGCAAAACTGTACAGTTGCTACTTCACATTTGAAGAGTGTACTTTGCTATTTGCAAGTGCTTTCCCAGTTATTTCCTCATGAAAATCACTATAAAGCCACTGAGTTTGGCAGCAGGAATGAGAAATTTTGCTGAATTTGGAATTAGGACAGTTGGACTCAAATCCTGTCTTCACCACTTCCTGTCTATGTGACCTTGAGAAAAGCCCTTCAGTTGGTGGACATCTCAATTTCCTCCTCTGTAGAGAGTAGTGATAAGATCATCTTCTTCCTGCCTTACAGACTTAAGAGGATGGGGGAAGAATGACAGAAGTGGAAGGAAATAAATAATCTTACTGAGCATCTATTGTGTACCAAGCATCCAAATATATTACTGAATTCTCCGCTCAGCCCTGAAAGGCTAGGTTTCACTACTTCTTGCTCTTCACATGAAGAAACTGGAATTCAAAGGTAAAATAGTGTTCCCAAGGTCGTCACATTGTTAAGTGGCAGAGCTGGGAGTCAGCTAGTTCTCCTTTACCCTGATCATCGGGAAACCATAATGCATTCTAAGTGAGACTGCATGTGAAGTTGCCAAAATTGTTCTAAGTACAGAGGCAGAGACAAGGAGAAGCAGACACTAAGTCATGTCAGAGACAGATCTCAGACTAGAACCCAGGTCTTCTGATTCCTGACCATTTTCATTGCATTTAACCATGCTGCCTCCAGGATCTCCAGAAAAAAAAGACAGAGATATGATACTTGTTTATTCAAACCAGCTGTAACAGCTATTTTAAGACAAGCACTTTGAAAATCGTGGAAGGTTAGTATCAAGTGTATCGTTAAATATTCCATATTAATTGACCCTTTAGAGAACTCCCATGTGAGTAGCATCTGCTGCTGGCTTTCTGTTATGTAAGCAGCTCAAAGGCTGACTACAACGCTTGCAACACGCCTTTTGAAAGGGCATTCAGACAGCAGCACAAAATACAGTTCTAAAATAATTTTTCAGAGAAACAAAAGTCATGACTTTTGCTTCTCAGGGTTCTGTCCAGGAAATGCACAAAGAGAAAGGCACAACATCAATTATATTGACCAGAATTCTATGCAAGATCTCCTCTCATGGGCATTAAGGGTGAGTGAGGGTTATGAAAGTAGGAATAATATCATAATTCCACACAGTAGCTAATAATGGGTGCCTGCAAATTTATAAGACTAGTCACAACATACAAAAAGAGAAACAACTCATAGAACGCATTTAAAGCAGTGTTGGTCCCTATTCCCAGGGGTAAGTAGTCCTCAGTCCAGAGCACAGCATTAAACTGTGTGCTCCAGCCCAGCTCTCACAAGTCATAGTACTGAAAAGCCCTCATTAACTTCCTTGGTTTTCCTATCACACACCTGCCAAAATTGAACCCCACTTACACTATATAGTAAGATAAATGTGTTACAAATCATCCAACTGAAGCATCTGATATCCTGAACCAACATTATAATTCAGGAACTGCAATGCATGGAGTATCATTAACAACAGCTATAAGGCCATTCTGAGAACCCTCTGCAGGGAACATTACAGGAAGCAACACAATGGGAAAGAGAAAATTTTTCTGCAGGCTCAGTGTACTTGGTAGCTATGCTTGTCAACTTGACATGCCTGAGTTGAGGGAGCCTCAGATGGGAAATTGCCTCCATTGGACTCCAGGGGCCTTGCCTATAAGGCATTATCCTGATTGTTGAGTGATGTCGGTGGCCTCAGGCCCCTTAGGGAGGTGATCTTGGGTTGCATAAGAAAACTGGCTGAGCTTGGGCCAGAGAGCAAGGCAGTAAGCAGCTGTGCTGGACAGTGTTAGTGTCAACTTGACACACCTGGGTCGAAGGAGCCTCAAATGGAGAATTGCCCCCATTGGAATGGCCTGCGGGTATGTCTGTGGGGTATTTTCTTGATTATTTAGTGATGTGGGAGGGCCCAGCCCGCTGTGGGTGATTCTACCCCTGGACAGATCATTCTGTATTGTATAAAAAACCGGCTCAGCAAGAGCCAGGGGAGCAAGCCAGTAAGCAACATCCCTCCATGGCCTATATGATTCAGTTCCTGCTTCCAGGTTCCTGCCGAGTTCCTACCTTGGACTCTCTCAGTGATGAACTGTGACCTGGGAGATGTAAAACAAACAAACCCTTTCCTCTCCAAGTTGGTATTTGTCAGAGTGTTTTGTCACAGCAATTAAAAAGAAACTAGAACAGAAATTGGTACCAGGATGGTGACGTATTGCTATGACAGACCTGACCCAGGTTTTATTTATTTTTTTTTTTTTTGGAGAATTGTGGAAGTGTTTGAAACTTTGGGCTAGAAAGGCTATAGAATGCTTAGAGATTATTGTTGCGGAGCTTGGAACAGTTATGCTAAAAGGAGTTGGTAAATAATGGAGGCCTGGCTTGTGAAGCTTCAAAGGGAAGAAGAGACTATCAGGGCTATTGGTATAATATTTTGAATTCAGAATCTGTGGATTATGGTCAGGTGGAGCTGAAGAATCAGGTGTGATTAAGAAGAGACCAGAACCTGAAGTGAAATCTTTGTTTTTTCTGGGACAATTGACACCGGTTAGCTAGGGCTGAAAAATCAGCTGTAAGTAACAAGAAACCAGCATCACTGTGGTGAAATCTTCTGTGAAGAATTTCCTCAGGGTCAGCACACAGAAGCTGTGGTCCAGAAGGGGGCCAACCCTCCATCTCAAGCCAGAAGCAGGACTCAGGACTTGGTAATCTGTAGGATTCTCCTATGTAGTGTAGTTCTGGTATTGAAATCGTGAAGTGGTCAGAGAGAGCAGTTGAAGTTTGGCACTGTGAGAGACCAGGAAAGGCCATTGGTAAAAGTGCAGCTTCAGTTATGGTGAAGACCCCAAGATTGCAGGGGTCATGAAGACAATCTGAGGCTTGGCACCAGGAGAGACCAGAAAAGCCCAGTGGTGAAAGTGCAGCCTCAGTTTCAGTGGAGACACCAGCTTTTTGGAGATGCCAAAACCATGAGATGACCACACCAAGGGCAGCAGATTTAGAATGGAGCTGGCCTGGACCTATGAGACGGAGTCGTGTATGCTGTGAATGGCAGGGTCAGAGAAGTGGAACTAATGCAACCCGCTGGAGCCCAGAAGGTCATGAAGAAGATCATGAATGAATCTCAGGTGCCCAGCCTTGAGCTACTTTGCTGCACTTAAGTTTTTAGGTGTGCCCAAGTCTTCCCTTTGAAGTAAGATAGTGCTTGTTTTGGATTTTACAGGAGCCCACAGTTAAGAGACTTTTAAAAGATACTTTGAACTTTTAAGTGTTTGAGTTTTTTTTAAGGACTGTAGGACTTTTAAGGCTGTACTGTTTCATGTTATGATATTAACTTCATATCTTGGAGATAAGAAATGGAAAGCTTATGGTTTAATAGTCATGTAGTTTATGTGTTGATAAGGGGTCAATTGTGCTGGATAGCTTTAGTGTCAACTTGACACGCCTGGGTTAAGGGAGTCCTCCATTGGACTGGCCTGTGGCCATGTCTGTGGGGTATTTTCTTGATAAGTGATGTGGGAGGGCTCAGCGCACTGTGGGTGGTCCACCTATGGGCAGGTTGTTTCATATTGCATAAGAAAGCTGGCTGAGCATGGGCCAGGGAAGCAAGTCAGTAAGCAGCTTTCCTCCATGGCCTTTGCTTCAGCCCCTGCCTCCAGGTTCCTGCCCTGAGTTTCTAGCTTGGAATTTCTCAGTGGTTAACTGTGACCTGGGAGATGTAAGACAAACTTTTTCCTCTCCAAGTTGGTATTGGTCCCAGTAATTGAAGTCAAACTAAGACAGCAGCTTTGCTCCATGCTCTATGTGTGCTTCAGCTCCTTGCCAGGCTCCTGCCCCGAGTTCCTGCTTTGGCTTTACTCAGTGATGAACTATGACCTTGGACATGTAAGATAAACCCTTTCCTTCCCAAGTTGGTTTTGGTCAGTGTACTTGTCACCCCAACAGAAAGAAACTAGAACAGAAGCAGTACCTAGATTGTGGGGTATTGCTGTGACAAACCTGACTATGTTGTTTGGGGAGGATTGTGGAAGCATTTGAACTTAGTGAGTTGCTGCTGTGGAACTTGGAACAGTCATACTAGAAGAGGTGTAGACAAATGGAAGTCTGGCTTGTAAGGCTTCAAAGATGACCAAAGACTCTATCAGGGTTGTTTGTGTAGAATTAAAAATTTTTGGAAGTGAAACCTTTTGTGCTTTACTGGGACAGCCTATGCTGATTAGCTGGGGCTGAAAATAAGCCGTGAGTAACAAGAGACCAGCATCACTGAAGTCAAATCTTCTGGAAAGTATTTCCTCAGGGTCAACACACAGAAGCTGTGGTCCAGAGAGCACCCAAGACTCTCTCAAGCTGAAACCAGGGCTCAATAATGTGTAAGAGTCTCCTGCCTGGTACTGGCTTTGAAGGCATAAAGGGGTCATGGGGAGGATCTGAGCCTTAGCATTGTACGAGGCCAGAGGAGGCCCTTGGTGAGGGCACAGCCTTAGCTGCAGTGAAGACACAGCATATGGGAGATACCAGAACCATGGAATGACTACCAAGGGCAGCGGCAGGTGCGGAGTGCAGCCAGCGGAGTCTATGGAAGAAGTTGGGTGTGCCACAGGAGCAGAGGCAGAGAACTGGAGCTGGCCACACCCTTCGTAACCAAAGACCATGAGTAAATCCCAGATGTCCAGCCTTGAGCCATTTTGCTCGACTTTGGTTTTATTTAAGTGTGCCCAATTCTTCGCTTTTGAAATAAGACAGTGCTTAGCTTGTTTTGAATCACATAGGAGCTCATGTCCACAGACTTACTTCAAAAAGAAATAAAGTGTCCTGGTTTGCTTTCTCCACTATTATAATAAAATATCAGAAAAAAAAAATTGAACTTCCAAAGTGTTTGCAATTTTAGGGACTGTGAGACTTTAAGTTGAATTGTCTTATGTTGTAATATTAACATGAGATATTGGGGATAAGAAATGAAATGTTGTGGTTTAATAGTGATGTGTTTGTGTCAGGTTGACAAGGAGTCAATTGTGCTGGATACCTTTAGTTGTTGACTTGACACATCTGGGCACATCTGGGAATGTCAGTTGGGGAATTTCTTCCATGGGACTGAACTGTGGCCATGTCTATGGTACATTTTCTTGATTGCTGAGTGCTGTGTGAGGGCCCAGCCACCTGTGGGAGATGCCATCCCTGGCCAGGTAGTCTTGTGTTGTATAAGCAGGCCCAGCACAGGCCAGGAAGCAAGCCAGTTCCTTCATGGTCTGTGCCTCAGCTCCTGCCTCCAACTTCCTGACCTGAGTTCCTGCCCTAAATTCCTTCAGTAATTAACTATGACCTGGGAGATGCAAGATAAAACCCTTCTCTTCCCAAGTTGCTTATGATCATGGTGTTTATCACAGCACCAGAAAGCAAACTAAGATACTCGATGAGGAGAATGCAGTTCACTTTCAACATTCTAATTCCAATCTCAACTCCACTTCGAACAACTTTTAGTAGACATTACTAAACCCAGCTTGCCCTCAGAGTATCACATGGAAATAACAGTGTCTTCCTCATTAGATAATATGTGATGGAGTTAGCAACTCCACTATTTAGGTTTCTGCACAAGTCATGGCTCTGGTAAAACAGTTAATTTTCTAGTATGCACTTATGGACCAGTCATGAGGCTAATTCATTCATGTAGTCCTCCACCGCAGGCTCTTCAGTGAAGTCTATTTTAGACATAAGTTATCTCAAGAACTGACAGATTCCCATTGCTTTCTGAAGTGACTCAGTTAGAAAATGGCAAAAAGCTGGGCATGGTGGCATACACCTTTAATCCCAGCATTCAGAGGCAGGTAGATCTCTACTAGATCCAGGATAGTCTGGTCCATACAGCAAGTTTCAGGTCACCTAAGGCTACAGGGAAGTCCTGATTCAAAAACTGGAGGGGGGAAGAGGAGAGGATGAGGAGGGGAGGGAAGGGAATGGAAGGAGAAGGGGAGGAGGTAGAGGGAATGGTGCTCTTGGGATTAGTTCGTTTGATTTAACTTTTAGTCCTTTTCAGGATGCTTCGTATTCCTTTCCCTGTTGCTTCTGTCGTTCCTTTGTCCGTTTTCTTCGTCTCTCACTTAGCTGCAATTGTCTGGCGTAGTTCCTGTCGCTTTTCTTCTTCTTTCCTTTTTTTCCTTTTTTTTTTTTTTTTTTTTTTTTTTTTTTTTTTTTTTTTTTTTTTTTTTTTTTTTTTTTTTTTTTTTTTTTTTTTTTTTTTTTTTTTTTTTTTTTTTTTTTTTTAAGATTTTTCTCTGCCATCTTCACTTCTTTCTTCATTTTCCGTAGTCTTCCTCTTTCTTCCTATTCCATTTTCACTCTCTTTCTTCTTTCCTTTTGTCACCTTTATGGGCCAAATATAACTCTTCAGTATAAAATCTCACTGTCACGCAATGGACAGGTATTTGGGGAGTTTAATGACACATGTAGCTGATTGTATCTTATTTTTTGAATGTGTACAGTTATGTTTGAAAGCATAGTAGATAACAGCATTTTTATTTTTCAACCCACCAATGAATTTATGCTTTTTTAAATTATGTTCATAAGTGTTTTGTCTGCACATACAGAAGGCATCCACGTCGTTCAGGACCTACAGAGGCCAGAAGAGGATGTTGGATCCCCTGGAGATGTAGTTACAGATGGCTGTTAGCTCCCATGTAGGTATTGGGAACCAAACCCAGGTCCTCTTAACCCCTGAGCCATCTTTCCAGCCCCAAATTTATGCTTCTTTATTGTGCCTGATAAGTATGATTCCTTGTCACCTCCTGAGATGCATGTCAATAAATCAGTCTACAGCAGCCTCAAACAAGTCTCAGCCTGGCAGGGAGATGAATAAGAAAAAACTGCAAAGCAGTGCAAGTGATGCTGCCCTCTGCCTATGTAAACCAACTGCTAGACAAAGCAGCCTGTGCTCAGCCACACCCAGAACAAAAATCCAGGAAGGCTCTGCACAGCCGACTCTGGACTGAATCTTCAAGCAAACGAGGAAAGCCCTGGAGGCAGAGAAAACAGCACGCACAACTGCACAGACCACAGACACCTGTACGCTGTCCACAGACTCTGAAGTTACCTGGGGCCCAGGAGGATCCACCAAACAGTTATGAGGAAGTTGACCAAGCACTTACCTGCCCCAGCAGTGCAGGTCAAAGCCTGAGTTACTCCCCTTCACACTCAACGCTCATCAGCACCTTTTTGTGGCTCTACCTTGAAAATATACCCTGAATCAAATGAGGGAAATAATATCTGTGGTTGCAAATGGAAAGATCTAGAAGAGAACTGATGATGAAGGGGAACATGAAAGGAAGGCTGAAAGAGAAACTGCATTATTCCAGGACTGGCTGATGGTCTAGGAACACACGCATCAATGGGCACAGAGGCAGAGGCAGTCAGGACAGCTGGAAATCTTCCTCTGATTTTGTCTATTTTCTCAGCAGGACAAGTAGCAAAGTAATCAGTTAAAAGGGAAAATGGAGGAAGAGGAAGTAGTGGAGGCTCAAGAGAAAATGTACCAAGGAGTCATCTGGGACACTCGGAAAACACGCCACAGCCTAGAGCAGCAGTCAGATGCTTTAATGTCAGAATCCCTTTACCCTCTTAAGCTACTAACAGTTCTTAGGAATCACTTATGTTTGTGGGGTTATAGCCATCAATGTTTAACATACTTAATTCAAAACTGAGAAACATTTAAAGTACACACAATTACATACTCCATCATATGTGACAGCAATAACATCAGTAACACACAACCTTTGGGAAACTCCACTATGTACTTAACTTAAAAAGAGAATGCTGTGTTAATATTATCAAAAGATATCTGGTCCTATGGGAGCCCTCAAAGCCTCCCAGGGAACACCAGGAGTCCCCAGAACATACTTTGAGTACATCTAGTCTAGATAAAAATAATAGAAATGAGCTGGGCATGGTGGTGCACACCTTTAATCCCAGCACTCAGGAGGCAGAGGCAGACAGATCTCTGTGAGTTCAAGGCCAGCCTGGTCTACAGAGCAAGCTCCAAGCCAGCTGGGACTTTAATCTCCTTTAGGGAGAACCTGTCTCAAAAATACAAAATAATAATAATAATAATAATAATAATAATAATAATAATAGAAATGAGTAGGTTACAGTGCCCACCTAAGGTTTAGGGACCATGAAGTTCAACTGTGAAGAGCCCTGTGGGCTAGGTATTCCTTTGCCACCTTTAGCAGCTCAGTTGTAGGCAGCAAAGAAGGAACAAGCTGGATTCACCCAGGCTTCTGTTTACCCAAAAGAGCAAAATAAATAAGCGAAGCCAAGGAAGTACTCATAAAAGCTCTAGAAAGTAAGCTGGGTAGGAAGGGAGCAGAGCCAGGGGAGAGTGGGGAGGGGGAGGAGCCACGAGTTCCAAAGATTCCTGGATTCTAGGTCTCAGCAGAATAAGCCCAAAAGAAGGGGGTCCTGACAGAGTAGGATGCAGTTCCACACCCCAAAATGCATGTTCTCTTCCCCCAGCAGCCGCCCTTTTTAACCTACCCCAGTTCTATCCACTCAAGGACAAAGTCAGGTCTTGCTAGACCAGGCTTCCCTTTTTGAAGCATGAGCAGACTTTTCCCTTTATAGACTGGACACTGGCTGAAGTCCCATTAGTGGATATCCAAGACCTCCCTGCACAGGAAGACTGGTGACTCACATTTGCAGGACATTTCAAGAGATGCCCCCATGCATAGTCCCCTGGGACTTAGTTGACCTCTGAGGGCAAGGAACAAAGTTATCCCTAAAGACACTCGACCAAATTGGTATGGGCATTAAGTATGGTCATTAAGCATCTAGAAAGGCTAAGTTACACCAGCATGATACTTTTAACTACTGTGTAATATTTTAGAAAAGGGTTGGACAAAAGCTCAAGCAGCCTTGTATAAGAAATACTAAGAAGCACTCCCATAAAATAAATACTGTGGTTAGACATAATGTTATGACAAACTAGTTTTTTCTACATTCCTTTGATCTTATATTACTCTAAAATATGCATACATACCCTCCATCCATATACCAAAAATTCCTAACTCTGAAAATAAATGGTAGCTTACTTAGTTCTAGAACCTGTTAAGGGATTCCACAAGAGGGAGTTTTCTACCAAGTCCAGACTTCACCGAAGAAGGGACCTTCACAATGAAGAGAGTTGTAAGCTGTGAATTCTGGGTCCATGTTAATAAATTCACAAGTGGATGTTGTGAGGGGATCCAGGGAAGAGAATATGACACCAAAAGTCCACTAAAGTGAAAACTCTAAAGTGTTTAAGAAATGTTTAGGGGGCTAGAGAGATGGCTCAATAGTTAAGAGCATTTGACTGCTCTTGCAGAGGATCTGCGCTTGAATCCCAGCACCCATGGCAGCTAACAACCATCCTTGACTCCATTCTAGGGAATCTAACACCCTCTTCTGAACTCCACCACCATTATACAACATGGGTGCATTTACATACATGCAGGCAGTACATTCATACATGTAAAATAAAAAATGTTTAGATAGAAAAACTGCCAAAAAAAAAAAAAAAACCTGAGTAGGAATTAGAGCACTAAGAGAACTCCAAGAGTGTAGAGAGACGATGGGATAATTCACGAGGAGGGGAATGGTCAGTAATGCCAACTGCCACAGAGTTTATGAAAAATGATTAAACAAGTCCTTTGTATTCAAAAATTAGGAAAGCTGTAGTAATCCAAATATTCGATAAGCCTCCTTACATGAAATTTTCTCTCACCTTAAAAACAAAAGAGGAAAGGACTCTCATTTTCCTCACCGTGAGTGCCATGGTGTTATACTTCACAGGTGAAACTTCAGGAGTTCTGTTCCTATAAAACCCAGGTTCAGCCACCAACTAGGCCACCAGAATAAGTGCTCCAAAGGCTTTAAAATACAAAAAAAAAAAAACACTTTGCATGACGAGACTGATCAGTTAGGACTTTACAAGCATGACTGCAAATGAGCCAAAAGACGTCCAGCCTGGTCTACAGAGTGAGTTCCAGGACAGCTGAGGCTACAGGGAGACCCTGTCTCAAAAAGACCAAAAAATAATAAATAAATAAATAAATAAATAGTTAACTGACTCCTGATTAAAGGAAATGACTTTATTCTGAATGGACTTGAAGTGTAACTGGGACACTGTTCTTTCTGAATAATGACAGCATTTCATCCCTCTCTTCTATATAACCTTATAATCTGTATACACTAACACTTCATATTGGGAATGAAGAGTAGACACAGAACACAACAATACCAAAACTAATATAACTATAGGGTTTTTAAATATATGGTTATGCCAGGTGTGGTGGCACACACCCTTAATACTAGCACTTGGGAGGTAGAGGCAGACGGATGTCTGTGAGTTCAAGGCAAGCCTGGTCTACAGAGTGAGTTCCAGGACAGCTGGGGCTACAGGAAGACCCTGTCTCAAAAAGACTGATGGATGGATGGATGGATGGATGGATGGATGGATGGATAGATAGATAGATAGATAGATAAATGGTTATGTATAACAGAAATAAAGTTCTATTTTATTTAAATTTAAAAACCCAAGTGAGTGTTAGCAGGGTTGGAAACCTCTGAGGACAACACGGGTTATTCTTTTTCTTTTCTTTTTTTTTTTTTTTTTTTTTGGTCTTTTTGAGACAGGGTCTCCCTGTAGCCTCCAGCTGTCCTGAACTCACTCTGTAGACCGGCTGGCCTTGAACTCACAGAGATCCACCTGCCTCTGCCTCCCAAGTGCTAGGATTAAAGGCGTGCACCACCACGCCTGGCTCGAGTTATTCTTTTTCAAAGGCATCATCACTCTCTGCTCATAGAACAATATCATGTGGAAAAATGTGGAAATTGGTAACTCTTGTGTTGAAACAGTATTCAGAAGAATAGCTTTAGGAATATAATAAATTACATCATTTATGACTCTTTACAAACATTTTTCACATACACACATATGCAAGAATACCATATGATAAAATCTGTATAGTTTTGTGTTTTGTATTTCGGTTTTGACTTTTGAGACAGGATCTCATCTAGCCCAGTCTGCCCTTGAACTCATCTTCCTGCCTTTACTTCCCAAATGTTGGGATTACAGCCATCCACCATAACACTTAGCTTTAAAACTTAGGCGCACGCCTTTAATCCTAGCACTTGGGAGGCAGAGGCAGGCGGATCTTTGTGAGTTTCAAGGCCAGCCTGGTCTACAGAGTGAGTTCCAGGACAGCTGGGGACTACAGGGAGACCCTGTCTCAAAAAGCCAAAAAAAAATAATAAAAAACCAAAAACAAATACTAACAACAAAAAAAAAAAAAGTAACTTTTAATAAACATAACTAAAAATTCTATGTGCTAAATAACCCTCCCTGACCTTCATTTCCCTATTACGCACTACCTCAGTTTTCTACTCTCTATAGCAAGATTATCCTCAAAGTGATGTTTACACCTTGTATCTCAGTCCTCTCGAGTTTCTCTTCTTCACTGTGGCATTTGCCATCTAAGTCATCAAATTTCTCTTTTTTTTCAAGGTCACCAAGGAACGTTGGACTGTGTAAATCAATACTCAATCCTATGGCCTCCTTTTCCTTGATCATCAATGTCTGACATATTCACTTAGCTTCATAGAACCCCACACTGTGGATTTCCCTCCTGACTCCCCAACACTGTGGATTTCCCTCCTGACTCCCCCACACTGTGGATTTCCCTCCTGACTCCTCCACCCCATGGATTTCCCTCCTGACTCCCCCACCCCGTGGACTTCCCTAACTCCAGGCCATGCCCTCTTAGCTCCCTTCCCACTGAACTTCCAAGGCAGACATCCCACGGTTCACTCGGACTTCTGCTTTTCTTTCTCCACTACTCACTAGATGTTTCCATCCAGTTCCACAGTCTCAAATGCCTTCTGTACTCCGCTGTCTCCAAAATTTGCATCCACATCTCCAACTTCTCCAATTACCTGCTCAGCATTTTCCTCTTACTCAGCATTTCAAGAATATAAGGTCCAAGTCTTCCTCCTTTTCTCCTACATCTACCCCAAAAGCTCTTTTTCATCCAGACCTGTCCATCTCAGTAAATGGCAGTCCATCTCTCCAGAAGCTCAGGCCATTCTCAGTCATTCTTGATCCTTTTCTTGCCCTACCCCTCATCTGTGTCCATCAGCACAGCCTGGCTGGGCTCTATCTTCAAATTGCATCCAGACCTCTACCACACCATTCAGCATCTGCTGTTCCTGGTTTTGTCAGGACTACCAGGCCTCTTGTATGAGTGGCAGCATCAACCCAACTCCTCCATCCTTGATGCTCCACAGTCTCCTGATAAAACACCAGCCAGAAAGACTGACCTTGTTAACAAGTAAGTCTGGTCACATTGTGATGATATTGGTCTCCCATTTCCCTCAGGGTGAAAATTAAAGTCATTACAAGGACACACAAATCCCAAGTTAGATGCCCATTTTTCTCCAAGCTCATCCCTGACATTCCTTCCCACCTCACTCTCTTCCACCATCCTTGCCTTTCCTGCTATTCCTGTGCCTGGTACTAATGCCCAAAGAGCCTCCCCACCTGTACTCGCTCTGCTGGGAACATTCTTTCTCAGACGTCTGCATTCCTACATTCCCTGAGTCCCTTCAGGTCCCTATCACTTTCTCAGAGAAGTCTTTCTCACATAAGCTGCCCTCTATAAAGTCATGTTTCCCTCTGTTCCCTGGCCTGCCTTAAGATGTCCTCCTTGCACACTGTATTATGCAGTCATCTATTTGCCAACACATGCATACCTTGAGGGCAAGGACTGTTTTGTTTCTTTACTATAAATAAGTGTCCTAAACAGCACACACTGTAGGAAAACATAATTGTTGGAGGAACCTTTCAAGAATGACTATTCATGTTAAGACGATACAAACTTTACATAGACTGCATATAATTGTCAGAAAACTCACCAAATATATTATCATGCTAGGACACTGTGTATAACAAATAAATAAAATACTAAAATCATCTCATCAATTACAGATCTCCAATTGGTTATGTAGATTGCTGGAGACCTCCTTAGCCATAAACAGGATATGAAGCTATTAAACCCATGTCTGTTTGGAAGGGCACAACTATCAATAACACTACATAAGTGAATCTACAGAATCATTTGTGAGCTTTATGTCCTGGCAATAATATTTAGGATGAAAAACTAACCTGTCTAGTAAAGACATAAAATGTCTTAGATTTCCAATGGCCATCTTAACTTATTTAACTTTTCTCTTTATAATAGACTATGTTAAAAATACAACAAATATGACACTTACTGTTTGTTTTAGCCTGAACTGACCTCAAACCCATCGTGTAGCCAAGGATAACGTTGAACTCCTGATTCCCCTGCCTTAAAAGGTGTTGAGCTTACAGGCATGTAGGACCATTTCCACTGCAACCTCTTAAAGCCATTGTAAATAAAAACAAACTCTAAACTGGTATTTCTGAAATATTTGTTTCTTAATTGAAGATCATCATCATCATATTCAAGATGCCAAAACCAAAAAGAAGCTGATGTCCACAGCCAGTTAAAACAATTTGGAAGAAGTGGAAACCCCTCCCCCTTCTACTTGGAAGAAGATTCAGTTAGCTCATGAATACAGCAAAATAAAAACCTATAATTGAAAAATCATTATCTACGGGATTATTTATTTTTAATGCACACAAGACAGAAGACTGGCAAAAAGAAAATGAAATAACATCCCACTCTAGACTAAACACCCTTATTAAAAGTGACTACTCATTTTATGGTCTCTTTTGGAAAACTACACACAGGCAGTAAGAAAAACATGAATAAAAATCCCCTTTGTCAGCATCTATCAAGACAATTTCAGGACACTACAAAGCTGAAGTGTGAGCTCCCAATTATTTCCCCAGTTGTAAGGGAATAATTTATTTCAAATTAGTACCTTCCAGATAACCCAAGTCAGGCAGAAGAAATAACTCCTCAACTGGGAACAACATCTCTAACTTTAGAAAACTAAACTCCATTGTTTAGCAAAACACATTTTTAAGCTAGATGTGTGAATATGGAAAAATGTGATTCTATGGAAGGTAGTTTATGCAATTTATGGAATGGCCAAGAAAGCCATTCTTGAAGAGATGACAGAGAGGAAGGGACCTTAAGGGAGTCAGGGAATGCAGCAATGTGGGAACTTGGAGGAAAAAACTAGAATATTCCCACAGAGGAGGCGGCAAAAAACCTAGGATAACTTCTTCCTTGTAGTCTGTGAATAGAGCTGACAGGGTAGGAAGCTCAGACCCAGGAGCAACCAGAGCCTTTCCCAAGAAAGAAATGAGGCAGAAATGCATAAGAGATGTCAGCCCAAAGGAACTTAGAAACCTTTGGAATTCCTTTAAAAATCCAATTTTAACCAAATGTCAAATGACCATGACAACAGTAGAAAAACACTTTGGGTAATTCTGCTAACACTGAACATTTATTAAATATACAGTATGTGCTAAGCACTGTAAGCACTTTAAATATGTCACCTTGTTTCCCAAAAGCATTAAATAAGTCTTGTTCAGTGATTTAATGTCAACCTGTATTATGAAAACTCCTAAGTCTGGCTCTCAGCTCTCCATCCCTCACCTCTCTCCACTGTGGTCAAGAATCAAGAAGGAAACAAAAACAGACACATAGTCAGGTACCAAGCTTTTCAAGATCATGTTTGAGAAGTTCTCACTCAGAATACATGACAAGGGAAATCACATAGAATTTGGTACCAGAAAGCTCAGAGGTGGGCCAGATTAAGAACTCAAAGAAACAGCCTAAGAGAGATCATTTTGCTGTCCTATTTATCTCTTTACAACCTGGGAGTTTATCTGATATCAGTAATCATTCCTTGAGGACAAATATCTTAGTATGTTCACCTTGGCACCTCAGTATGTAATAAAAGTCTTAGATAACTGTGCATGCTCCATTTCATTAACAATGCTGAAGATAATGATCCTCAATCATCAAAAAGATCATATCTAATTCATTTTAAGAAGAGAAGAGGGAAACGTATTTGGAAAAGATTTTCACCCACTGTTAACATTCAAATAAAAGGTTGAGTATCGAAAACTACCCAGCTTTCCAAAAGAACTATTATTAAAAACAATTTAATGATTAACTGCTAAAAGTTCTGGAATCTGAACTTTCAGGAAATGGGCACAATGCAATATGCTCATGCTGTTTCTGAGGCTATAAGACAAGGTGGAACTGAGGATCCAGGAACTGACTGCTGTACACTAGAAAACCTTGTTCATAAAAGTTAACTTTCCATGTGGAAATGTCCAGTAAACCCCTCAAAGAGATATCTGTAGTTGGTACAATTCTGACAATGTCCACAGAGTTATCAATCACCATGCAGGTTTGTAGGAAAGTATAAAATAATTTATCTTTCTTGAAAATATATGTGGCTCTTACCACTTACATATGCCTGTTAATTCTTGGGAAATACAAACAGGTTGAAAGTAGACAGTGAAAAGACAAAGAATTTGAGGTGCAGAGGAACTATAATGAAAAACTGATTATTACATAGCATAAAGTCAGTTCCTTTTTGCAAAGGGGCTGTTCTGGTTGCCAAGGAACTGAGACTGTATCCTTTGAGACTAGAGCTAAAATGTGTCATAAAAGGACTCTTTCCTCTCCCTTTTAAGTTGAAAGCTTTTTTTTTTAACTTCTGAAAGAGAAAATAGAAGTTCTGGGTTGTGTCTGACATCTTTCTGAACAGAAACTTTCCGACAGGACCAAGCAAGCAGCCCTCCGCTGCCCTGTGACTTTTGAGCTGACTCTAAGAAGCCCACAAGCCTTCCAGAGCTAATTTTCTTCAGAACCCCCCCCCCAAAAAAAGGCACTGCCAGGCAAGGCTGGGGCCACGGGAGCCATACATGCCCCCACACTACCTGAGCACAGAACCCAATGAAAGAAAGCGGAATCTCTAGCGAAACTTCTCACTTCCTGCCGCTGGTGAGAGAGGCTGGACTCCTCCTAGATGATTTCAGAACAGCAGTAAACACAACCATCCACAGCTTGCCAGGTGCCCACAGGCGCGGGGGGGGGGGGGGCGCTTCGGGTCCAGCCTATATGCCCCGTTCCTTTTCCTTCCTCTGACCAGTGTCATTTCTGTACAGATAACGGGACCCAACGCCCTCCACTTCCTAGAGTTCTCTTGTCTGTCATAGTTCCTCTTTCCAGAGCATGGGGACCAAATGTAAGCCAAAAGAACGACTCAGCGCAAAAGTACCCTCATCGCTTCGTTTTGTCCCCTCTCATCATGATCATGCAGGAGCGGGATCTGCCTCTTTGTTGTCACACACACACACACACGCACACACACGCACACACACACACACACACACACACACGCACACGCACACGCACACGCACACAGAGTGAGAGGTACCCTCAGACAACTTATCTCTTCCCGCCTCTCAGAAAGCAAATACGAAATCTATACACCATCTCCCTCCGGACACCAGGCTTCAGCTTTCAGCTGAGAGGCCAAATCATTTCAAAGCAAGGTAGGAAAAGCCTAAGTGGTCCACAAAGCAGAAGACTGGGCGGCTGGGCAAGCTGAGCGCACCTAGATGTTTGCATTTACACAAAGAAATTATCCGGATGATTAATGGGAGCCGCCGGCGGGCGGCGGAGACCCTGCGGCCTCTTTACCTGGGACATCTGCGGCCTCAGGTTGATCTCCTTCAGGTTGATGGAGTGCGCCCGGAGATTGTTGAGCAGCTGGCAGAGCAGGACTCCATCGCGGAGAGTCTGCGCCAGGTCGAACACCTGCGCCGAGTCCCAGGTCACCCGGTGGCTGGCGGGCAGCACCTTGCAGTGGATGAGCCACTGCGCACACTGCCTCCAGGGCTCCATGTCCGACGGCGGCGCCGGGACGCGGCCGGGCGGCTGCTGGTGCCCCGGCCGCCGCGGATCCTCCGCGCCCCGCCGACGCCGGCCGCCGCCTCCGGTGATCGCCCGGCTGCGCGGGTCCCGGCCGGCGCGCGGGACTCGGCTCGGGGTCCTGCTCGGGTGCGCCGCAGCCCGGCCGCCGCTGCAGCAAGGAGTCCCGCGCGCTCTCCGTGCGCCCCGGCCGGCTCCGCGGCGACCGCGCACCGGCTTCCGACTGGCAAGCTCGGCGCCCGGCCACTGAGCATGCCCAGCGCGCCCGGCCGTCTCGCCGCCGTCTGCGAGTCCCGGGAGGCGCGGGTGGGAGCGCGCGGGCCGCCCTGGCGGGGGTCGGGGGGCGAGGGCGGGGCACTGGGGAGGGGCGGGCCGAGGAGGGGCGGCGGCGACAAAGGGGATCCCGGCGCCCCCGCCCAGCCGCGAACTCTCGGATCCGTGGAGCCTCTACACCTAGGCGTGCAGAGTGTGGCTGAACACTGAGATAAGCCGGGGTGTCTCTAACACACACACACACACACACACACACACACACACACACACACACACACGGGACACCCTAAACAGTGAATGAAATTTAAAATTAAAAGAGGGTCTCGTGGAGCCTCTACACCTAGGCGTGCAGAGTGTGGCTGAACACTGAGATAAGCCGGGGTGTCTCTAACACACACACACACACACACACACACACACACACACACACACGGGACACCCTAAACAGTGAATGAAATTTAAAATTAAAAGAGGGTCTCAGACGAGCCACGGATTAACTGGGACACCGAAATCCCAGAATACGGTGAGAAACCAGGCGCTGAGCACTGAGCGCATCTGCTGAACACAGCTTGGAAAGTTTGAGATTCTCCCCACCCTCCCGGTTCCATCTCCTCCGGGTCCATCCCCAGTTCTTTCCTAAAAGCATTCCTCAGCCTATTCCTCCAAGTGAATTTCTTCTGAAGATGTTTTGACACCTTGAAAGTGTGTGGGGTGGGGACAGCTGCAGCCTTAGCAGACCTGGACTCGTGGTTTTCACATCTCCCCTCTCAGGCTTCAAACTGTTCACTCAAGCAGTCCTGCCCCTTTTGCTGAGCCACAAAAACCTGCCGGAGAAAAACAGTCTGGTGCCAGGGAGGACAGACCGCGCATGCGTCAGTGACTTGCCTCCAGCTTTGAGCTCAAAGAACATCAGTCCTGAGTGGCTCCAGTCAGACTGTTTGGGGAACCTCAGGGAAAGCTGGAAAGGGTCCTATACCCCATCTCAGCCCAGTCACACTGAGTCAGACCAGTCACACGTCTTGAAAACCCTGTCCCTTTTATTCCCACTGCCCTCCAAAACCAAAGTCAGTGTTTACAGTATTTGTGCCAAGATAATACGGCACTGAACTCTGAACTCTTGCAGTTTTAGGTAAATGTCCTTCAGCACTCTTTTATTTTAACCTTTTTAATGAAATCCAATTTGATATTTTACATCGTTTTAAGTTTAATTAGATATTTGTAGCTCAAATTTTCTAGTATAGACCATATCGATTTTATAAGCAGGATGAAAATGTTCCTTTAAAAATATACATAATCTCTTAGGACAGAGGCTGGATCCTTCTTTTTCCGGCTATGACAAGCAAAGCACACGATATACACAGCAGGCCTTAAACAATAAATCAGCCTGGGGATTTCCTTTCCTCACATGCATTCTTCCCTAGCAACTTCCTCTGATGTTCAATGCAGTTTCCATCAACAACACAATGCTTCCTAGATAATAGTCCCCACCACCAGCAGCAGCAGGAGCAGGATCAGTTTAAAGACCCTCAGTAAATCTATCAATACAATCTGCACTATAACTATAAAGTTTGTCAGGCACAAGGATTCTAACAGTAATAATAAAAGAGAACATTATAATTCTACATTATAATAAGTTATTTAAAACATATGGATTGTTTCTTTCCAGAATTTTCCATTCAGTTATTTTTGAACTGCTGTTGATTGCCAGTTACCATAAACTTGGAAACCAAAGCCATCAAGAAGAGATAAGTACATATCTTTACAAAAAAAAAACTCAACACACCTGAATTATCATTTTACATATAGCCCTGCATAAAGCGAAGTTGCATTGGAAAGATTCCCAAGAAAGAAAAGTAGGACACAAAAACTATAAATTTAGTTTTATATAACATCAGATCACCTTGAATATTGTAGAATCAATATTATGTATACCATAATATTGATCAAATTATGTATACCATACCAGGAAGTGGACCTGGACTTAGAGTCTAAGCTCTGGTGCTTTATTTCAGAATAAACATGGGCAAATTTTACTCCTCTAATGTAGGAATGACTTTTACAATATAGACATACTCTGGACAAATGACTTTTACTTAACCTTGCAAGCAAAAATTAATCCTATCTTAGCTGTTTATAATGTAGACAAGCTCACTGAGCCTTGGGGTCCTCTCGTGACCTGGGAATATAAACTAAATCCCTCAGAACTTTTCCTTGCTCTCAACTTAAAATAAAGTGTGAGTCTATGTGTAATTTGTATACATGCCAAGTGCAGCAAATAGTACTTATTTCATTGCAAACAATGAGAGAAATTTATAACATATGTTTATGGCTGTGTGTGTGTGTGTGTGTGTGTGTGTGTGTGTGTGTGTTTTCTAAGTCTAGGGATCAGTAAGGACAAGATTCTCTGATAGGGGTCCAAGTTTTACTTCCCCATTTCATGATGGGTATATGGTTTCAACAAAACAAACAGTGGGCCCTTGTTCAGCAGCACAGTTCCCAGAGAAATATGGAGAAACAGATTCTGGCCAGTTTGGGTCTGCTCTTGGCCTCAAAGTGAATGCTAAGAGTCAGGCTCCTTTTTATTAAGATGTTGCCATAGTGTGACATCACTAAATTCCTCACTCTAACCTTCAGTTTTCATACCTACAAAATAAAAAAAAAAATAGTCCTTGTCTCCTGGGATCATCAGAATCAAATGATTCCATGCCTTGCTATTCAGAATGTGTCTTGAAGACAGGCTGAAAAGTCTCAAGGTCCACCCTCAGGGACCCACTTCCTCCAGCAAGGCTTTCTTCCTAAGAGTCCTACAACTTTCCCAAACAGTGCCAAGCAGCTGGGGACCAAATGTTCCAACACATGAGCCAATGGGAGACATGTCATATTTAAAACACAGCATTCTGCACTTGGCTCTTATAGGCTTATGATCATCTCGTGAGGCATTTGTTCCCAACTTCCAAAAATCCCATATTCTTTAACAGTTACAATGCTGTTCAAAATTCTAACGTCTCTTCTAGAAGAGACACAAGGTAATCTCTTAACTGAGAAACCCTGAAAATAAAAAAGTAAGTTATATACTCCTAACATATGAAACAGAGAGTAAACATTCCCATACCATAAAGAAAGAATGGGGCCATAACTAATAATGATCAGGCCAAATAAGACCAAAATTTAACAAGAAAAATGGACTTAATGAAGCCCCTTATTTTCAACAAGAAAACATGAAATTCTGCAGTTCCATGTCCAGCATCTGGGGCCAATGGCTGAATCATCTGGACTCAAAGGGCTTGGGCAGTCCCGCTCCTTCAACAATCCCACCTGCAGCATACGTAGCCTCTATCTTTGGCAAGCTCTACTACATGCCTGCAGGTTCTTTGGCAGATGTCCCATGGTCTTGGCATCTCTAGCATTCTGTGATCTCCACTACAAATTAGGCTTCACCTATATATCTCCAAGAGTGGCCTTTCAGGGACTCTGATCCTGCCCCACATTGGCCTCAGCAGCAATCTGGAATAATGGTAAAAGAACCTTTAACCCACTCAATCCTGCAGCTTCCATGCCTACAAAATCAGTACCATGTCAACAACACTGCTAATTTCTGCTGCCACTCAAGATGGAGTGTGGTCCCTTTGGACCACAATTGCATCACCCTGTGTATATTATCCCAGGTGAAATACTTCCCTGTGCCTTTGATTTTATACAGGGCACCCTTTGGTGGCATGCCATTCTCAGTTTAGGCTCTCTTGTCAAATGAATTTGCGTCTTCTCAAAAGGGAGCCGTCCATGATGTGGGCGGTGCCCTCAAGGAACCTTTCCTGTTGTCCCAGTGAAGAGCACCAGGTTTCTCATTAGTGGGGCTAATTTCTTAAACAATTCCAAATGCTTTATAATCTGCACCCCGCTTATCCAAAACTTTAAACTTGCTCACATGCCTTTACTCCTCCACCACCTTCACAATCTTCAGCCCTCTCTCTCAAACTAGATGAGGGTAGTAAGTAGAACCGATGACACGGCCTGAATGCTCCGTTGTCTTGAATTTCCTCCACTGACCAAATTAGTCCATTACCTTTAAATCCAACCTCACTCAAGTTCTCAGGACATGGGCAGAACATAATCTGAAGCTCAGCCAGAATATCCCATGAATGCTCCTAGCGTAGTTCCATAGAGTCCTTATCACCCTCTGAAACCCCATCAGCTAGGCCTCAACTGTCTGAATTTTCAACAATCTGGTCTTTTTTTTTTTTTTTTGGTCTTTTTGAAACAGGGTCTCCCTTTAGTCCCAGCTGGGCCAGAGCTCAATATGTGGACCAGGCTTGCTCTGAACTCACAGAGATATGCCTGCCTCTGCCACCCAAGTGCTGGGATTAAAAGCATGTGCTGCCAAGGCCTGGCAACAATCTGGTATTCTAAGCAATCACAAGAATGACCCATTAAGCTTGCTTACAGCATTCTAGAGCTTTTCTAGCCCAAAGTTCCAAACTTGTCTACATTCCTCCCTTAAACCAGTTCCAAAACCCTAAAAAAACACATGGTCATGTTTATCACAGCAATGACCTCGCAATCCTGCTTATTTTCTGTAGAAGGTATTTTTCAAATTGCTGTGACAAAATAGCTGACAAGAGAAAATTGAAGGAAGAAGGGGTTTATTCTGGTCAATAGTTCGAGTGTACATTCTATCATGGTAGAGAAGACCTGGCAGCAGGAGCTAGAAGCTGAGTGCGAACAGGAAGTGAGGCCAGGCCATGAAACCTGAAGCCCCGCCCCTAGTGGGCCACTTCCTCAATGAAATCTGCAGTTCCAAAGGTTCCACAATCTTCCTAAACAATACTGTCATGTGGAAAGCAAGTGTTTAAACACATGAGCCTATGGGAGACTTTTCACATTCAAACCACAACAGCGATGATTAAATAAGTGACTAGGTTACATAAGAGCTCTGAAGTGCTTGAAGACTACAGCCTAAAGAACGTAAAATAATGTGTATGAGTGGAAAGTATGTATTCATATTTTAGAGTAATATAAAATTAAAGGAGGAAAACGTGAATTCCTAAACATAAAAAATACGACTGAGAGAAAATATGATACTAAGTTCAAATGCCAAGGCAATGGTTATGTTTCGTTTGGTTTGGTTTTGTGGTATTTGGTTTGGTTTTTTGTTTTGTTTTGGCTTGTGGGAAATCCTTTACTATCCTAGTTCAATTCTCAATTATAAAGGAGCATGCAAAGCGGTGGGGGTGTAATTGAGTGGTTGAGTACTGGCCTAGCATATATGAGACCCTGGGTAGGATCCCTAGCACACAGAGCCAAATGAAAAGCAGTGAAGGGAAACCTTTTGAGTGGAATCAATATGCAAATATCTTATGTTGACTCATTCCCATGTAACTGCACATTGAAGTCAGGCATGAAGATGAGTGTCTACAGTTCCAGATTAGAAGAAAGCATAAGGCAGGGGGATTGCTTGAGCCTGGAAGTTTGGGGCCATGCTACACAATACAGCCAGATCCTTTATTAATAAAATAGAATACATACTGGGGACTGAGCTACTATAGCTAAATAGTAGAGTGACTTGCCTAGCATGCACAGGGCTCTAAAAAGGACTCTATCTCTAAGCTACACCTCCAGTCCCTCCTTCCAGTTTTCAAAACATTTTTAGATTGGCCTACAAAGTAATGGGTTTCATTAGAGCATCTACATACATATGTGTCTTAGTATGTCGTTTTGTCCATTCCCCTCCCCTTTCCAGCTCATTCTTTTTCTTCCCCCAGTTAGACTCCCCTTCAGCTTTGCTAAAATGGCTAGATACAGCCAACTTTAATGTATATGGACTCATTAATGAATAATTTTCAATCTTATTAGCATAAGTGAAATACCACCCCATTCTTGCTATTTAAATAGCAGGAAAAGAATCAAAGTCTGTTTAGTAAAGCAATTGTGTCCTGATTCTTTGTTTTTATTCTTAAAATATTTTGATTTTAGATATTTTTAAATTTCTGTTACCATTTTGTTTATCTTTTTCTGGCATTGGCTTTTTCTTTGTGTTGTGTTTTGTTTCAGGCTGACATGAGGTTTTGAAATGCTGTGCTTTGGAATACCTGTGGGCCTCACCTTTGATCACCAGAACCGTGACAATGCAGGAGTCATTCACTGAAAAGATTGATGAGCTTTTCTAGGCACAGACATGTGAAACCTACAAAACACAGGGCATGGAAGCCATGTGCTTCCATGGATCTCAGGCATACACACACAGACACTACCGCATACATTTCTGCAAACTGTGTGTGCACCATTGGCAATCTGTGTATTAGGTTACCTGGAAAACCATAAATTGGTTTTTAATTGCAGTACAAAAGGAAAAGGGACACTTGCTAGCTGCACTGAAAGAATGCTATGTCTGCTTAGTATGAAAACACACTCTTCTCTTCTGCTTCAAACTGCTGTTACACTTTGGCTATAATTTCTAAACTGTTCTTACAGAAATTTCTAGAGTTGGAAAGTAGCTCATGAACTCAGCAATCTTTCTCTCCTTGCTGACATTTCCCAGGAACTGAAAGTCAGGTCTACTTAAACCAGAATAGAACATCATAGTGTAAGAAAGATAAGTTTAAAGAGAATCACTTTAAAACAACAATTTAAATTAAAGAAAGAATAAGGTAGACTAGTTAGGCATAAAGAGCACGTGGTAATTTTGATTGTGATGCTGAGGGTGAACTTAGAGTTTCATACACACTAGGCAAGTGCTTTGCCACCAAGCTATATCCCTTACTGTGACAATTACTTTAATATATTTTTAACTATCTGCATAATATAGAGGAAAAAAAAACAACCACTTCAGAAATGAGGGATTTTCCCCCTTATTACTCAAATTCAGTCTATCAAATCTAATTTATCTACCTTATTTAACAAATGTCTATAATAGTATTTTCTTAAGTGCAAAAGCATTCCTCTAAATTTTATGTGGGATTACTGCTAAAAAGTCAAACGGAATTCTGAGCCAAATCTAAGTGAAAACCTACCACTACAAGATGATATGGAAGGTACAAAGTAGACACCTTAGATCTTTCTCGTGGCGGCATTTTTATATTTAATGCCAACTGATTATGCCTGTTAAAACTATAATCAACTTGTAAAAAACCACTAAGATGAAGGTATTCCTTCAGACAGAACACTTTTTGCTCTAGTGATATTACAGTAATAAAATCTGATGAAGCTAAGAGTTAAGGCATTATTTAAAAACTCCAAAATGTGGTAAGGGACTCAACTCAAAATCAAGGAAACGATGAAATAAAAATGGGCAAAGACCATTTCACAGACATTCACAAAAGAAGACATAGGAACAAAAAAGAAGACATAGCTTATCACCTTAAACACTTTAAAATGGCTGTTATCAAAAAGGCAAAAGGAGGAGGGAGTCACGGAAAATAGCCCAGCAGGTAAAGTGTTTACTATGCAGTCCTGAGTATCTGAGTTCCTTCCATCCTCAGAATCCATGAAGAAAATCCAGACATGGGATGCTCACTTGTAATCTAAGCTCTGGGGAAGCAGCTGAGTTTGCAAGTACCAGGCTGCTGTATCAGAAACAGGCTTGATGGTACCTGAAGAGCAGTATCTAAGGTGGACATCTGGTTCCTAAATGCATGTGTGTGGACACACATACACACACACACACACACACACACACACACACATCAAAAGGTAAGTACTAGTGAGCCAGGTGTGGTGACGCACGCCTTTAATCCTAGCACTTGGGAGGCAGAGACAGGCGGATCTTTGTGAGTTCAAGGCCAGCCTGGTCTACAGAGTGAGTTCCAGAACAGCTGGGGCTACAGGGATACCCTGTCTCGAAAAGACCAAAAAAAAAAAAAAAAAAAAAAAAAAAAAAGGTAAGTACCAGTAAAGATGTGAATTAAAAAAGAATGCTTTATACTTCAGACTGCTAACAGAATGTGAGTTAGTACAGCTATCATAAAAAACGGTATGGAGCTTCCACAAATCATTAAAACTAGAGCTACTGGGCCAAGCATGTAACCCAGGGACAGAACATCTCCTTAGCATACAGAAGGCCCAGGTTTTGATCACCAGCACTATAAACAGCTAAAAACACAAAACAAAACAAGACAAAACAACAGTGAGCCCACCATCTGATCCAGAAATCCCACTTTTAGGCATATAGTAAAAAAGTGAAATCACCATGTCAAAAGTATACTTGCATGTCTATGTTTATTGCAATGTTATTCACAACAGCTAAGATGTAAATCCAACCTGCATGCCCATCGATGGATGATGGGCAAAAGACATAAAAGTATGTATGTTTATGTGGAATGCAACTCAGCTTTTAAAAGGAAGAAAATACTGGCACTTCTGACAGCAAGGTTGAAATGAGAGAACACTGTCCTGTGTGAAATGATCTAGAGAGGAAAACAACACTGTTTGAACTTATTCATATGTTGAATCTGAGAAATGTGAACAGAAAGGAATAAAATGGGGAGTGGGGGGGATCAGTCCAAAGTGGGAGGATATTCAGTCAGTGGGTACCAGTTACAGTTAGGAAAGATGATTAAGTTCTGGATCTCTATTACACTGCATGGTGACTACAGTTAATAATAATACATTATATACTTGAAAATCACAATGAAAGTAGATGCTAACTGTTCTTACCATTACAATTATAGAGACATGAGGTAACGGATAGGTTAATTGGCTTGATTTACTTATATGATATACATGTGTCAAAACATCAGAATGTACACAGTAAATGCATTTTGTGTGTGTGTGTGTGTGTGTGTGTTTGTGTGTACCACATGGGAGCACATGTGTGAAGTGCTTGTGGACATATGTATGCACGTGTGTGGAAGCCCCTGGTTGACACTGGGAGTCTTTCTCTATAGTTCTCTGGTTTATTCCTTCAGACAGAGTCTCTCAGCTGAGCCCAGAGCTCACTGATGCAGCTAGTCTAGGTACCAAGCTTGCTCCAGAGATCCCTTCTGAGTACTGGGAGTACTGGAGGGCCCTCACACCCAACTTGCATTTACATGGATTCCAAATAACACAGATCCTCAGCTTTCATGAAATGCACTTTGATCTTCAACTTCCATGAAATATATCTTATCCATTATCTCCCAGGCTCAAAACATACTGTCTTTTCTGGGGTTTTTTTTTTTGGGGGGGGGGGTAATCTGGTCTATCTTTGGCCAGCCTTGGTCTCAAAGAGATCTGCCTGCCTCTACCTCCCAAGTTAAACATATGTGCTACTATGCCCTGCTCAATGCATACAATTTTCACCAATTATATGTTAATAAATCTGGGAAAGGAAACATTTCAAAATATTGGAATTCTTGACTGATCCAGATAATTCTTAATGAGACCCTCATTTTCTAAGTATTAGAAGTTCCTCAACCCCCAAGCTCCTCTAACTCTGAGATCAGTAGCACACTGTCTCATAGAGGGACTGCCATGGACCACTGGGGAAGTCATGTGATTAGTATTCACAGAGCAGGGGCTGTGGCCTTCTAGCCTCTGATGGTCACACTTAGAACTTTGCAGGAGTCAAGGGGAATGAGATTTTGTCCCAGCATAACTGTCTTTCATTTTGGCTCTGCCATATTTGAAAGCTTGTGAAAAGTGGCCACTGGGCTGACATTTGTCCTTATGCCTGCCTGCTGTGATGTGTGTGTGTGTGGGGGGGGGCTGTGTCTGTCATCTTTACTACGGCCATCAGCTTAGTATTTAGTAAAAATAAAAAAGACTCAGCTGCTCCTGACTCACAGCCAGTGTCTCCTCTGACACTAAAGTTAAGGGTAATCAGAAAAGTAATTTCTTTACTGCTGCTGCAACTTTACATATTTTATGGCACTTATCTGCTTAATAATTGCTTTCTCAATAGACAGATCTAAAATATGCCCAGAGAAATAGAGAAAAACAGACTGAAGTTTTGTTCTCCAGAAACATCAGTAAAAGCAATAATCTTTATGTAGGCTAAAAAGAAATTGAAAATTCAATTTACAAAATCAGAAATGAAAAGATGTCTTCTTTTCACTTCAAGGAATGAAAAGAATTATAATAAAAGGATTATGATTATGTGAGCAGATTCATGGGAGATGGGCAAATTTCTAACCCAATAAAAATCACTAAACCTGAAAAGTAATAGAAATATGAATAAACTCGGGCTGGAGGGATGGCCTAGCGGTTGAGAGCGCCGACTGCTCTTGCAGAGGACCCGGGTTCGATCCCCAGCACCCACATGGCGGCTGAGAACCGTCTGTGACTCCGATTCCAGGAGAACTCCAGTTCCAGGGGAATCCGAGACCCTCTTCTGACCTCCGCGGCATCGCACGACACGGGTGCGCAGACCTGCATGCAGACAATACATTCATACACATAAAAATAAATAAATTTAAAAAAAAAAGAAATATGAATAAACTTATAACAAATAACTAGGCTAACAAAAAAAATAATTGCTTTCTTAATGCCCATTACATCCTTTAGTTTCAGAGATTAAAAACTCAACTATTCTTTTAAGATGATTAGTAAAGTAGATAGCAATAGTTTTATTATAGATATAAAAATATTGTTATCTCTAAAGAGCCAGAAATATGTGTCAGGGAAGAAGAACTTAATCTTTTTCAAAATAATTTACTTTTGAAGTCAGCTTTAACCACCCCCTTCAGCTCGCTCCTCTGCATTTCAAGTTGTAGGCAGTATTTTTTTGTCTAGAGAATTTGATTCAAAAGAAAGCTACTGTCTGTGTGATATCTTCTCTTTCATACTTTCTGGCCCTAAGTTCTCCACAGCGTTCTTACCCTGTGCAGATAGACCAGGTGAAATCCAAGCTTTGAGTTCTGCCTTTCAGAGGATCTTTCAGGAATGAGCTAAGCAATGTCAATTTGCAACAGGATTAAAAACGGAACTGGCATCTCATTCCAGTTACATGCTGTGGCAAATTTGAGCAGCTGTTTAATACATGTTACCTCTGGACTCCGTTTCTGCTCAGTCATAGAAGTCTTGCAAATGCTCTGTGGCCACAAAATCTGGATCTAACCTGAGCTACTGCCACAGCCTCTGCCTGCTAAAAATGACTGGGTGGGGTCAGTTGGGCTGGAGCAGACCTCTTCTTCCCCTACATTAAACATCTACAAGCCCAGATAATAGATGAGGAGTGATATACTTGTTTTTGGTTCACCCCCTTCAGCACCCACCCATTTCTATTAATCATTTTATGCCTGTTATATAGTTGTTTTACTGGAATAATCTTTAAGGAAATATAGTA
Source organism: Rhizomys pruinosus (assembly GCA_009823505.1). Taxonomy (NCBI): domain Eukaryota; kingdom Metazoa; phylum Chordata; class Mammalia; order Rodentia; family Spalacidae; genus Rhizomys; species Rhizomys pruinosus. The sequence goes on from VZQC01009134.1 coordinate 1,266,176, forward strand.
GTTTAGGTCTTCTGGGAACTTTTAAGATCATACTAAATATTTACTAGATGGATGGATGGATGGGTGGATGGGTGGATGGATGGATGGATAGGTGGATGGATAGATGGCATTGGACTTGTTTCTATGAACTGCTTCTAATTCTAAACCATGAAAATGCTTCACATTATTTCTAGCATTTTCATGCATATCTAACCTGCTACCTTCACTTTTGTCTTCTCAGAATAGTTTTCTCTACAAGTGTGGAAAGGGGTTTGAGAAGGAACTGGTAGAGCGGAGTAATGGAGGGAGGCCATAAGCAAAGGATAAAAATAACTTACAAATGGTTGATCAATCCAATTAAAGAACAAGATCATTTCAAGTGTTAGAGAAAATGAAATACTTTCAATTTTGGTATTAAATTCCATTTTACTAAAGTCAATTACTATAAGCAAATAAAATGTGATAACACAAAAATATGCTTAATAGAACTCTTTTAATTCTTCCTCCAGTTGTCCTAAGTCACAATTTGTTTATAGGAAGTACAGTTTGGTGCTGTTCAGAATGGTTCTTTTTCTGTAATTCCTAAACTGTATTAGTTGTATGAGAGACACAAGCTGAAGCAGCTGTCCAAATTTAGCTTAGTCACCAGTCTAGTGAGACCATCCATGAAAGACTGTGGTGATTGGCAATTTGTAATCTCTGAGCTTTTAAAATTAAATACCATTGCGGCTCATTGGAGAAGGGCTCAACTCACTTAGCAGAGCATGAAAAAGAGGCTATGTCATTACTCCTCTTGCTCAAATTCTTTCACTTCTTTTATTCTTTTTCATTCATCTTCAGGGATTAACTGGCCACTGGCCATTTATTTGAGTTGATGTTCTTTGTGCAGGGCCAAGGATTTTATTATTTTAAACATGTGTTTGGTATAAGATGATGAGCCAGGAACTGAACTGTATGCTTTAATGCATCTTATTGCACTTAGAATACACTAGTAGCTATTATGCCCCAATTTTACAGGTTAAGATGAAGATTCAGAAAGGTAGACAATGTGAGATGGGTCAGCAGTTAAAAGCACTTTCGGAGGACGTTGGTTTGGTTCTCGGCACCCACATGGGGTAACAAATGTCTGCAATTCCAGTTCCATGGAATCTGACACCCTCTTCTGGCCTCTGTGCATATTGCATGCACATGGTACACAAATACATGCAGGTGGAACACTAATACACATAAAATAAATAAGATACCTTTTTTAAAAAGATAGACAATGCTTTTAACAGTGTAGCTGTTAAAAACAAGTCTGAGGGGCTGGAGAGATGGCCTAGCGGTTAAGAGCGCCGTCCGCTCTTGCAGAGGACCCGGGTTCGATCCCCAGCACCCACATGGCGGCTGAGAACCGTCTGTAACTCCAATTCCAGGAGAACTCCAGTTCCAGGGGATTCCGAGACCCTCTTCTGACCTCCGCGGCATTGCACGACATGGGTGCACAGACCTACATGCAAAACAGTACATTCATACACATAAATAAATAAAATAAAATTTAAAAAAAAAAGTCTGAATTTATTTAAATCCACTAAAGCAGAAATTTTGGGGGGGATTTATGGAATCTACTAAATGAAAATTCTGCATTATTTTAAAACAGCATTCCTAGGTGATTATTCTTGGTTGTTATTCTGAGACTTTAATGACTGTGTCACCTCTCCAGTCCCTGACTGATTATTTTTTATTATTTCTTTTCCTGGTGAAAAATTTTAAACCTTTGTAAAAATAGATGAAAAACTTTCTAAATCTCCATGTGCCTATCAGCCCATTTTTTTTATTAATTTTTTTTTATTTATTTATTTCTGTATGTGTATGAATGTACTGTCCGCATGCAGGTCTGTGCACTCGTGTCGTGCAATGCCGCGGAGGTCAGAAGCGGGTCTCGGATTCCCCTGGAACTGGAGCTCTCCTGGAATTGGAGTTTCAGACGGTTCTCAGCCGCCATGTGGGTGCCGGGGATCGAACCCGGGTCCTCCGCAAGAGCGATCGGCGCTCTCAACCGCTAGGCCATCTCTCCAGCCCCTATCAGCCCATTTTTAACAGTTATCAGCCAAAGTGACATACATCTTTCAATTGTTCCGACTTTGATGTTCCCACCTTGAATGACTGAAACACCCAAGTTATTCTTTAAAATTATTAAATTAGAAAGCTGAGCATGGCAGCTCATTCCTGTAATCTTAGCACTTGGGAGACAGAGGCAGATTCAGGAGCTCAGGTCATCCTTGACTTCATGGTGAGTTTGAGGCCAATCTGGCTTACATGAGACCCTGTCTCAAAAAAAAAGTTGAAAACCAATGAAATTCAATAATTTTCTCAGGTTTCCATACATATGGAGTAGCAACGATAAGAAGAAAGCTCAAAAGAGGAAACCTTAAGTAGCAGGATTTGCTTTCCATTTAGCCATAGAGAACACATATTTACACAGGTGCCTTCTCTTTACTCATATAACTGAGAGGATTACATAGCAGCTGAAGTTCCATCAGTAAAGTACTTGCCATACAAGCATGATGATTTGAGTTTGGATCTCCAGCACCCATGTAAGAACCCAGGCTCCATGGCACATGCCTGTAATCCTACTGCTGGGTAGCTGGGCACAGGAGGCTCACTTGGACTCACTGGCCAGCTAGTCTTGTAAAATTGGTCTGCTCCACATTCAATGAGAAATCCTGTCTCAGAAAATAAAGTGGAGAATGACAGAGGAAGACACCCAACACTGACCTCTGGCCTCCACAAGTAGGCACATACCTGCATACACATGTACACATACATATGCACAAACCACAGATACATACTCACTCATGTGCACCCATAGACATACATAACATGCACACACAGTAAGATTAAATATATATATATATATGTGTGTGTGTGTGTGTGTGTGTGTGTGTGTAATGGCTAAATCATATTTCAAAATGAGCTGTGAACAAAGTCCACAAAGAATAATATAGACAGTAAATCTTACAGTATAATAGAAGGTAAGAGGAACAAAATATGCAACAGTCTGAATGAATTTATGGAAGGAATAAGACTTGAATGGACCTCTGACCAAAGAAGGACTTTCTAAGTAAAGAATAACTAACATGAGCTTCTTCCTCGGGAAACACCAAATGGCGCAGCGGGAGGTCCAGAGGACGGGGGGGTGGGGGGGTGCAAGCTTGGGAGGACGTGGTGGCTTCCGTGGAGGATTGGATCGCGCCTGGGGTCGATGGGGGTCACGGGGCTAGTGGAGGCAAAGCTGAAGACAAGGAGTGGATCCCAGTCACCAAGCTGGACCGCCTGATCAAGGACATGAGGATCAAATCCCTGGAGATCTGCCTGTTCTCCCTACCTATTAAGGAATCTGAGATCATTGACTTCTCCCTGGGAGCATCCCTTAAGGATGAGGTGTTAAAGATCATGCCAGTGCAGAAGCAGACCCAGGCTGGCCAATGGACCAGGTTCAAGGCTTTTGTCGCCATTGGGGACTACAATGGTCATGTTGGTCTGGGTGTTAAGTGCTCCAAGGAGGCAGCCACTGCAATTCGAGGGGTCATCATCTTGGCCAAGCTCTCCATTGTACCTGTGTGGAGAGGCTACTGGGGAAACAAGATTGGCAAGCCCCATACCGTCCTGTGCAAAGCCATCCTGGCTGTACTGGTTCACCTCATCCCTGCCCCCAGAGGTACTGCCATTGTCTCTGCTCCTGTGCCCAAGAAGTTGCTGACGGTGTCTGGTATTGATGACTGCTACACATCAGCCAGGGGCTGCACTGCCACCCTGGGCAGTTTCACCAAGGCCATCTTTGATGCCATCTCTAACACCTACAGCTACCTGACTCCTGACCTTTGGAAAGAGACAGTCTTCACCAAGTCTCCCTATCAGGAATTCAATGACCATCTTGTGAAAACCCACACTAGAATCTCAGTACAGAGAACCCAAGCTCCAGCTGTGGCCACTGCCTAGAGGTTTTTTTATGAAAAAAATAAAGTGAGCCTGGTATGGTGGGGGTAACAAGTCCAGCTGAGGCTACAGGGAGACCCTGTCTCAATAAAGTGAATGAAGTCTGTTATTTAAAAAAATAACATGAGTGAGAACCCCAACATTCAAAATATACAAATTATTTTTAGAGTACCAGGAAATAAAAGGCAGGATACAGTTCAGAGGAGCCTGGGATAGATGACCAGGGGAATCCAACTGTGAAAGTTCTCAAAGGATCATGAAATCTCAAACTTGGGACAGAGACAGCAGAGACCCTCTGGGAGCTTTGAAATGGGAAGACTTGACCATTATTATTCAGGCATTAATAGAGAAAGGATAAATGACTGAGAAAATAAAGTGGACTTGTGGGGATAACAGGGAAAGATGAGTGAGATTTTTGTACCTGAGACCTGGAAGAAATGACTTTGCCAGAATAGGGGTGCTGAGGACAGCAGAGATGAGCTTGGGTGAGGGCTAGTGTGGTGGTGCTGGGGCTTAGAGTCCTTAGCACAGAGAACAGTTGAATCGCTGACAGATATATGATCAAGGGTAGAACTCACTGGAATGTGATCACTTCGCAGTGAGGGATAAGAGGACAAGGGATAGAAGTTATGGAGACTAAGAAGGCTGTGACTGTGTATCATCCAAACCCAGGTTAGCGCCCACCAGAGCGTCCTTTCCATGCCAGTCCTGCGGAATGCCCTTTATATACTGCCCTCGACTGATTCTAAGTGGTAGAAATTTCTGCCATTTCCATGGCGATTTCTGGATAATCACTTAGAGCCAATCTTGAATCAATATCTGACTTTCAGAGCCGACAAATATCTTTAAATTTAGTCTTTAAAGGAAAAAAGGTATTAGCAAAAAAAATAAAACATTAAAAATAACTTAATGGCAAACCATGCCCACTTCATAAAATATTGATTCAGGTGCTTAACATAGGTTTCACGGAGGTGGCGCCTAGTTGGCCAGCCATTCTTCTTCCCTGGAGGACTGAGTTCAGTTCCCTACGCTCTGTGGCTACAGGCAGGTCAAAACTCTGCTTGAGAAGTTTATTTTTCTTGTCTGTGTCCCCTAGTTCCCCTTCTAGAATTCCAAATTTGTCTGTGATGATTAATTCATTTTTTTTAATTTTTTTATTTATTTCTGTATGTGTATGAATGTACTGTCTGCATGCAAGTTTGTGCATCCGTGTCGTGCAATGCTGCGGAGGTCAGAAGAGGGTGTCGGATTCCCCTGGAACTGGAGTTCTCCTGGAATTGGAGTTTCAGACGGTTCTTGGCCTCCATGTGGGTGCTGGGGATCAAACCCAGGTCTTCTGTAAGAGCGGTCAGTGCTCTTAACCACTAGGCCATCTCTCCAGCCTGATTAATTCATTTATTAAGTGAATATTTGTTGACTGTTTTTTTTTTTCCTAATGTGAAGAGATTCTGTGGTAAATAAGACATATACAAGTCTTTGTCTGGAAACTGCACACCCTCTGACTTTACTCAGTGACTAATGGCTTTATAAGAACACCCCCCCCCGAAGGAAAGCAACCTATTCTTGACTGTAGAACATATTCACTGTCCCTACCACTGAGTTTTTGGTCATTGGAACTCTGTGTCTGCACTAAGCTGCTCACTCTCTTCTGCCTGCTGAGAATAGTGCCTACGTTTAGTCAGGTTAGCATGAGGTCAGCATCGGTCCCCACTTTCCTGAGGAGCCTCTCTGTTGACTCCAATGATACCAGCTGCCCCTCTCCATTCTTGCTCTTACCCCTCCACATTCTCCTCTGTTCTCTTGTCCCCAGGACCCTTGCTGCCACCTGCTAAAGCAATTTGTCTGTCTTGGTGCTACAGAGAAGAATGATGCTTGTCCCCAAGAAACTCTTACTCCCTCTCAAAATCCATTTGGCTCTCTCTGCTGATTCTTTGTCAATCCTGAAGCCATAAGGGGAATTTAAAATCAAAGCTACTGACTACACACAGAACAGAATAGAACCTAACTTCCTTATTTCTTCTAGCACACAGGTCACATTGTGCTTCAGCAGTTAAGACAGGAGGGAACTTGAAGAAGCACCAATGGCGGCAGGCTTAGAATACAGCTCCAGTTGGGTGGGTCCTCATTCCGTCTCATCTTCCCACCCAGGTAGTGAAAGCTAAGGTGAACTACACCATAGGCTTCCTTTCCTTCTCCCTTACCCTCCCTGCCTGCCTCTGTCTATCCCCTATCACTTCCCTTTCTCCATTTTCCTCCCCTCTACCCCTCTCTTATATTCAATTGAATTCATCTAGAAGGAAATGCTTTTTAGAGGTTTTGTTGTTATTTTTGTTGTTGTTGTTGTTGTTGGTGGTGGTGGTGGTGGTGTTTTAGTTCATGTGTATATGCATGAGCCTGCACCAATTTATGTGCATCACTTGCATGGAGGAGCCAAAAATGCCAGCAAAGTGTTTCAGATCCCCTAGAACTGGAGTTAAGGGGATTGTGAGCGGCCAGAGGAGCAACAAATACTCCTAGCCACTGGATCATCTTTCCAGTTGCAAAAAGTACTTTTTTAAAGAAAAGCTTAGTACTAAAAGGATAGCGGCCCAGCCATGCTGAGACCTTGTAAGAGAACTATTCATGAGTAACTGGGGTACTTTTTGCATCACATGTTTAGAAGCACAATCTTCTATTTTTTCCTAGTGATTATATATGTTTAAATATAGATACAGATATAAGTATGTATACACAGATATATATTTGATGCTACAAAAATAATATGGCTGAAATCCAAGTCAAGTGGTTCTCAAATGAATTATTTCAAAAAGAATCCTGATTTCTTTCATGAAGTAGCCATGAAAAAATAAAGGATTTATTTAACTAAAAAATAAAGGGCAAATTTAACTGAGCTTCTCAAATGAGAAATATCCAGTGGCGTTGGGCTTACCATGGGAAATAAATTCTGTTCCAAGTCTGAGGCTTTGAACTTTTTCTGCTTTGTAGGAGTTCGGAAGTTTAAATCATTCTTCTCATTTATATGCCAGTTGTTACTGTATTATTTCATTTTCTTTACTTCATCTCTTTCATAAATATGGTATATGAAGAAACAATTCCTTTATAATTAAAAATGCTATTAAGGAGAGTTGTGAAAGCCACCCACCTCCTTGAAATTGTTTGCTGTTCAGACTTACCCATATGCTCAAGGTTTGTACCTTCTCCTGTCTGCCACTTTCCCTCCTCCCTGGCTGCTCTCTTTGTAATTCCCTGTGTTCCTCATCCAGATCCTCAGGGACATTATTCATAATCCACACTCCTATTCAGAAGGGTGTATTTAACCAAGACTTTATTAAAGTTTATGATTATTAAGTATTAATAAATTACCAGTAGTCAAAAAACTGGACCATTAAACAGCAATATTACTATCCAGATCAGGTCTGTCTCATGCCAGAATGTCTGACACATGTCATTCATTACCTTTGCTTCTCCTGAGAACTAGCTTTTGATGCGTTGTACCCACCCTTCTGCCCCATAGCACCAGGTGGAAACCGTGGAGTCTCCTCGGGGATGTGGTTGCTTGACAATAAAATACTGAGCAGCTGCCCATGTCTATAGCTCAGTTGGACAGTGGGGTTGGTTGCTAGCAGGAGAGTCAATGGTTCCATTCCACTCAGTGTGTGTGGAGCATAAGCCCTTTGGTTCAATGAGATGGCTCCATAGATAAAGGTGCCTACTGCCAAATGTAAAGACCTGAGTGTCCCAGTAACCCACATGATGAAAGACAGAACTGACTTCCAAAAGTTGTCCTTACACACACACACACTCACTCACTCACACACACACACACACACACACACACACAAATAATTAATTTTTCAAAGAAGAAAATACTGAGAATTTGAAATGTGTCAGTTCTTCAAGGAGGAAGTTGGGAAATCATTGAATAATTAACAATAACTTGTGTTTTTAATTTGTTAATTGGCTCTTCCATGTGTGAGCCAGTTTAAGAGCTTAAAAAGAGACCATTAACCAGACAATTTTCAAGAGCTTTTTAAAACCAAAGCTTTTGCAAAAAGTCATATAAAATCCAAATTTTAGACAAATCCTCAGCACTGGCTGAGGATGTCACCAGTTTATAAAAATGTGAAGTCTACGGAGTGTTGATAGAGATGAATTACCCAAAAAATTAAATCAAAGCCTTTTAACCCCCCAATAAGGAAAGTGGAAATGACGAGTAATCTGTTTATGGCGCTCACTTGCCAAAGTGTTAGTGTGTCTGCAAACCAGGAAACTCTCTCAGGAAATCAGACCATTTGCCGGTTTCAGGAAAACCTGTGAAATTGTTATGTAAAATTTGCCTATCTAAACAAGCTTTACCATTTTTGAGTAAAGACCACAAAATAAATGAAATATGTCAGAATCCTTAAGTATCCTTTTTTTTAGTTTTTATTTATTTTCATATGTGAATGTACTGTCTGCATGTAGTTTGTGTACCATCGGAGTTTGTGCCTCAGAGGTCAGAAGAGGGCATAGGATTCCCCTTTGACTGGAGTCAAAGACAGTTCTCAGCCGCCATGTGGGTGCTGGGGATCGAACCCAGGTCCTCTGCAAGAGCAGTTGGTGCTCTTAACCGCTAGGCCATCTCTCCAGCCCCTCCTTAAGTATCCTTTTAAAGTATATAAAATTCAATCTAAGTCTAACAGCTTCTTTATAAAAAAAAAAGCCAACAGACATCATAACACACGAGATTCAGATAAAATGAGAAGTGTGCTTTGTTACATAAAATGTGTGTTGAGTTGATCCTTGACTTTGCTTAAAATTGGAATTATATAATACTGTAAAAACCCAGCACAAATCTCCCAGGACCCTGCGGATCTGCTCCTATACAAAGATTTTCTTTATGTGGAACATGGCACAAAATTTGACCACTTCTTGTTATATGAACAATGAAGAGAAATCCAGTGTTTGTTACCACCTTAGTATTGAGCTATTTTCGTCCTGTACAATCTTAATTTTAGATGTACAACAATAATATCTACACAATGCAAGAGGTATACACATGATCTTATGGTTTATCATTTTTTGTATTTAGAATTTTAAGTTTAATTGTATATGTATATATCTATGTGGAATACACATTTATACACTCATAATAAGCAGGCATTCTATTTCTATAGTACTTTTAATACATATTCTTTCCATTTTTATGATATATGCTTTTTACAACAAAAATCCCATTTTAGGGCTAGAAAGATGGCACAGCAGTTAAGAGCTAGTTTCGGGCTGGAGAGATGGCTTAGCGGTTAAGAGCGCCGACCACTCTTACAGAGGACCCGGGTTCGATCCCCAGCACCCACATGGCGGCTGAGAACCGTCTGAAACTCCAATTCCAGGAGAACTCCAGTTCCAGGGGAATCCGACAGCATTGCACGACACAGGTGCACAGACTTGCATGCAGACAGTACATTGATACACATACAGAAATAAATAAATGCCAGGCGTGGTGGTGCATGCCTTTAATCCTAGCACTTGGGAGGCAGAGGCACGCGGTTCTCTGTGAGTTCGAGGCCAGCCTGGTCTACAGAGTGAGTTCCAGGACAGCCGGAGCTACAGGGAGACCCTGTCTCAAAAAGACAAAAAAAAAAGAGCTAGTTGCTCTGCAGAAGACCTAGGTTAAGTTCCCACCACCCACATGACAGCTAACAACCGTCCAGAACACCAGTTCCGAGGGATGTGACACCTTTTCTGTCTTCAGGGGCCATTGCATGATACATACAGGCAATACACAAATACACATAAAATACAAATAATAAATTAAAACATTTTTAAAACCCATTTTGCTCTACACTATTTTATCATTTTAAGAAGACTCACATACCACAAGATGGAAACAGATGTTAGCAATCTAAAGAGTTGGAAAGAAAACACTTTTACATCGAGCAGGCCATCATGTGTGTTGGTGGGCCCTGGAGCAAGAGGAGAAATGGAAGTGGTCCATGTCTAAATATTTAAAAGTTATAATTCAAACTAATAGTTTAATAAAATATACTCTGTGCTTTATCTTAAAATGTATTTTCATTAATAAGAATGTACATTAGAACTAATGTAATGTAATGTAATGTCAGAATATGGAGGTTCAGCAAGAGCCAGCCTGGCCCTTTTCATGACCCACATCTCCTTTTCCTCTCACAGGGACCTCAGTCATGTACAGACCAACCCCTTGGCTCCATCTATGAGTTTTCACACAAAAGCTGTGCACAACTGTCACTGAGTTCTGGGAATACACACACTAGTAATTCATGAGCTCTTATGAAGAAAGGGAGGTGAAGGGGGTCTGTAAAAGCCCTTGCAGGCAAGTGTGAGAGAGTGTTACCAGAGAATTTGAGGGTCTTCAGTATTGGAAGTGTAATGGGGGGATATAGACTCCAAGTGAGCCCACTCCTTAGTCCTGAGGCCCTCCAGCCCTTGGTGTGTGGAGGTACGAGTATGGCTCCCTGTTACTGCAGGGGCCATTCTGCCTGGATCTGAAAGCAGAGCTGAGAGAATCTTACTTTGCTGACAGTTCTTAACAAGCCTGTCTGAAATAGAAGCAAAGACAATGAAAGCCCAGGGTTTAAGGAGGGAAGAAGTGAAAGATGGGGCATTGAAGCCTCAGGGCAGAGCCAAGAGATTAAATAAACAGCAAGCCCTTTTGAAAAGTACTCATGGACTATTTGTTGGAAACAGACTTTGGGAGCAAAGTGGAAATCTATGAAGGAGTTTGAGTTTAGCTGACTTAGATTAATTTAGATATAATGGGCTAAGGGGGGGGCTGGAGAGATAGCCTAGCGGTTAAGAGCACCTACTGCTCTTGCAGAGGACCTGGGTTCAATCCCCAGCACCCACATGGCAGCTAGCTCCTGGAATTGGAGTCTGTAAGTCCAATTCCAGGAGAACTCCAGTTCCAGGGAAGTCCGAGACTCTTTTCTGACCTCCGCAGCATTGCATGACACGGGTGCAGAAACCTACGTGCAGACAGTACATTCATACACATACGAAAATAAATAAAATTAATTTTAAAAAGTAATAAGAATGGGCTAAGGGGAAATAAGCTTTGGAGGCCTCTGGACTCCCACGGACTGTAAAAGAGTAGGTCAGGTATGGCTGCTGACCTGATGAGGGGCAGGGTCCTGCGAGCTGACACCTGGGTAATACCTATTGAAAACCCTGTATTTGAATAAAGGAAACCTGAGTGGGTTTTACTTTGTAAATATAACTATCATATTTTAGCTGATTAATGCTATAAAGTGAAAACATTTTTAAATGAGTGACAAACATTATAAAAGGTTGCATAGAGAAGTGTCAGAAATCAGAGATTAAAAACAGAGCCTTAATTTCTTGGCAAGGTAATACATTTCTAAAATGACTCCTTTATTTAGGATGCTAAAATTTTGCCAGCTGAAGCTAAGTTTCCAATAAATTTCATAAGACAGTTTCCAAGATTGAACTCCAAGATAAAGGCCATCTGCATTTTTACATAAAATATGTCTCCTTAGCTATTTGGGAAAGGGATCCTCCCTTCACAGAACATAACAATAACAAAACAACCCACAAGGTGATGGGCTGGCTCTGACACAATACATTGTTCATTTTATTTAATGGAGCACTATGATTTTAACTGTAACAAAAATGACCAAAAGCACCAATGTGCAGGACCTGTCTTCATTTGTTCAGTCTCCAGCCACAGCTCCTAGAAGAGAGTTCTTAATAACACTTCTTACTACCAGAAAAAAAAAATGTACATTAAATATAAAGCCCTTTATAACCAAGTCTTAAAAAACTGTTTTTCTAGGGGGCTGGAGAGATGGCCTAGTGGTTAAGAGTGCAAACTGCTCTTGCAGAGGACCTGGGTTTGATCCCCAGCACCCACATGGCGGCTGACAACCGTCTTTAACTCCAGTTCCAGGGGAATCTGACACCCTCTTCTGACCTCCACGGCATTGCACAACACGGGTGCACAAACCTACATGCAAACACTACATTCATACACATACAAAAATAAATAAAATTTTTTAAAAAACCTGTTTTTCCATTCGAAAAAAACTATTGTCAGTGGTTTTAGACACTGACACTTGCCTTGGATTCTTCACATCTATTTTGAATGTATATTGACTATATTTTGCCTTGACTACTTTCTATTGTGATCATTGCAATTTAGTGAGCATCAGCTATGTGCCATGGTTCATTGTACAGTAGAAGAAATGCTCCCAAAGCGTGTTCATAAACAAAAGGGTGTCAGAGTAGAGAGGTGGATTGAAATTGCCACAGGAGCACAGCAGGAAGGAAGGACCTGCTATCTGGGGTGGGACCATGGGGCAGAAGCAGAGTATGAGTTCACATGGGAGGAAAAGTAGTTGGAAGAGTACATAAAAAAATAAGAAGCCGGGCGTGGTGGCGCATGCCTTTAATCCTAGCACTTGGGAGGCAGAGGCAGGTGGATCTCTGTGAGTTCAAGGCCAGCCTGGTCTACAGAGTGAGTTCCAGGACAGCCAGAGCTACAGGGAGACCCTGTTTCGAAAAGACGAAAAAAGAAAAAAAAAAAAAAAAAAAAAAAGGACATACATTGAAAGCTCAGCTGAGGGCACATGCCACTGCAGTAAGTTTTGTAGAGACACCAAACTACTGAAGCCAGAGAAGAGATTTTGTGAAGCTAGTGGTTGGAAATGGGTCCAGAAAGACAAGAACAAACCATCAAAGTCCATGGAGGACCCTGGAGCCCCACAAGTAAGCGGCCCTCAAAGCGTAAGCTTGATAGGTAAAAGCACCTCAGAAGGGGGCTCTTTTGACACTACTAAGATATATAGTGGTTCATCTTTACTGTCAACTTGACTGATTTAGGATTACCTGGGAGACACAGATGTGCCTTCAGTTGTGTCTAGGCAGATGTTTCTAGATTAAGGAGGGAAGACTGACCCTGAATTTGGGAGGCACCATTCCAAGGGCTGAATAAGGGGGGGGGGGGCAACTGAGCAGCAGTGCTCTTCTTTCCCTGCTTTTCATCTGTGCACAGTGTCGCCCCCAGCGCCCTTCCCGTCCACCAGCATGTTTCCCCACAATTGTGACTACACCCTCAAACTTGAGCCAAAATAAACCCTTCTTTCCTTAAATTACTTTTGTCAAGTATTTTTGTCACATCCATGAGAAAAGTAATTAATACAGATCCTTCACTAGAATGCAAAGACTTGTTGAACTCTACTTTCTAAAGAAAATGCTAGAAGAAGATTCCAAAGCCACCTCAGAGAAGACACACCTTAAGATTTTGCTGTGCTTGACTTCTCAGAGGAAGAAAGTTAAGCAAATCATGATGCTTTTTAAAAGGCCTTTTTTAACTAACTTGAGGACATAAGAGACTGTTGAAACAGACATGGGAAGACTGCAGGACAGTCACCTAGCTGTGTCTTAAGGCCACACTAGCCCAAGGCAAAATGACTAATACAAACAGTGGGAATGTGCGTGGGCTGCTATGAGAGACAGGAAGGCCTAAGTGTAAGTCTGTTAGTCTGCACAGTTTAAAGCTGTCTAAACTAACGAGATACAGAAAAACCCTCTGGGCACAGACCTGGAGCGCACAGGTTTCCACATGCCCCTGTCCTGCCCTACGCATAGCATAGCATAGCAGAACTGTGCTACCGCTACGCTGCTCCTCCAACAGTTTCCAATTATTCATCTGGGCTCATTACGATGTGAGTTAAAACCCTATCTTATTAGCAACTTTTGTTTGTAGAGAAGCCTTCTTATTTTCAGCGCCAGACGATGAGTTAACTAAAGGGAGAAGAAGGCTTCACAGCAATATACAGAGATGCTTGAGAAGCTGATCTGATCAGGGCTCTTCCATTTTCCATTTGTTATGATATCTTGTGAAGCATTCATTTGTCCCTCTCCTAATGACTCCTTGTGCATGTCCCACCCCACAGCATGCGGCAGTGACGGGAAGGTCCATGTATGTAGGTGTCCTACCCTAATGGGTGATCTTGGTTGCTTGTCAATTTGATACACCTTGGAAAATGGAACCTCAATTGAGAAATTTTCCTCCATCAGATTGGCCTTTGGGCATGTCTGCGAGGCATTTTCTTAATTGTTGATTGATGGAGGGGGGCCCCGGCCCACTATGGGCAGTTGTATTCCTGGGCAAGTGGGTCTTGGGTGTATAAAAAAGCTAGCTGGTTGGGAACTTATGAGCAAGCCAGTAAGCAGCATTCCTCCATGGTCTCCAATGTAGTTTCTGCCTCCAGGTTCCCGCCCTCGGCTCCTGCCCTGACTTACCTGGAGAATAGATTGTAACGTGCAAGCTAAAATAAACGCAAGTCAGTTTTGGTCAGTATTTTATCAAACAGCAGAAAGCCAACTTAAACACCTACCAAGGGTAACATGGATCACACTAGACACTTACTCTTAAAACTGTGCGGAGTGACAGGTAGGAAACGGCTGGGATCTCTGTCCCCCTCTCCTTTGCTCTGTCCCTCTTCTTCCCGCTGTCTCTTTATTGTGGTTTAAGCTAGCCAGCCTTGGTTTCTGTCATTGGCAGCCAAGGAATCATAAATGATGAATTCTTGATCATACATCAGCAGCAATCTTTGAATCCAGTTTAATGATCTACAGGACACATAAGGGAAATACAGACAAGGAAGATCTGTGCATGGGCACGGACTCTGGGCTGATAGCTTTATACAGACAAGGAGATCTGTGCATGTACACAGACACTGGGCTGATAGCTTTATATAGGCTTCATCAGAATTTCCAAAGTGCTTCAAAATAGCACGAGATGAGGAGGAAAGGGATGGTAAAGATTGGTTATGGAAAAGAAAACTCTGTAAACGGCCGAATGGAGGCTCTCTAGGGCACTAATTCAGGTTATGAGAAACAGGTTCAGCAGTCACAAGAGTGAGGGCAGTACTGTGGATCAGGTACATCACCATCATGACTCAGATATGAGCAAGATGAAAAAAGTGGAGTTGGCTCAGCGGTTAAGAGCACTGACTGCTCTTGCAGAGGACCGGTGTTCGATTCCCAGCACCCACTTCGTGGCTAAGAACTGTCTTAGGCTGGCCGTGGTGTCGAGTGCCTTTAATCCCAGCACCTGGGAGGAAAAGGCTGGAAGATCTCTGTGACTTCAAGGCCAGCCTGGTCTGCATAACCAGCTCCAGGCTAGCTGGGATTAAAGGGAGACCCTGTTTTAAAAAAAAAAAAAAAAAAGTGGAGTCTGTGCACTAAGGTGGCATTTAGGAAGCTTTCAGATCAGCATAAAGCAGATGAGACAGAACACCCTGGGGCAAGCAGCCACAGCCAGGAAGACATGACAGTATTTGTAGCAGCATCTAAGAGTAACTTGTTCACCCACTACAGGAACCTCCCTGCGTTTCTGACCTAGTATCCCAGCTGACACTTTTCCCAGAAGAAAAGGATGTTCTCAGGGTAATCAGGGACCTCTGAGGCTCTTCTATTCTGCTGTGGTTGCAGAGACTCATCTCTAGAGCCTCAGGCTTATCTACAGGTTCCCACTCAGAGGGCATAATCTCCTAGTGCCTCCCGTTATAGAGTGTCCAGCAAAGCAGGTAACATAGCACAGTGGGCCTGGGTTTAAATCCCACCTCCTTGTCCACAGATGTGAAATCTAGAGAAGAACAACAGCCATTTTGCAGGATTGTTCTGTTGTACTGCTTTTAGCAGAGTCGTATGCCAAGAACTCAATGAAGTTAGAAAAGTGCCGGTTAAAAACGTTCACTGGCATGGCCAAGAGCAGCTCCAAGCCTCTCAGTGTTCCTGCCAAGGTCCCATCTGTATTCAGCATTATGTTGGGGTTTTTCTTTAAGCCCAAGGCCTGTTTCTGGACCATGCCATGCACTATGGCCCTAGAAGAATACTACTGCAGGTGGAGAAGTCAGGAGAGGTTTGGCTCTTCTAGAAGAGGGAAGGGGAGCACCTGGCAGCAAAGTCCCTTGAGGACAAGCGGCAGCTGAGTCACACAAATGGTATTTGGATAAGGTGGAGGGATAAGAGAGGAGTCTGCCCTTGCCTCCCGGAAACTGGCTCCTCTCTCATCATCCCAGCTGCCATCTTTCATCACCCAGCCTCCCCGAGATGTGGCAGCCAATTCACTCTCACAAAATCCCCTCCCACACCAGGAACATGTTGAGACTTTGCACTGTGGTCCACATGTGCAGGCGGAGAGGAGCAGCAGGACAAATGGGGTTGGGTGAGGGTTAATATGTGTTTCTTCACACAACTAGAAGAAAAATAAAAATTTTATTCAGCTATTTTAAGGATTGTGGAAAGAGATGCTTGTGTTTAAAGAAGACTAGCATCCACGTTCAGAAGTCACCATAGCCAACAGCGCTGGAAGACAGAACCTTCCACTTGGACAGTTGTTCCCGGTGAGTCATGATCAAGGCACTATTGGCTCCCACAACAATAAGGCAACACTGGACACAGTAGAAATTAGTTGTTCTCGTTCAAAGCCAAAAATTAACCTCAGGGAAAAAAAAGTGCATTTGGATAGTTGCACTACATCTCTTAAAATATGGGAACTTCCAAAGGTACTTTTCAGAGTATGCTCATGCCCAATTGTTTTCACAGCAACCAAAGCCCACTTGGAAATTGTTCTGTCGTCACATTGTCCCTTTGGAAATGGCTCATGGGAACTTAATGATGCTGAGTTCCAATTTCCCTCTGAAAAGCTCCCTGGAGGGAACTTGGTTGCTCACTTGCAGTGGCTTCATAAAAGAAACCCAGGAACAGTGCTCACCTTTGGAGGATGGGGAGAAAAAAAAGGGGGCTGTTGCTTTGTAGGAATCCCATATCTGACGTGAGCACTTCACAGAAATGTTTAACTTTGTTTATTATGTTGGGGGGGGGAGCAGTTTGATGTTGTCATTATTGAGGTTTTTGTTATGTTTTGCTTTTGTTGTTGATTTTGAGACAGGGTCTATCTGTAGCTCCAGCTAGCCTGGAACTTGTTATGAAAACCCGACTGGCCTCTGCCTCCCATGTGCTGGAATTAGGTGTGTACCACAACACTGGCAACTCTGTTTACTATACACAGGAACCTCAAAGAGGCAAATATCACAGGGCTGGTTTGCAGAGTGCCTAGGATTCAAATATGTCTTATTTGTTTGCAACCATCAGGTGACCTTGGTAGAGTTACAAGGAGATCATTCATAGTCACTCATAGTCACTAAAACCCTAGATTTTATATGATTGTCTTTAGGTCCACAGTATCTGACACATAGTAGATGCTCAGTAAAATTTCAGGGGCATTGGTTTACTTTCTTTAGGGATGATATACCTGGATTTACCTTCTCCTAGTATATTCTATTTCAAAGTCATCAGAGCAAAATATTTTACCTTGGTATCTCTCTCTCTCTCTCTCTCTCTCTCTCTCTCTGTCTCTCTCTCTCTCTCTCATTGTAAGGTTGTAGTAAAATGTGAGTTTAAAACACACAAAATGAACTCTTTTATTAGTTAGAGAGAAAATCAAAATTGTTTTAAATTCATATTGCTATTTAATTGCCGTAAAGGTAAAGGAAAATCAAAATGCTTTGAATTACGAAGGATGGAACCCTGTGGTCTATAGGTGGCTGGCCAGCAGCAAGTGGAACTTCACTGCATGTTTTATTGAGCTTCCTCATTCCAAAAGCTAACGTAGGTGTCAAAGTTTGTTTTTACTCCATCCCTCTCTGTCTCCAGACAATTCTGAGGATGGAAATTTTATTATCCCTATTTCACAGATAAGATAACTGGCCCTGAAGCGTCAAGCAGTTTGTGTAAGATCACGGAACCACTAAGTGGCAGCTCTGAGTTGCATCCAGTTAGTTCTCTCTGAGCTCCTAAAGAGTTAACTTTGGTTTTTCTAGTAAAACATTTCGGCTCTTGTAAAAGTTCAGGATCCTTCCTGACTGAGATAGGTAATGACCTGAACAGTTTGGCACAAATCAAAGCTAAGCTCAAAGAGACAAAGCAAGGGCCAAAAACTATGATTCAACGCCTACCTTGTAAAAGACAGTGGTAATTCTAGGTCAAAATCTAATGAACGGATGTCCGCATAGCAATTAGCTGTGCAGGCACCCTGACTGGCAGTCTTGGCAGAGCAGCTATAATTGTCATAGAAACTGGACTTCTTTCTGCCCTGCAGAAGAATTCCACGTGGCTGGCCCAAGAAGAGCAAACTACAGAGACTCCCTTCCTCCCCAAAGCTAGAACGCTGCCCTTCAGCATCCTTCCGGTGAGAATTAATGCAGGGACGGCCATGCAAAATGGGATCAGAAATATGGGGCATCATCTTTTCAACTCATTTCTATTGCTTTGAATAGTTATTTTGGGGGCATCGTAGCAGCTCACGATGCCCCCAAAATAACTCCTGCTAAAAATGCTTGGAAAGATGACTCAGTAAAGTGCTTGTCACCAAAGTATGAGGCCCTGAGTTCAATCCCCCAGGACACATGTAAAACTACATGCCTGCAATTCCAGTACTGGGTTTTAATTCATAATCCTCTGAAGAAAAGGATCAGCCTTATTAACCTAATTAGCACTCCAGTTCAAGTCATTCCTTATGTACAGCTGATGGCTCCACATGATAAATCTTCCTTATCTGTTACTGGGAACACAAGGAGTTCAGAACTGGGGAAACAAGTTGTTAGAATAACTAGCATAAACTAAGTGTTTTCTTTCAAGTACACAACTCTATGATCTACTTTTCTTTTTTTTCAATTTTCATATTTTCGTTATATGAATTACAACATTGATAGAAGAAAGGTTAATAGCTGTTTTTTTCACCTTGCAAGGAAATGACCAAGGTACGGATTTTAAATAAATATTTCAAGCATTGAGATATTTTGCCATCAACATTCCCACCCTTCAGCACAGGGGCAGGGAGGGGGAATATATCCAAATTGAAATGATCTACTTTTCATTCTCATCTAAGAAAGAGAACAAGGTCCAGAGAGGAGAGATAACCAGCCCTCTGTCTCACAGTGGGGTTTGAAGCCAGGTCTGCTTGACTCTAAAGCTTTCAGTCTTTCTACTCTCTAAGTTCACATGCATTTACTTTGTTTAATATGCATCTAGGTCTAGAATTATTCAGTGTAATAGCTTTCCATTACTGTCATAAAGTACCTGAGGTAGTCAATTTTTTAAAAAAGAAAGACTTACCTTGTTTCACACTTTCAGAAGTTTTGTGGCCAATTTGGCCCACTGCTTTTGGGCCTGTGTTGCAACAGCAGCACATTTCGGCAGGGGCACACAGAAAAACTATTCACCTTTTAAACAGTGTAAGAGAAAGAGAGGATGGAACAAGGGTTCCAATATCCCAACAAAGGCAGTCTCCCAGTGACCAGAAGAACTCCCAGCAGGCTCCATCGCCTTCCTGCAGCATCATAGACTGGAGACTGAGCCTTTCACAGTTGTCCTCCTGGCAACACTTAACCAACACCTGGTGATACATAATTACAGAAAAATTCTGAAGGTTATTCAAAGCTGGAACTCAAGTAATTAGAATCTTGGATTCAGTGATTCCCTCTCTTCCATCTCCATACCCCTCAGTCATCATCGTGTTGACATAGGACAACTAGACAGTGACAAAGCAACTAGGATCCATGATTGGTTTGGGTAGTAAAGTTGTACCACAAGGTGAGATAACAATTCATCCAATAGGTTTATCCCAAACCTATTCAATTACACTGCAGTAAGAGACATGGCTAGTGGGAGTTCCAGGCACTGTGAGATTCCAAATCATTGAAGAGAGATTCCATTAGCTATACACTATCCTACTTAGGCAGGAAATGTGCTGATGAATCTCCCAAGTTTTTAGTGGCATTGGATTATGTTGAATAGTAAATTAAATGAGATGAACTCTGTGAGCTTGTATGGAGGTATACTTTCATCCATTAATTTACTAAGTAAATATAAATATGCTTATAAAGCACACTGTTCCAGCATTTTATGGAATTATCATCTTTATCACTTCCATCAGTACTGTACATTTTTAAGCACCTGCCATATGACACATAGTGATTGCAAAGACAGAATTAGTCCTTTCTAAAAAGCTCACAAGAAGAAACAACATATCCAAGATAAATCTAAGGTAAATGTCCTTGACTGGGACAATGCCGATTCTCCAAGAGCTGTCTAAATATCATTCATTGCCTCTGTGGCGGTAAGGAGGCATGGTGTGCTCCTTAACCTCCACACTGGACATGAAACTGAATTTGGTCTGTCCTCAACATTTCTCCCCAGACTGTAAAAAGGACATATAGCTGTTGTATAGAGACATAATCACAGTAAAAAGGACATATAGCTGTTGTATAGAGACATAATCACAGTAAAAAGGACATATAGCTGTTGTATAGAGACATAATCACAGGCCAGCAGCTACAAGTGCACTAAGGGTCTACTCAGAAAAAGTGAACAGAGAAGTACTAAACACCCATACTCTAGTACCCGACATTTTGCCTTAATTCAGATTCATCATAAATGCGTGACGTGTTGCTGGTGCTAAGTGGGTTATAAAAGTAGAAAAAAGGGACCCTGCTTCCTTCACTCTGGAAACTTCTCATGCATTCCTTTTACTTGAGAAGACAGAAATTATATGGTACCAATAGGTGCAGTAACAGTGATTCTAACACTAATGCTCTGGACTGTAGGAAAGAAAATACTTATCTGGGGAGACTTCTCAGAAATGATAGACCTCTCTCTGAGTATTCATGGGAAAACAGGACTTCGATAGAGTGATAAATATACAAGTATACAGAGAGAAACAGTAGACACAGCCTTTTAAGGAGTGCAATATGTCCTAGGCCCAGTGCCAGGATCTATGTGGGCCATTACCAGTAATGGCTTTAGCACTGGGTGCCCAAGGGAATCAGTGGAAATCAAGGTTACACAGACACCAAATCAACAGGGTTTCATCCTGACATTGTCTTAGCTTCATGTGTCCTTAGGCAAATTACTAACCTTTCTTGTCTGTGGCAAGTATTAAAAAGAGTTAACGTGAA
Source organism: Rhizomys pruinosus (assembly GCA_009823505.1). NCBI lineage: Eukaryota > Metazoa > Chordata > Mammalia > Rodentia > Spalacidae > Rhizomys > Rhizomys pruinosus. The sequence goes on from VZQC01009134.1 coordinate 1,287,136, forward strand.
AAGAGTTATACCCATAGGTCAATAGTGCTCTCAAGCCTTAATCAGAGAAGCCTCTGTAAATAGTGGCAAATGCAGAGATTCAAGGCCACACCAAGCCCTGAGAACAGGGCGGCTGGGTGAGTACTCAGCAGTAAGCAGCTCATTTATGCCATCCTCTCTAAGCTCATGGAACATTTTAAAAGAGAGTATGGAAAGAATGTAACAGATTCAAAATGTCATCTGGGCATGGCCACAGCTGCTGCAATCATGAACTCTCACCAGATGCCTGCAGTGGATCTGTACAAGAATGGGCCATCAGCAGTCAAGTGGGTGGAGGAGCCCTAGGGTCCTATCCCACACTGCCGAACTGTTTGCTGCAGGTAGATTCAGGGAGAATGAGAGTTATTGCCTTCAGTCGCATATACACTGATGATGCTATCAGGCTTCTATGGCTAGTTCCAATTCAGTTGTCACACAGATGGCCCTCATTAAACTAAATGTGTCACAAAATAAATCCAAAAGTCATGAATCTGGAAAAGGGATTGGTAGAGCTGTGGACCTGTGTGAGAAAAACAAGAGACAGATAAAAGAGGCTGGAGGTAGTGGGTAGTGAGGGTACATTATACACATGTGTGAAGTTTTAAACAATAAAATTAATCAATAAAAATTAATTTTAAAAAACCTCAAAGCTAGTTAACATATGGAAAAGCTTAAAACGGCAGCTGACATCATGTAGCCGCTGCCAGGGTATATGGGGAACCGCTGAATATAGCTTGAGCTCTAGCTTGTCTACTTAAAGTTTTCTTACTGTATCATGGCATTAGAAAAAGTTTAAATCCCTCACACTTCAGCAGAGAAGCTTGTTTGTGCAGTGGACAATGGTTAATGAAGAAACTCACAACTGGTCGAGGTGCAGAGAATAAGTGCCACTGGAGTGCTCAGTCACAAATGGGGCATCTGCATCACACACACACACACACACACACACACACACACACACACCCTCCACAAGCTTAAGGATCACTGTGGAAGAGGAGGTGAAAAGATCGTAAGGGGGAGGTAGGGGAGGACTGGAGCCTAAAAGTGTCTTCTGGCCATGTCAGGAGCACAGCAGCTACAGGTCCCTGCAAAGATCAAGCCAGGTAACATTCTAGTTTGAAGCAGGAGGCACACACAAGCCTCGACCCTTAAGGAGCTGTTGATAACTTATGGCTTCTGGGGGAGGGAGAGACAGGAATTTTTTAAATATTTTACCATTTTTATTTTATGTGCATGAGTGTATGGCCTGCCTGTAAGTGCACTCGTGTCCTGTGATGCCTATGGAGGTCAGAAGACAGCATTGGATTCCCTGACACTGGAGTTATGGATGGTTGTTAGCCACCATGTGGGTGCTGGGATTCGAGCTCAGGTCCTCTGAAAGAGCAGCCAGTACTCACAAGCACAGAGCCACTGCTCAAGCCCCGCCAGGTTGTTCTGTCAAGAGTGTGGCTCCTGGTAAGTTGAGCAGTCTCCAGAGGATGGTACCATACCCATGAGTGGAACTGGCTGTTTAGAAGGCTTGTTTCCTCTCATTAAAGTAGTTAGGGATGAGCTGGGAAGATGGCTCAATGAATAAAATGCTTGCTGGGCAGGCATGAAGAACCCACCTAAAGCCAAGCATGACAGTGCATATCTGTCATCCCAGAACTCCTACATCTGAAGACAGGACAATCCTTGGCCAGCTAGCCAGAAATCCACAGCTCCGACAAGAGTCAACATGTAAAACAGGTGGAAGGTGAGTATCAGTACCCAAACTTGTCCTCTGACCTCTGCATATATCCCACAGCACCCACACACTTGCACACACTTGCACACACACACACACACACACACACACACACAGATTTTAAAGTAAAAATAAAATAGGTATGTATATACTTCCATATCAGATCCTGTTTTTTATTTGCTCTTTCATGATTCTTTTTGGATTTGCTTAATAAATACTAGTGTGTTAAGAGAATATAAGGCTTATAGAAAAGAATATAAGATGTCTAGCAGGGTTGGAATACATGATTCTTTTAAGAAAGGACAAGAACTTTTCCCTCCTAGAACCCTAAGCGAAGTGACAGTAGTAAAGTTCTGTACACTGTGTGTTTTAACTGTTCAGACACTATTCTTATTCCTCTATTCAATTGTTCACTGGTGGCCAATCTTAGGGAGAAAGGACATTGTTACATCAAGAAAGCAGGGTTTGGGGAAGCTAAAAATAAAAACCTGTGGCTCTCCTTCCTGGGAGAAATAGTGAATGTAAGTACTATAGCTCACAAGGATTATTCTGTTACCCAATTCTCATCAAAATCTCATCTCTCTCATCATCGCATTTTCAGCAAGAATTGAATTTCTGGTAAGTCTCAATTATGGAGCCTGCTCAAAGTTCTACAGTTGAAGAAAAAGAAATACATAGCATTTCTATTCCATGTGCTGCAGAGGCCTGACATTCTTTTCCACTTCTGCTGCTTTGTAGGCCACGTCACTTTAATAACTTCTCTGGACTTCTCCTGTCGAAGTGTACTTCAGAGCAAGAAAATTAACACTGGGTTTTTGTACTTGTTTCTTAAGAATGCCAACTAGCCAATAATAGTGATTATGTGATCACGTAAGGGTAACTCCCATTTGCTTTATAGAGAGTCCAACGAGAAAGACATCGGGTTCTATGTATATTTATGAATATGTGTGTATCCATTTATATGATGATGTATGTCATATATAATCATTTTGTGGATGTTTAAAAGCCAGGCTTCCTCTGTGCAGTGTTATTGTTTAAATGCTGATGGAGGAGCATTGTTTCCCCATGGAGTGTTGAGAGAGGATGGGAATCTTCTCCCTCCAGCTCTTGGCTTAATTTCCAAATCCACCATTCTCCTCTGTTTCCTGGTCTCTTCTCTGTGAGCTCCTCACTAGCAGAGGTTCTGGACTGGCAGCATTGGCACCAACTTCAACAAAGAACTTGTTAGACCTACATATTCTCAAGTCTCACTTCAGGTTCACTGAATCAGAAATTCTGGTGCTGAAGCCCAGAAACCTGTTTCTGCTGCTCCTCGAGTTGCTTACGGATCCCACAATCCAGGCGCTCTCTTCAATATAACATGAGAAACTGGTGACTTGTAGAGCACAATTGGCTGTCCCAGTGGGTTCATAATCTGATGGAGCTGGTGAGTAATTAATTACAACACAGCCTCTTCAAATGTTATTGTGATAGCCTCTATTTAAGTTTAAAAAACAAAATTTTAATAATAATTCTCTTCATAATTTTATTTAACTCATTTTCTTGAGCCCAGCTGACCTTTGGTCTAGAGATACAGGGATGGAAAAGACTTGGTTTTCTACAACTTGTACCATATCAGGTATTAATCAGTAAAACAATCCCATGGGATTTCTGACATTATTAATATACTACAGAAAAAGAAGATAATCAATGTGTTCAATAAGTTGACAAAAGTTGACAGTTTTTTCAACATTTGATTCTGAAAAATTTCAAACCTAGAGAAAAATATGATGATCAACTTTACCTAGATCTAGCAACTTTACCTGTAAGTAATCATAATAGACCTTTTAAGGCAGCCTTCTACAGAAGTTCACCATGAGTATAATATTCCACAAATTTATTATTGAGGGCTCAGTGGTAGAGGGCTTGCCGAGCATGTGAGAAGCTGGATTCAAGACCCAGTACCACAAACAAAAAACAAAAACTGGGGGCTAGAGAGATGGTTCAGTGGCTAAGAGCGCAGACTGTTCTTGCAGAGGACCCAGGTTCAATTTCCAGCACCCACATGGCGGCTAAGAACCATCTTTAAGCCGGGCATGGTGGCACATGCCTTTAATCCTAGAACTTGGGAGGCAGTCAGGTGGATCTCTGTGAGTTCAAGGCCAGCCTGGTCTACAGAGTGAGTTCTAGGCCAGCTGGGGCTATAAGGGAGACCCTGTTTAAAAAAAAAAAAAAAAAAAAGACTCTTGGAACAAAATGTCTTGTAATCCCCAGCTGGCTCAAAAATATCCCAGACTGACCTCCCCCAAACTCCAAATCATGTTTCAGCACAGAATCATGTATTATGGGTTATCACCATTTTTGAGTTCCAGTTCCCTTTAACCCAGAAACGTCTTCTTGATATTTTTACTTTAATTTTTATGATATTGACAAGCTTCAAAGTCTAGTTCAGTGTCTCAGGAAATTTCTTTCATTTTGGGTTTTCCTAGATGTTTTTTCACTTTGTCAAGAATTTTACGTAGACAGTATTGTGCATTTCATTGCATACAATATCAGATAACTGATTTCAGCTTAGCCCATACTGAGCATGCAAAGTTTTATCTCTTGGTTCAAGTAGAGTTCAAACAATATTTCTCCTGCAAAAGTATCATTTCCTCTTTGTAGTCTGTAAGTCATTTGCAAGATAATGTTTTGAAATACTATATTCTGTTCTCCAGCAATTTTTTTCCAATAGTGTGAGCATCCTCGATGATATTTATATGAATAATTTATTATACTGGTGACTACAAAACAGAGATTTTTCCCCTATCCTGTCATTTCTCCTGAACCAATTATTTAATATAAAAATGAAGTTCTAGCTGTCAACGTGCTCACCCTTTGGAGTGTTACCATGGACTTGCCGAATCTTTTTGAAGAGCCAATATATTATAATTCAACACTATCATGTTAACTTTAGTATGCATACACAATAATGGGTCTCATTGTGGTATTTGATACGTATATCAAGATGTGCACTGTTCATATTTATCTTCCAATCACCCACTCTTACCTCCCTCCTCCACCCTCCTGCTCCCCTTTCTCCTCTGGATCAACTCCTTTCAGTTTCTATATATAGTATAGGTGGCAAATAGCGTTTCTGCATATGAAGGAGAATGTGGATTTGTATCTCTTTTCTCCACCACTCTGCCTCCCTTTCTTTCCTGCCTTTAGACACTTTTCTCCCCCTTCAACTTTCATGGCTTGGGTCTTTTCTTCAGAATGTGTTTTTGTTAGAGTGTTTCTCATTAGTTTACAAAGTAATGGATATCATGATGCATTTTCAGCCATTCTTTGTTCTTTCCGGTCTTCTTGCACTCCCCTCCCCCATCCCGCTGTCACGAGCCCTGCTGGTCCCCTTCTTCCCTCTGACTGTACCCTTCTGTTTTCATGTCATGTCATGTTATTATATTACTCACTCTTCCACCAAAGAGCTCTTCTTTCAACCTTATGGTCCCCTTTCTAATTATTACCTCCACATTCATATATAAATATATATTGAATAAAATCTGGGGTTTGCATATCAGAGAAAACATTCAATATTTGTCTCTCTGAGTCTGGCTTATTTTGTTTGGCATAATAATTTCCTGTTCTGTTCATTTTGCTACAAATGACCTGGTTTCATCCCTTTTTGTAATTGCATAAAATTCCATCATGTACATGAAAAACATTCTTCACCCATTCATCTGTGAATGTCCATCTAGGCTGCTTCCATTTTTCAGCTATCATGAATGGCCAATAGTAAACATGGACGTGGAAGCATCTCTATACTAGAACTTTGAGAGTATGTACGCAGCGGTGCTGTAGCTAGATCATATGGTAGTTCTGTTCTTAGCATTTTGAAGAATCCCCATACTCATGTCCATAGTGGCTGTACCAGGAGCACATTAAGGTCTCTTCCCCACGTCCTTGCAGCATCTGTTGCCATTTGTTCTGACGACTGACATTCTGACTGCGGTGGGATGGAATCTCAAAACAACCCAATTTGCATTGTCATTGGTCTACCTAACTGTTTGGAGGGTCCAATAGTATTCAAATATTGTACTGGTTACTTTTCTGTTGCTGTGGTAAAACACCATGACCAAGGCCACTCATTGAAGTATTTGGCTTATGGTTCCAGACAGGGAAGAGTCCATCAAGGCAGAGAGGCATGGCAAGAGGCAGCCAGAGCAGAAGCTCACATTTTCAAGCAGGTACAGGAAGCAGAGAGATAGACTGGAAGTGGGCAAGCAAAATACTCTCAAAGCCTTCCGCCAGTGATGTGTTTCCTCCAGCAAGGCTGCATCTCCTAAAGGTTTCCTGACCCTCCCCACACAGCTCCATGAATTCAAATACGTTGAGCCTATGGGGGACACTTCCATTGAAACCACCACAAATATTTATTGGTTATTTGTATTTCTTCTTTAAAGAATTGTTTGTTCAGGCAAGAGAGATGGCTCAGTGGTTAAGAGCACTTACTGCTCTTCCAGAGGACCTGAATTAAATTCCCAGCAACCATGTCTTGTGGCTCACAATTCCCTGTAACACCCAGTCCTGGGGGATGTGACACTTCTGGCCTCCGTCAGCACCTGCACTGGTGTATACACACACACACACACACACAAACACACACACACACACTCACACTGACACATAATTAAAAATTAATTTTTTTTTGGTCTTTTTGAGACAGGGTTTCCCTGTAGCCCCAGTTGTCCTGGAACTCACTCTGTAGACCAGGCTGGCCTTGAACTCACAAAGATCCACCTGCCTCTGCCTCCCAAGTGCTAGGATTAAAGGTGTGCACCACCACGCCCAGCTAAATTTTTAATATTAAAAAAGAACTGTTCAATTCATTTTCCCATTATGGACAGGGTGATTTGGTGGGTTGTTGTTTGCTTGTTTGTTCTTTTGTGTGTGCTGGTGTTCACTATTTTGAGTTCTTTACAGATTCCAAACATCAATCTCCTTTCATATGTAGAGTTGGCAATTGTTTTCTCCCATTCTGAGAGCCATCTCTGTTCACTCTGCTGATTGCTTCCTTTGCTGTGCAAAAGCTTTTAAATTTCACTCAATATTATTTGGCAAACCTTACCATCATTTCCTGAACTATTGGCCATCTGCTTCAAAAGTCCTTGCCTATCTCTATATCTCGAAGTGTTTTGTCTGTTTTCCTCAAGCAGTTTCTACATTTCAGGTCTTATAATAGAGCTTTTGATTGATTGTTGTATAGGGTGAATAATAAGAAACTAGTAGGCACACACTCCTCAAAGCATCTTTTTTGAAGAACTGTGCTTTCTCTACGTTCACCTTTGTAAGTTTTGCTAAAAATGAGCTATAGCTGTGTGGGTTTATTTTTAGGTCCTCTGTTCTAGTTGTCTATGTGTCTACTTTTATTCCAGTGCCCCGTTCTCTGTCACTATGGCTCTGTAGTATAATTTAAGACTAAGTATTGTGATGCTTCCAGAATTGGTCTTTCTTCTTGAGATTGTTTTGACTATTGGAGTTTCTGTGCTTTCAGATTAGGATTACTTTTCAGATTAGGATTACTTTTTCTATTCCTGTGAATAACCCCATTGGAATTTTGATGCAAACTTCAATTGATAATATAGCCATCTTCACAGTGCTAATTCTGTGTATCCTTGAAAATAGGAGGCTCTTTATCTTATACTATCTTCTATAATTTTTCATCAGTGTATTAAAGTTTTCAATGTTGAATTTTTTGCCTCTTTTTTAGGTTATTCCTAGGTATTTAATTTTGAAGCTATTGTGAATGAGATTGTTTTCATTTTCACTATTTTTGTTATTGGTACACAGAAAACTTGCTGATTTTTATATACATCTTTATCCATCTACTTTACTGAAAATATTTATTAGATCTAAGAACTTTATGGTGGAGTATTTAAGGTTAAACAGAGGGTCGTACTGTCTGTAATTAGGCCTGATTTGAATGCCTCCTTTACTATCTGTTTCCCTTTTATGCCTTTCCCTTGCTAAGTCTTTAAGCACTGTATTAAATAGAAATGTAAGTGTGGGCTAGAGAGATGGTTTGGTGGTTAAGATTTCTTGCTGCTCATGCAGAGTAACTGAGTTTGGTTCCCTCCACCCTTATCAGGTGGCTCACAATCACCTGTAACTACAGCTCTGGAGGATCTGACTTCTCTAGCCTCTGTGTGTACCTACACTAATGTCCCGTGCATACACACACACACACACGCACGCACGCACACACTCCCATAATTAAAAATAAAATAAATTATTTAAAAAAAACATGAACATAGGCGCCATTTTAAACACAACTTGTTTCTGATTTTAGTGGACATTGTTTCATTTTCCCACATGGATATAATACTGCCTATAGCCTTTATTATGTAGAGAGATGATCCTTCTCTTTATAGTTTCTTGGGGACTTTCACCATAAAGGGATGCTGAACTTTGTCAGAAGCCTTTTTTACATTTATTAGGATCATGAGTTTGCTGTTTTCAAGCCTATTTGTGTGATATATTTATTGATCTTTGTGTTTAACAATCTTCACATTCCTGAAAGAAAACTACCTTGATCATGGTGAATAAGATGAATAACATTTTTAACGTGATGTTGATTTTGGTTTTCAAGTCTTTTATTGAGAATTTATGCATCGTTTTTATTTTTTTGTATTTCCTTGTCTGTCTTATACAAGGCTAATCCAGGCTTGATGGAGTGAGCTTGCTTCTGTCCTTCCCTTTCTATTTTATGGGATAGTTTGAGGAGCATTCAGTCTTAGAACTTCTTCGAAGGTCTGGTAGAATTTAGCTGTGAATCCCTCTGGTTGTGGGCTTTTCTCATTGAGACACTAATGCTACTTCAATCTTATTGCTTACTATAGACTTAAGTTTTCATATCAACTTGATTTAACTTTCATAAGCCATATATGTCTTGGAATTAATCATTTTCTTATAGACTTCCCAGGGTTTTGGAATATAGATTTTTCAAATATTCTCAAATGAGCCTCTGTATTTCATTGGAATTTATTGTAATGTCCCCTTGTATCTCTAATTTTATTAATCTAGGCTTTCTCTTTCTTTTGCTTAGTTTTCCTAAAGGTTTATTGATCATGTCTATTCATAGAATCAATTATTTGTTCAATTGATTCATTGCATTGTTCTTTAAATCTCCATTTCATTAATTTCTGCCTTGATCCTTATTTCTTTCTACTGATTATGGGTTTGGCTTGCTATTTTTCTAAGACCTTAAAGTGTATCATTATCTTTTTAAATACTCTTTTATTTTTCAATGCAAAGATTTGTAGTTCTAAACTTTGCATCAGAAGGTTCTGATAAGTTGTATTTTTGCTTCCATTTGATTCTAGGAACTTTAAACTTCACCCTGCTCTCCTCAGTGATACACTGATTATTCACAAGTATATTATTTGATTATCTGTTTATTTTCTGTAGTTTCTCTTGCTATTGACAACACTTCTGCTCTGCTATGATCTGATAACATACAAGAAATTATTGTGATTCTTTTATACTTGTTAAGGCTTACTTTATGGCCTAAAATGTGGTTTTAGAGGAAGTTGCATGGGCTGTTGAGATGGTGTATATTCCTCAGCTGTTGGATCGAATACACTATAGCTGCTTATTAAGTCCATTTGATTTACAGTTCAGTTTAACTCTGAAGTTTCTTTCTTGTTATGTGTTGGTTGGGTTCTTTGGTCTGGATAATGTATTACTAAGTGGGTGTTGAATTCATCCACTATTATTGTATAAAAGTCTATTTATTCCTTTATGTCCAGTAGTATTTATTTTATGAAATTGGATACACCAACATTCTGTGCATGTATATTTACAAATATAATATCATAATAGATTGCTTCTTCCAATAATATGTAGTCTCCTTCATTATCTCCTCTGAATTTATCATGAGTATAGATATTCTTCCTCATTTGAGAGTTTTATCTTTTTACTCTCTTCGTAAGTCTTTCCAGTGAGGTGTATTTCTTTTTCAAAATTTATTTATTGGTGTTTTATGTATTTCATACATCATTTTTTATTTCTATTCAGGCATATTCCCCTATTCCTTCCCCTCACCCCATCCCAGATCATGCATTCTGCCATAACTGTCCTGCATCTTTCTCTCAGTCCTTTTTTTATGCTTAGGAATTTAAATTTTCCTCCATTAATTTCATATTACTCTAAAATATGGATACATACTCTCCACATATATACAGTAATTACAGAGTCTGAAAATAATTGGTGGGTGGATTCTAGAGGTGTATTTCTTGTAGGCAACAAACAGGTCTTTTTTCAACTCAACCAGTTAGCCTGTGTTTTTTAATTGATAAATTAAGACCATTTACATTTAGGGTTATTTTTAAGAGATATTTGCTGATTCTTATAACTTTGCTAATTGTTTCCTTATTGGCTCAAAGATTGGTTGTTCCTTTATCTCTTCCCTATTGGTATTAGGGGTTTGTTACATACTGAGTTGGGTATGACTTGTTCTCTCCTAGTTTTCTTTTGTGCCTTTATTCCTCCAATAAAATTTATTCTTCCCCATATTCTCATGACTAAAACTGTCTTCTTTCTTCTCTGTGCTTTGGATTTCTTTACCTATCTTCTGCAATGCTGACTTGAAATTCATTAATTCCTTAGTTTGTGCTTGTCTTGAAATGTCTTTATTTCTCATCATTTTTAAAAGCAGACATGCCCAAAGGCCAATGTGATGGAGGAAAATTTCTCAATTGAGGTTCCATTTCTTGGTTGGCAGTTATTTCAGGCTTGGAGTATATCACACATGCTTTCCCTATTGAGGATTTCCCCTGAGGAGTCAGTCATTATTCAGATGAGTTTGCCCTTGTAAGTGACTTAGCACGTCTGTCTTACAGCTTTTAATACTTTATCTTTATTCTATTCTCTCCAAATTTTAGCAGTAATGTACTGTGGAGTTCTTCTCTGGTTATGGCCATGTGTGTTTCTAAGTGCCTCTTATGCTTACATACCCATTTTTATCTATATTTTTGGAAATTTTCTGTTACAGATTCATTTAATAGCTTTTCTTTGTCTTTCATTTTTATCTTAGTGCTTTTTGACCCCATGGATTCCTAGGGCTTATCTTAATCATGTCCCAGAGTTCTTAAAAGCTGATATCCTCATTTCTTTCTTTCTCTTGTTATTTTCTTTAGTAATGTCTAAATTCAGTATTTTCTTACCGTATTTTCCATCCCTAAAGTTCTTTTTTTTTTACTTGACTTACTCTATTGGTGATACTTTCCACTGTTTTTATTTGATTAACTGAGGTTTTTTTTTTATTTCAAACGTCTCTGGGTTTTTTAAATATTTTATTTTTTGTATGTGAGTATATTGCCTGTGTGCGTGTAAATGCACCTGTGTCATGCAGTAGATTATATTTCCATATGGTCATGCACCTCCTCCCTGGCTTTACAATCTTTCCACTCCCCTTCTGCAATGGTCCTTGAGCCCCAGATAGGTAAAACTTAATATACTTAATATAAGAATCCTGACTCCTAATATGGACTGAGGACTCATGTCTCTCCAAGAATCCTCCAAACCTTCAATGCCAGATGGGGACTACTGAGATACCCAGCTTGTGGACTAAACAGCTAAGGGGATGTCAGCCTTGTCAGAGTGTAGACTGCCATTGTTGGACTACCTGGACTGTATCATGGAGGCCAGTGCAGGGGGATCAAGACAGGATGCGTGCTTACTAGACTTCATTTGGGGAACCATGGGAGGAAAAGATCCCAGTGTGGAGCACAAGGGCAGGATTGATGGTTGTTTGGGCTTGCCAAGGAGGGACCTTTGAGCACTTCCTTAAGAAAAACATGACATCTTTTTTTTTTAATGCAAACATTTTTAATGTTTATTTTTGTTATAGTTTATACCCAGCACTTGAAGAAAGGAAATGATTATAGTGTTTGAAAATTCAATCCCTGGATTAAACAACTCCTTCATAATTCCTCATCAATATTTCAGAATACACATTACTAATTCAGTTAATGAATACAGTGAGTAAAATAGTATGTAAACTCTGTCTGGGACAGGGACCATGCATGACTGGCTCAGTCACTTTACCACTGTGTTTTAATGACATGATCCACGTGTGTTTCTATCACACATATATTCAAGAGTTAACAGCCTATTGATGGTAACAACGTCAAACTATGACCTTTGTTACTCTAAGGGGAAATTCAGCTTCATCTGCTGAAATTCAAGAGGAAATTGTAGGACCTGGGTCAGAAGCTTTCAGAGCCTGTGAGACTTCAGAGCAGAAGGTTCAAGGCAGGCTAAGGTAAAGTGTGCACTCCCTGAAGACATGATGTGAGAAATGGGGGACCTGGTCAGGTATTCTGTGGGAACTCGGTAGCCATCAAGATGTCCCCAGTAAGGAGGCCCGTGAACTTAGCTAGCCACCTTGAGAAAGTCTTAGCTGGTGCTACAAAGTATAGAGAGTGGTTATTATAAACACAAGCAGGATTGACTTTTGCCTTCTATAAATAATCTTCAGAATGGTGGAAGGGCTCCAGCCGTGGTTCTTCTCTAGCATGAGAAGCTGCAGGTGAACACACTGGACATGGGAAACCTACTGATGGACCTTCTCAAAGTACTCTTTGGAAGCTGCTGGACTTGGCTTAATCGTAGGGGACTCTGGTGTCCAGTTGGCTTGGCAGACTTCCCCATGGGTCTCCACAAACTGGAATGCCTTCACCAAGCAGAGGGTCTCTTCCACACTGTGGCCCACTGGGAGGTCATTGACACTCGGGTGCTTGATGACACCATTGGGGTCAGTTATGAAGAGGCCTCAGTGCAATGCTATCACCTTCCAACACACCCCACAATCTCGGGCTATTTGCTTAGTTAAATCCGATAATAATGTGATATTTATGTGGCCCAAACCACCACTCTTCCTTGGTGTATTGATCCAGGCCAGGTGGGTAAAGTGAGATTCCACTGAAACCCCAACCACTTCACAGTTCACGTCATGAAATTCATTAGCTTTATCACTGAAAGCAATGATTTCAGTAGGACACACAAAGGTGAAATCCAAAGGATAGGAGAAAAGCACCAAGTATTTTCCCTTAAAGTCATCAAGGCTCACCTCTTTGAACTCTCCACTGACGATGGCTGTGCCCTTAAAATAGGGTGCATGCTGAGTGACAGCTGGAGCCGGGCATGAGGAACTGTACTAAAGGCAAATTTTGCTTGAGTAGAGCCAGACCACAGTATGTTTGTCAAGCAGGTTCTTCTAGAAGCAACAGGCCTAAGGACTCCAGAGGCAGAAAAAGCCCAGGAAATAGCACTCACATGCCGAGCAACCGGAGCCGGAGTAGCCTTCCCACAGCAGCCCACATCTTCCTACACAGGGGAGCAAAGCCTGGGCGGAGAAGCAGAGAGCAGGAGGTACAGGGTGGATGGTGGGCGGGGCTTGAGCGACGTGTGGCTTAGTGACGGGGCAACATGACATCTTTCAAGGAAGAAAAAAAATCCTCCAATTCAAGTGATATGTGTATGTATGTATATATTTATGTATATATATGTAACTATATATATATATATATACATACATACATAATGTAGCAATACAAGTTGGAGAGAACAACAAAAGAACTGAAAAATAACTCTGAAGGGACTCGGAGAGAGATGCAGGACATGTATGGCGGAGTGCAGGGACTTGGGTGGGGTCGGGGACATGGAAGAGGAAGCGACTCTAGATTCGATCGAGAAATGATGTATGACGTATGAAAAAAGTTTAATAATGGCAATAAAAAAATGGAAAAAAAAGAGTCCTGTCTGAGAACCCACACTCTGCAGACTCCTACTCTCCATGCTTCGGCCATTTGTGCCTTTTGTGTTCCTGGCCCTCCGTTGCATGAGGAGCTTCGTTGGTGAGAACTGAGAGATTCATTAGTATCATTGATCCTTCTTACATGTTGACTTTAAATTTAAACATCTATTCTTTGAGAATTTTTTGTTGTTATTTATTTATTTTAAAATAAAACAGAGCATATATTTTTGGCTGTCTACATTCTGAATGAGAATAAAGCTGTGGCTTAGAATTAACACCAACAATAAATAAAACAATAAACAAAAAAGTTCATATATTACCTTCAGAGCAAAAATTTAAAAAAAAATCAGCATTTGTCACCTGAAGTATTGGGTTCTTATGGAAAAACAATGTGGAGAACTCTTAAGAGACTCAAAATGAACCTCTCACTTGACCCAGCCATCCACTCCTGGGTGTATTCCCACAACAGTCATCCTACTGCAGAGATATGTGCACAACCATGTTTACTGCAGCTCTTTTCACAACATTGAAAAGCTGGAAGCAACCCAGGTGTGTCTCAACTGATGAGTGGATAATGAAAATGTGGTGCATCTACACAATGGAGTTGTATGCAGCCTTAAAGAAAGATGACATCATGAAATTTGCAGGTAAATGGATGGACCTAGAAGCTGTTATGCTAAGTGAAGTAACACAAGTAGTTCTCAGGTAGGAGGCGGGGGTTTGTGAGTCCTTCCTCTGTCCCTGCTGTAATGTGGTTGGTTTCATCTTGTGTGTGTCTTATGCAACAACTTCAGCTTTTGAGAGTTCATGAGTACAACATCCTCACTGGGTCCAGAAGACACGAATGCACATCAATCTTGCCTTTCCTCTGGCTCTAACGATCTTTGCGCCCCTACTTCTGTGATGTTCCCTGAGCCTTGGAGGGAAGAGGTGTGCTACAGGAATCCTATGTGGAGGTGAGCAGCATTTTGAATGGCACTTCAACCATTTCAGACTCTTTGGATATGATCATTGAGGGGTTATTATTTTTGGAGGCATCCTGTTATTTTTTTTTTCATGTTTGTTATATTTCTTTCTTGATATTTGCTTATCTGTTGGAAGTTTGACCAATGTCAGTACAGACATTTCCTGATCCTTTGGTCATTTCCTCCTGATTGCTTGAGCCCTTTCTGTCTCTTTGGCACCATAACATCTTCCAGGAGCATCTTCTCCTGCTCCATACCTATAACCAGCCCTTTCTTTAAAGGGAGACTAACAAGGAAAAGTCATGAGTGGGATTGGAATCCAGACCAGTCTTTTGAAGAAGGTACATGAGTCTCTCTACATGTTATATCCTCTAAGGAGCAAGATATTCAAATGACACTCTAGGGGTGTCTAGGCAGATGTGAATGGAAGGAGAGAGTGGCCTTGGCAGAGGGGCCTGCTTGGCCTCTCCTTCTTCACAGTTATTTTCATGGCAGTGCAAAACCTGCTCAATTAACCTCTGGCTAACTAAGGAAACAATCTTTTCTATCTGAAACCCAACCATATCCTACAACTTAGTTTTCCCATATTTCATTCTAGTTACCAAAACCTCTGAAAAGCTCTTTTCTGAACATTCAGAAGGGCCTCTGAGAAGCCGCCCTCTCTCCCTTGTCCCGCGTGTACACTATGTCACACCTGCACTTTGAACTTCATTGTTTCTTCCAAGCACATAAAGCTTTTTCATAGGGAACTCTCTTTCTCCACAGTCACCTTTGGGAATCATCTCATTCCAAACCTCTAGATCTTGTTATCTTAGCAAAGTGATTTCAAAATTTTAGCATATATAAAACCAAATTTTATATATTCATTGCTTGACCCTTCTCCTAACCATGTAGAAGTACCTTTTGCATAAATAACATGGGAGTATGGAAGAAGAAGGGCAACTTAGTGTTTATGCTAGGCTGGGTTTCCTTAAAAAACAGGCAGCAAAAGCAAGCTTGGTAAGAACACATCTTTGCTGAAGCAACTTACAATGCAGAGCCTTGTGTGTGCATGCATCACCATGTGGGGTCTTCCTTAGAAGCCCTCCCTCTGTACTGTCTTATATTTCCTTCATGTTATTGCTGCTGCGGCTGCTGCTATCAGGAATGAAATTACTACCAATAATGCCGTGACCTATTCTTCCGTCTCAAATTTCAGTCCATTTAAGCCTGCTGAAGAGATGGCCAGTCTAGGACACTGCATTTGAATAGTAATTAAGTGATTAAGAGATGGGTCCAAGACATATAAGAATGAGTCAGGTACCTGTTTAAAATCATTCCCTTAGATCAGTTCCAGATATGAATCAATAAAGTGTCCATGCTCAGGGTCACAAATTGGCTTAGAAAATAGATTCTTGACAAAGAAGCCTTTGGCCTCCCCCACAATATTGCAGACAAGGTCTGTCCCCATCTGCTGACAAGCTCCATAAGTCAGAGTATCCCATTACTCACTCCTAACCTGTTGTTTTGCTCTTGCTTGACCACAAGCCAAACAAAACGAAGGTCCCTGTGGTGGACTTGGCAGCCACCCTGCTCCAGACTGTGCTTTTCAACAGACCAAAAGAGACTTTGAAGTTGGCCTCCCCTCTGCCGGCCCTAAGCTGGGGCATCACACTTGGAGGAACAGAGACAAGCTGGCACTGAGCCTGCTGCCCTTCAGGGAAGGAGACGCTGAGGAAGCGCCTGGCCCACTGGCCTCATAACTGAGCAGACTGATGGGCCAACTTCCAAAAAGACAAAAGTTATCAGACATCATTCAAAGGCCCTTTATCTACTTCTCTGAGCTTAGATAGAGCCAACAATTTTATACTCGATCATAAGAATGTTTATCCTTTGGCCTGTATATCTTAAGACAAAAATCATGTCCCAGTGTAAGGCATTATAATTATTTTGTAAGCTCACATTTAGTTTACCAAAAATTCATTTTAAGTTCTAGATTCATATGGAGCCAGGAATCAACACAAAGAGCCCTGGAATAATTGACTGATGAGGGACAAACAAATGAAGCTGGGACAAAATGAGGGCTGGAGTAAAGGAATGGAAGCTGAAGGAGCGTCAGTCAACAGGGACGCTGATCCTGGCTCAGTCCCGTCTCAGGCTCTTGAACCACTTGAACATCAACAGACAGATAAAATGCAATACTTGGGAAAATAGTTTATTATTTCGCTTTTGTGCATATTCAATTAATCATCAAGAATCAAAACAGATGATTTGCAGATCAATGATCTTCAATCTCTAAATAAGCAGAAACATACAGCAGTCCCAAATTAAATTATACCACACGATAATTATGAATTTGAATTTTAATTCAGTCACAAAGTTAAGTCACAAGTGTCTGAGGAATATCTTTATCTATAAATATTTGCTTTATACTTATCCCAAAGGAAAGCATTTGGAAAATATGATGAAAGGTATACTTACTTCCCTTGTCTTTTCCTACTGCCCTGTGTCAGACACATCAAGCTCTTCAAAACTAGATTGTATGCAAAGGCTCTAACACTAGAGTTACATCCTAAAACTTTCCCAGGTCATGAGCAATCAAAGGAGCACTTCACAAAGTTCTAGGACCACAAGAGTATGGATGCTCAGGGCTAATCACGTGTGGTCTTTTCACTGCTATTTAATTTAGAATGTTTATCATAGAATTAGAAATGTATGCTACACTTTATAAATGCTCACTCATTCTAGCGACCTAATTTCCTGTTTTTATTTTCTAGTTCAAAAGTTTTAAAATGGTATTTTATTAACATAATCACAAATGATTCTAGAAGTTGACACTTGAAAAAAATTGAGTGTGAAAATATTCAGGGTACTGACAATGACCACCAAGTGATAAAATGGGCCTAGACCCTCCCACATCTCCCAAGTGATGTCTCCTTCTGAAATGCTCAATATGCAATGCACCAGGACAAATAGCTGCATTAGACCTTCACCCTCATTGGTGCACACGGGTCTAGTAGAACACAGATAACTGGGGAATGGAATAAGGAATGGTGTTACTTGTATCTTCAAGATGAAAATTTTATTAATATTTAGTGTACTAAGAATGCTAGTTTAGCCAGAAACCAGATGTGGGGCTTAAAGGGTGAGGCCTTATCTCATACGTGTGTGTGTGTGTGTGTGTGTGTGTGTATTACTAAACTAAACCAAATAATTTCATCTCTCAAAAATGTCTCACTTCATTCTGCCACTCTTGACACCAAGTCATGAAGACTCAGGTGAAATAAAGTAGGCATGCGAGGAACGGGCATCTGCCTTTGTGCTCAAGCCAGGACACAAACTTTAAAACTTATCCATTATAACAGTGTATTTTTTTATTTTTATTAAAGTTATGTGCATTTCATACATCATTTCTCAGTCCAATCTAGACTCATCTTGTCTTCCATGCCCCCCACCACACCCAAGTTCATGCACCCTGCCATCCCTGCCCTGTATCTTTGTCTGACTCTTTTCAAAATTTTTTTAATTTTATTTATTTTTGTATGTGTATGAATGTACTGTCTGCATGCAGATTTGTGCACCCGTGTCATGCAATGCCACAGAGGTCAGAAGAGGGTCTCTGATTCCCCTGGAACTGGAGTCAAAGACAGTTCTTAGCTGCCATGTGGGTGCTGGGGATCAAACCCTGGTCCCTTGCAAGAGCAGTCAGTGCTCTTAACTGCTAGGCCATCTCTCCAGCCCCTTTTTCAAAGTTTTTTTTTTTACAAAGCAGAGGATTATTATCCTTGGGAGAACTTTACTGTTTCAGTCTGTTCCCTGTCCCTGTTCCTCTGCTGTTGTCCCCTCCAATCTGTACCGCTTCAACATATGCACACATTTACGTCACACCTATACTAAAATTATATCACCTGTACACAAACTGTCATTTCCATATCATATTTCAGGATTCACATTTTTCCTTTTTAAATTTATGTTACTCTAAAATATGCCTACGTATCCTCCACCCATATACCAAAATTCCAAAGTCTAAAAATAAGTGGTGGGGGGCTGGAGAGATGGCCTAGCCATTAACAGCACTGACTACTCTTGTAGAGGACCCAGGTTCGATCCCCAGCACCCACATGGCCGCTGAGAACCATCTTTAACTCCAGGGAGTTAAAGGGGAATCCGACGCCCCCTTCTGACCTCCTCAGCATTGCATGACGCGGGTGCAGAAACCTACATGCAGACAGTACATTCATACACATAAAAATAAATAAATAATAAATTAATTAATTAAAAATAAGTGGTGGGGGGGGCTGGAGAGATGGCCTAGCGGTTAAGAGCGCCGACCGCTCTTACAGAGGACCCGGGTTCGATCCCCAGCACCCACATGGCGGCTGAGAACCGTCTGAAGCTCCAATTCCAGGAGAACTCCAGTTCCAGGGGAATCTGAGACCCTCTTCTGAACTCCGCGGCATTGCACGACACGGGTGCACAGACTTGCATGCAGACAGTACATTCATACACATACAAAAATAAATAAAATTAATAAAAAAAATTTTTAAAAAGTGGTGGGTTAATTCTAGGTTAAGGGATTTACATTATCAGAGCACAGTTGCTTTCAGGGAAAGGGGTATATAACATTGATGTTGCTGAGTTGCCCTTACAACTCAGTGCTTGGTGCTAGCATCCACAAATGAGAAATACCATTCATTCTTTGCTTTTCTGCAATTGTGTTACTTCACTTAACATGATATTTTCTAGTTCCATCCATTTACCTGCAAAGCTCATGATGCCATCTTTCTTTACCACTGCATAGAACTCCACTGTGTAGATATACCACATTTTCTCTATCCACTCATTGGCTGAGGGGCATCTTGGTTAGTTCCAGCTCTTTGCTATCATGAAGAGAGCTACAATGAACATGGCTGTGCATGTATCTCTGCTGTAGGATGACTCTTGTGAGTATATACCCAAGAGTGGTATGGCTGGGTCAAGTGGTAAGCTCATCTTGAGTCTCTTCAGAGTTCTCCATACTGCTTTCCATAGTGGTAATAGGAGTTTACATTCCCACCAGCAGTGAATGAGTGTTCCCCTTTCCCCACAACCTCTCTAGCATTTGGTAACATTTGTTTTCTTGATCCTAGCCAGTCTTATCAGAGTGAAGTGATATCTTAAAGTGGTTTTTAATTTGCATTTCCTTAATTATTAGCAATGTTGAACATTTTTTAAGATGTTTCTCAACCATCTTTATTTCCTCATTTGTGAAGTCTCTGTTCAGCTCTTTACTCCATCTTTTGAGTAATTCATTTGTTTTCTTACTTCTTTGTTTTTTGAGTAGTTTATATATTCTGGAAGTCAGTACTCTTTCAGGTGCATCACTGGTGAAGGTTTCCTCCCACTCTGTGGGTTTTCTCTTCACTTCACTGATTGTTTCTTTCCCTGTATAGAAGCTTTTGAGTTTAATGAAGTCCCACTTGTCAATTGTTCACCTCAATTCCTGTGCAGGAGCTATCTGATTTAGGAAGCCTTCTCCTATACCTATGTCTTGTAGGTTGCTGCCAACCTTTTCTTCTATCATCTTCAGAATTTCAGGTTTCAAGTCCAGGTCTTTGATCCATTTGGAGTTGATTTTTATACAGGGCGAGAGGTAGGGATTTTGTTTTATTCTTCTACAAGTGGTGTTCCAGTTTTGCCAACACCATTTGCTGAAGATGCTGTCTTTCTTCCATTGTGTCTTCTTGGCCCCTTTGTCAAATATGAGGTGGCTGAAATTGCGTGTGCTTAAGTTTGGATCCTCAATTTTGTTCCATTGGTCTACAGGTCTGTTTTTGTGCCAGCACCAGGCTTCTTTATGACTATAGCCCATAATATAGTTTGAAATCTGGTATAGTGATTCCCCCCCTTACTGCTCTTTTCACTCAGGGTTGCTTTGGCTATTCAGGGTCTTTTGATTTTCATATGAATTTAAGGATTTTTTTCCAAGTCTGTGAAAAAACTCTTGGGGACTTTAATTGGGATTGCATTGAATTGGTATATTAATTTGGGTAGAATGGACATTTTTACTATATTAATTTTTCTAATCCATGAGCATGGGAGGACTTTCCATCTTCTCATGTCTTCTTCAATCTACTTCTTCAGGGTTTTAAAATTTTTTGTTGTAGAGATCTTTGGTGTCTTTGGTTAGGTTTGTTCCCAGATATTTTATCGATTCTATTGTGAGTGGGAAGTCTCCTTATATTCCTTCTTCAGTTGTTTGTTGTTGGTGTAAAAACAGGCTACTGACTTTTGTAAGTTAATTTTGTATCCCAACACTTTACTGAAAGTCTTGATCACTTCTAGTTTTCTAGCAGAGTTTTTATCATCTCTTAAGTGAACTAGCATATCATCTGAAAAAAGGGATAGCTTGAATTCTTCTTTTCCAATTAGTACTCCTTGAATATCTTATTAGTATACCTGTCTTGTCTTATTGCCCTAGCCAGTGTTTCAAGCACTATATTTAAGAGGAGTGGCAATAGTGGGTTGCCTTGCCATGTTCCTGCCTTTAAAGAGAATGCATCTGTTAAATATGACAGGGTCTTACTGTGGCTTATAACATCTCCTAACCATTAGAGGATGTAAGCTTGTGGCATCAGCCATGGGTTATTCCTCCAAGGAGAGAGCTACTAGCCAATTAGATTTGGGATATACAGGCATATGGCTGCCTCTGCTGCACAGTATTTCCAGGCAGGTGAGGTGTAGCTGGTGCTGACGGTGGAGTCTTGCTTGACTCAAGGAGACCCATATTTGCTTTATTGGTTTAGTGGCCTTTGGTAACACTCTCTGGCATTCCAGAGGCCATCTGTACACTTGCATGTGTGGTCTCAATACATCCCTCCCATGTTAACGTCAGGTCTTCGGCAGCAGGGTCTTATTGCCTCTCCTCCTGTAGGTATCCCAACTTAGAGGCAAGGAGCCCTTACCTTTTGTGGGGCCTTGGATCCCCTGGCCAACATCCACCTGGTAGAACAATCCATTGCTGATGTCAGAGCTCCTGTATTAATATATTTTGCCTGAGTGCATAGCCCTAGGACTTTAGTATTATATTTGGTTCTGAACAGAGAGTAATCCCTTCCACAGTTCCCATGTCTAGTAGTCAATTAAAGAAAGCAGTTTTACCGGTTTTATAAGAGATTACCTCTACAATAGTTGTCTCCAATTTACAGTTGGGGAGCGACCTCATCATTGTCATATTTCTCCTTGTTCTATGGGTGGGAAGGCAA
>VZQC01009134.1:1309896-1406822 GCA_009823505.1 Rhizomys pruinosus
TACAATTAGGTAATTGGTGCATTTTTTTTGAAGTGAGCCAAATTATTAAGCATAAGCAATGAATGTAAGTAACATTCATGTAAAACCAATTTGCAAGTATCTATGTCCAAATTTTGAACAACCCAAGGTTCCCATAGTCCAGTTGGAGATGCTTGTATGCACAACAGAATCCATTTATATGCTGTCTACAGGAAACACATCTCACTCTCAAGGATGGGCACCAACTTAAAGTGAAAGGATGGAAAAACTATTCCAAGCACATGGAACCAAAAAGCAAGCAGGAGTTGCCATTTCTAATATCAGATGAAATAAACCTTAAAGTAAAACTAATCAGAAGAGACATACAGGGCCATTACATCATTATCAAAGGATCAACTTATCATCTAATCACCAGGAAAGGATGGGAAAAAGCCTTTAAGAGAAATGGTTCCAATTTTTCCCCATTTGGGATGATGTTGGCAGTGGGTTTGCTATATATGGCTTTGATCATGTTGAGGAATGTTCCTTTCAGTCCTATTCCCTCTAGGACTTTTAAACATGAAGGGATGCTGGATCTTGTCAAAGGCTTTTTCTGCATCAGTTGAGATGATCGTGTGGTTTTTGTCTTTCTGATTTACATATGTTGAACCATCCCTGCATCTCTGGTATGAATCCAACTTGATCATGATGGATGATCTTTTTGATGTGGGTCTGTATGCGATTTGCAAGTATTTTGTTGAGATTTTTGCATCTATGTTAACTAGTGATATGGGTCTATAGCTTTCTTTTTTGCTTGCATCTTTGCCTGGTTTTGGAATTAGAGTGATCCTGGCTTCATAGAAGGAGTTTTCCCTCTGTTTGTATCCTTCTAAACAGTTTGAGTAGCAAGTGGTTGTAGGACCTCTTTAAATGTTTTATAGAATTCTGCTGTGAAACCATCTGGACCAGGGCTTTTTTTAGTTGGGAGGTTCTTAATTACATCTTCAATTTCTTCAAATATTATGGGTCTGTTTAAACTGTCAATCTCTTCTTGGTTAAACTTTGTTGGTTCCCAGGATTTCAAATATTCATCCATTTCTCTTAGGTTTTTGAATTTAGTGGAGTATAGGTTTTTGAAGTATTCCCATATGATTGTCTAGATCCTTTCTTGTCTGTTGTGATGTTTCCTCTTTCATCACGAATACTGTTGATTTGGAGTTAACTGGGCTAGAGGTCATCTATTTTGTTTATTTTTTTCAAAGAACCAGCTTTTAGATTCATTGATTTTATGTATTTTTTCTTTGTTTCTATTTCATTGATTTCTGCTCTGATTTTTGTTATTTCTTCCCGTCTGTTGAGTTGAGGGTTCATTTGTTGTTGTCTCTCAAGTATTTTTAGCTGCCGTGTTAGATCGTTTATTTGTTCCCTCTCAAGGAATGAGCCATAAATTTCCCTCTCAAGGAATGAGCCTACCACCTGACCCAGTCATACCACTCCTGGGTATATACCCCAAAGACTCATCCTATTGCAAAGATACATGCACATCCATGTTTATTGCAGCTCTCTTCACAATACTGAAGAGTTGGAACCAACCCAAATGCCCCTCAACAGATGAGTAGATGACAAAAATGTGGTTCATTTACACAATGGTTCATCTACAATGTGGTTCATCTACACAATGGTTCATCTACAATGTGGTTCATCTACACAATTCAGCAGTAAAGAAAGATGGCATTATGAACTTTGCAGGTAAATGGATGGAGCTCAAAGCCATTATGCTGAGTGAAGTAACACAGTCCCAGAAAGACAAATGGAGAATGGTTTCCCTCATTTGTGGATGCTAACACCAAATCCCCCAGATGAAAAGCAAGCTGAATAACATTATTGTTATATTTCTGATTATCTGAAAGCAACTATGTTGTTATAACATGAATCTCTCAACGGGATCTAGAATCCACCCACCAACTATTCTCAGACTCTGTAATTACTGTATATGGGTGGAGAGTATATATCTATATTTTAGAGTAATATAAAATTAACAGTGGAAAATGTGAATTCCCAAGCATAAAAAAAGACTCAGAGATGCAGGACAGTTATGGCAGAATGCATGATCTGGAGTGGGGTGGGGTGGGGTGGGGGGAAGGGAAAGGGGAATATGCCTGAACTGAATTGAAAAATGATGTCTGAAATACACAAAACGTACATTAAAGAGATCTGGCCTTGCTCTGTAGCTTTGGCTGGCCTAGAAGGCTATAGACCAAGCAAACTAGAATATGTGTGCACCATCATGCCTGATCCTCATGCACTTTAAATTTTTTTTAATTTTATTTATTTCTGTATGTGTATGAATGTACTGTCTGCATGCAAGTCTGTGCACCCATGTCGTGCAATGCCACGGAGGTCAGAAGAGGGTGTCGGATTCCCCTGGAACTGGAGTTCTCCTGGAATTGGAGTTTCAGACGGTTCTCGGCCGCCATGTGGGTGCTGGGGATCAAACCCGGGTCCTCTGTAAGAGCAGTCGGTGCTCTTACAGAGGCCATCTCTCCAGCCCCGCACTTTAAATTTTTAAGGACTGTCTAGTTTTGTTCTCAGACAATAGCAGGTGAAATGATCCATAATTTTTGTATCATCCCTTGACCACCAAAGCAGAGAGAACAAAAAGCCCCATGAAAAGACCAGGCAGGGAAGAAAACTGTAAATCTGAGGAAACTTCATAACCTCAAAAAACAGGAGGCCTCCTGAGATGATCACTGTCTAATTGAAGATCAGGCTTGGTCTTCCAGGGATGTACTTTCCACAGCAAAGCAAAGCAATGAAGCTTGTCAAAGACACTGCAGGATCAATCAAAGGCATTCATTATAGGACTTAGGAGCAATTCATTCAATATAATCACCAGCTTGGATCAACAGATACAACACAGTGTAAATTGTGTCGATTCCTTTATAAATCAGAGGTTTCAAATTCCTAGTATGTTGTCTCTTTACATATGGGCAAAATGAACGCTGATTTTAGAAGTTCCTCATCCTAACACAAGGTAATGTTCTGTCTCCAGACAATGATCTATACGCAAAGTAAACCACCTACATCAGGAAGCAGGTGGAGGGTGTGGGAGAAACTCAGAAAGTTCACCTCAGTAATAGGTAACATCAGGATCACTGGAGTCAGTTATGAGGCACAGCCACAGATGTGTAGGAACACCTGTGAGCTCACCAGCCTCAAACATCTGCACTAGAAAAGCAGATTATTCCTAGACAAAGAGATGAGATATATCTACTTCACAGATGGGGAGCTGAGAACTCTCAGTTTTGCTGGACCATCTATGAATCTGGAAAGACAACTGTGACTCTAATGTGAGGTGTGCTCTGAAAGCTTTGCCTGCCCCTGGCTCCCCATCATCATCTTTCTGGAGAGTAAGAAAACTTCTTTTCTTGGGCTGAAATGTCAAACCTTTTAGCAGGTGACAAAGGAAAGTGCTTTAAATCCAGGCAATGTTGTTAACGATGAATTTGTTACCTTGGAGTCTGGGAAATATGTCCCTTTGGTTATCCTGAAATCATTCATGAGAATCACCCTGCTAGTCTCTGTGAATTGTGCCCTAAGGAAATACACAAGGGAACAAAAATAGCTGATGATTCAGTCACTACAAGGCAGCAAATGCTGTTGGACTGAGTTCCCTTAGATGATAGAAATGGTCTGCATCTTCACTGTCCAATATGGAAGCCATATGTAGCCACATGTGGACATGTGGCTTTTGAGTACTTGGAAAAATGACTACTTATGTAACAGACGCAAATTTAAATTTTGGTTTTAATTAATTTAAATAACCACATGTGGCTTGAGGCTGTTTTATTGAATAGTGAAAGTTCATATAAATGTTTTAGAGTCCCTGAGACTCTAAAACTTTATGTGTCCATGGCACAGGAATATATTAACAACGTCTGGTAAAGTATTTCAAAAGCAGACTACAGGTCAAGTTTAAGCCAGAAATGGTGCCAACTTTACAATTTACATAAAGCTAGCCCTCCCTTAAAGTACCAGTTTGCTGGATTTAAAAACCAGGTACTTGGGAAAATCATATGTATTATATTACCTTTGAATTCTGGCATTGGGTAGAAATGGGCCACCCTGGAAATGGCTTCAAAATTTGAGTCACAAGTAGCAATAGATGCTTCTGTCCCTGAACATCAACCGTCCCCTCTGTCCTCTCGCTCCATCCTCCATTCTCACTCCCATGGGCTTTCTCTTTTCCCATAACTGTTCCTTGCTTTCTTTTCCTAAAAACTAGATAGTTAGACATGAAATAAGACCTAAGAGTAGAAAGCCTGCAGAGGACATTCATGCCAGCTGAACAATGAAGAGACGTCTTTAAATTTCTATTTCTGGATAGAATTTTACAATTTAGTTTGATAGCATTTAGACCCCCTCCCCTGTCCACACCTCTCCCCACTGCCTACTGCCCAATTTAATATATGCTCTTAAATCTACAATATGGTCTATAGTCTGATTTGTGTCCCCAAATGTCCTTCAGTGAAGAGACATTTTGGATGACACTGCTTAACCCCAATGCTCCATTATCATTGAGACTGTACTTGAGTCTTGATAACTGGAACTTGGATAAGTCAAATGGTAAGCATGAGAATTTTAGCTTTGTGCTTGATGGCTAGGGTATTCCCCCAATAAGACTATCATATTTTCCCTTCTATATTTAAGTTGAGAAGCTAAATTAAAGTAAAAAAGAACAAACACAAGTACATTTTTAAAGCAATAGAACATATACCTTCTATTGTAAAAACAGTCAAAATAACTTCACTGATCAACAAGAAGAATTGGAGAAAAGAACTGTTCTTCACATTATTTTGTAAACCTGTGGGTTGATGGCCTCAATTGTATAGACACACATAATAGGGACTTGATGTTCACTCCTATACAAAACTTCTGAAAGAAAAAAATTAAGTATAGAAGGAGAAATTATTCTGAGTCATACTTAGCAGAAAAGAGCACCTGGGATTCATTTTTCACTGTCTGGATAAACCCAGCACCATGTTATAAATAAGATAATTGGTACAGACTTGACATATGAATATATAAAGAGTCTTAGTAAAATTCAGTAAAACAACATAATCATAAATTCCATCTATGCATGAATTGGTCATAACCAATACAACAGGTCACTGCAATCACCCTAGCACACTTGCTTGGGGCCCATTATACACACAGACACACACACACACACACACACACACACACACACACATATATATGTAATTCCCTACACATATATATGTATACATTGCCCATAATATACTCTTGTCTCTATTGAAATTATTCAGACAGTAGTTTGAATAAAATCAATCATTTGGTATCCAACTTAGAAGGTTTAAAACCTGGGATGTGGGGGAAATACCCCTCCCACATACATGAACACATATATATTACAACGGAACATCTGTAGCCCAATTTCTTATTCATCTATGATACTCATCACTCAAATTGTTCAGACAAATAGCCATGCTGCCCTAAGGCTCCGTAATAATAGATGTAACTTTTCGATTCAGATTTTTTAAGGAAAAAGTTCAAAATACCTATTAAAGAATATCTTATTACTCTTTACATACTCAGTTTAAAGAGGTAAGTAGAGAATTAGATAAAAGAGGTGCAGATTTCATATAAGAAGAACTAAAGGTAATTTTGCTGCCACATTGCTGGCCTCCAATTCAGCTCCATTCACTTTGATGATTAGCACACATTTTCTATTATAGACACTGAAATCAACCAATTACAGAAATGATAAATAATGTATAATTCTTTGAAAAGATTAAAATACATAGGTATTATACAAAGTGCTGTCAGAGGAAAGGCATCTATGGTCCTACCCAGCTGTGCCCTCTTGTGCAATAGTGGCATTTCTGTTACAGGTGTACTCAACTGCTCTCTGATTGGATATGAGACTGCTCCACAGGACATAATACCTTATTCTGTAATCTACTAAAAAAAAAATGGGGTGATCATAGGGCCTAGGGGAGAACTGAATACCATTATTTAGTTAAATTAATACAATGTCAAGCTCCCTTCCAGATAATTACATTTATACCTACAGATAAATGCTAGTCTCAGCTTTAACCACAGAAGTACCTCCTTCCACTAAATAGTGGTGAATTCAGAGATTCATGTGAGAATTCAGAGATTCTGAGAATGAGGGGCGTATGTGCAGCCTTCGGTCACTCATGCCATCTGCTCCAAGGCTCTGGAAGCACTGCATAAGAGGAGACAGAAGTGAAAGCCAGAAAATTGGTTCTAGGACTGTGGAACGCCACCTTCTGGGCAAGACACAGCCATTGCAATCATAACCTGCACTGGGTCTGTGAAAGAATGGTTGGAAGGCCAGGCAAGGATGGAGGAGGAGTTCAAGGGGACCTAACCCTCACTGCTGAACCATCCATTCTCCAGTGGTAGATTCAGGAAAAGGTGAAATAATTGCCTTCAATATTCTACCCAAAGAATAGTCTTGATCCAACGGTTACACAGATGACACTTGTTAAAGTAAATAGGTCACAAGATCAAACCAAAAGTCATAAATCTGAGAAAGGGGCTGATAGGGATGGGAGGGAGATATGAGAGGGTTTGGAGAGAGTAACAGAATATAGTATGTGCATGTATGAAACTGTCGAATAACATTAAAATTAATAATTAATAAGAAATTAAAATTAAAACCTAAAACTTTAAAAGGAATAAGAAATAAAACTGCATGGATTTAATGACAGATTAAATATTGTGGCTATTTTTAATAAAATGAAATTTTAGTTTTAATTTTTAAATAGCAAATAAAGTATAAAACTTGCAAATAAGTGCAAAGAACGGTGGAAAACAAGTTCCCTGACCCTGGCTACACACAGATTAAGGAAACATCCCAAGAGTCTAGTTGACCAAGATCAGAGCCAAGAGGAAGTAGCTATCCAAGCTGGGAACAGGTGAGAATTCCAGAATGCAGGAAGAGAAATATTAGGATAGACACCAGACCACTGCTGAAGAGCTGCCTGACGCCAGGGCAAAGGGCACCTGAGCTCAGCCATCCTCAACACACTATTTCCTGAAAGGGCAGGAGTTTGAGTGTGTGTGGCTAAGGCTGAATCTGCAGCTGTTTAAAGACTGAGGGGACCATCACCAGATAAGAAG
Source organism: Rhizomys pruinosus (assembly GCA_009823505.1). NCBI lineage: Eukaryota > Metazoa > Chordata > Mammalia > Rodentia > Spalacidae > Rhizomys > Rhizomys pruinosus. The sequence goes on from VZQC01009134.1 coordinate 1,317,028, forward strand.
CAAAAATCTAATATTTCAAGGGGTCTCAGACATATACAAAATACAAGTTTCAAAGGAAAGTTTTGAACTTTCCATTGAATAGAGAGAATTGTTTATACCAAAGCAGTTCCACAAGCTTTCTAGTGCAGCCAAGTAATTTGGCAGTTCAAGATAAAAGTGAGTCAAGCCAGGTAGCCCACAAAATAAAATAAACAAAGCTGGCTCCATGAGGGTGCGGACTTAACAACCCACTCCGGGCTCCCATGCACTGCAATGCACTGACTGAGGCACACTGTCCAGCTTCATATCATCAATAGAATAATTTCTTTTTTTCTTTTTGAGATAGGGTCTCCCTGTAGCCACAGGCCGGCCTGGAAGTCAGTATGTAGACCAAGCTGGCCTTGATCTCACAGAGATCCACCTGCCTCTGCCTCCCAAGTGCTGGATCAAAGACATGCATGCTACCATGTCCAGATATATTATTTCTTAATACCCTTGTACAACATGTGAACATCTACTGAACATGAAATCCACATATTCCTCAGGTCCACTCACCTAAAACATGAGGAAAATCAGCTGATTTTCCTTGCTGAATTTCTTTCAAAACAAAAATTGAAACAGTTTAACTTGGAGTCAACCAGAAGGGAAAGAGTTTACCTATGCCTTTGTTCAACCTTTTGAAAGACTGATGGGAACAAACATTTCTGTAAGTAAAGTGGCTGCTGGCTGCTTTCTTTATTCCATACAGAGACTAAATTGATTTCTTTCCCCACACTGAAGTTTTCTCTATACCACAGTCTTAAAATGCATCTTTGGCACACTGCACATTCAGGGGGTGGAAGGGGAGGTGGATAGGCTGTTTACTCTTAGTAGCTTCGTAAGAAGTCTATGGTATTGTGCTTTGGGGAGTTTAGAATCTCTGCAATCCTAGCAGACAGTGACATTTCCCTTTAAGAGGATCATTTATATCATTTCTTTCCCCACTTACAGAATTATTTTTCACATGTTTAATGCCCTGAAACTAACAGCCATTTTTGGTAAAGTGCCAGGAAATGTCTTGCCTTAGATGCTGGACCCAGAGATGGTACTGTTACAGTACCCCACTGAGGCTGTACTGGACCCACAGATGGTACTGTTACAGTACCCAACTGAGGCTGCACTGGACCCACAGATGGTACTGTTACAGTACTCCACTGAGGCTGCACTGGACCCACAGATGGTACTGTTACAGTACTCCACTGAGGCTGCACTGGACCCACAGATGGTACTGTTACAGTACCCCACTGAGGCTGCACTGGACCCACAGATGGTACTGTTACAGTACCCCACTGAGGCTGCACTGGACCCACAGATGGTACTGTTACAGTACCCCACTGAGGCTGCACTGGACCCACAGATGGTACTGTTACAGTACCCCACTGAGGCTGCACTGGACCCACAGATGGTACTGTTACAGTACCCCACTGAGGCTGCACTGGACCCACAGATGGTACTGTTACAGTACCCCACTGAGGCTGCACTGGACCCACAGATGGTACTGTTACAGTACCCCACTGAGGCTGCACTGGACCCACAGATGGTACTGTTACAGTACCCCAACTGAGGCTGCACTGGACCCACAGATGGTACTGTTACAGTACTCCACTGAGGCTGTACTGGACCCACAGATGGTACTGTTACAGTACTCCACTGAGGCTGCACTGGACCCACAGATGGTACTGTTACAGTACCCCACTGAGGCTGCACTGGACCCACAGATGGTACTGTTACAGTACCCCAACTGAGGCTGCACTGGACCCACAGATGGTACTGTTACAGTACTCCACTGAGGCTGCACTGGACCCAGAGATGGTACTGTTACAGTACCCCACTGAGGCTGCACTGGACCCACAGATGGTACTGTTACAGTACCCCACTGAGGCTGCACTGGACCCACAGATGGTACTGTTACAGTACCCCAACTGAGGCTGCACTGGACCCACAGATGGTACTGTTACAGTACCCCAACTGAGGCTGCACTTACGTCCACTCTGACCTCTACCACCCAGAAACTTGTGTTTTGTTTTTTTTTAAGGTAAGTGAATGATTTTCACTTTAATGGCTTAACCTAATAGATGCCTCAAGAGTCTGGGATATATGGTTACACCAAGCAGTAAGGGCTATCTGGGAAATGGAGAAAACCATAATACCCCAGAGCTTGAGAGCAGAAGTGCCACTGAAAACTTACCAATGGCTCATTGTATAAACAGAACCATAGGGAAAGTGACTCTAATTGAAAACACAATATCATTTTCTGCACCCAAGCATAGTTAGAACTGGAATTCAATAAATGTAGGCATTCAACTTGCAATAGAGAGTTCTGCCAGGAACTGGAGTCAGACCACCTAAAAGCCTTCCATTAAGGAAATATTTCTCTTAACTAAAAGGCTCATGTACTCATATCCCCTACAATTGGATCCATAGTCTTCTATGAAATCTCAGCAAACCCTCTGAAATGAACATTCATAACGAGCCAACGTTTATGGATTTATCAGCCACCTACACATAGCCTGAATCATATTCCATAATTACAACTGAGGGCAATAATTCCATCATATCTACTATACGTAGTGTTTCAAGAAATATTCAGAGAGAAGAAAACTTTCATTTCCTCCCTGATAAATGTGAACTGGCAAGTAATTATTCATATCTCAGAAGCATTATCATTGAGATAAAAATTCTAACTTTCTACTTGCTATTTTATTAATATATATGCTTCTGAGATAATATATATAAAGCACCAGCCAGACATGGTGATGCATGCCCATCATCCCAGAACCCCTGAGACTTAGGCAAGGGGATCATAAATTCAAGATTAGAGATTAGCCTAGGCTACATGGCAAGACTCTGTCTCAAAAAACAAATGTTAAAAAAACCACTATTCTTTCTAGTACCTTATAGTCATAACACTCAGAAAAGATACAAAAATTATTTTCAAACTTTCCAAGTAATTACCAAGTTTTATTCAACAAGTATTTATTCTTTTAGGCTAGGTAATGTACCAGAAAGCCAGGACTACGCAGCAAACAAAACAGGCAGAACTCTGTTGTATGAGAGCACCTGATTGGTGCTGGGAGTCAGGTGGAGTGAGCTTTAGGACACAAGAAACCAAGGGCTAAAGATCTTCTCTGTGGGGAGCTGGGCTTCCCTTCTACACAGACCTGCCCCAACAGGAGCCCAGGAGGCTCTGCCCTCAGCTCCCCAGTCTGAGTTCTGCCTTAGAGGTGTCCTATTCCAGAACCCCCAGGGTCACACTGGTGGGTCAGGTCATGGCAGAAGATTTCAACCAGGTAACTTATAAGGAACACATATGACTTCTCTTAAAAAGAAATTTGAAAAGACCAAAGTAAATAAATAAATAAATAAATAAATAAATAAATAAATAAATAAATAAATGAAATCTGAGTGCTCAGCAAGTAAAGCACTTGCCGTGCACGATTGAGGACCAGGGTTCTGCTCCTAAAACCCATGTAAACACTGAACACTGTAGCCTGCATCTGTAGCCTGCATCGTGACCTCAGTGCTCCTACTGGGAGATGGGAAGGAGAGACAGGAGAATCCTGGAAGCTGACTGGCAGCTAGCCTGGGGCATGCAGCAATGATGAGACCCTATCTGATAAAGGCGGAAGGTGAGGACTGACACCCAAGGGAGTCCTGCAACCTTCACAGATTAAAAGTAATATTGAATTAAAGGCATTTTTTTTTTTGCTTACAAGGATGATTATTGCCGTTTTAGTTTTTTACTATTTTCGCTTGACTTCATTTCACTACTATCTCATCTGGGGCTTCCTCATGATTCTTAACATTTGAAAAACAGACAAGAGAGAAACATAATCCTGTGTAAGGCCATACCTCACAGGAGAGAAGCTAGCTGCCTCTTCTCCGGTTTTTCTATTCTTGCCAGTCTTTCATTCCCAACCTGTTGGATCTTTCTGACCAAACTCTAAAGGGACCTGTTCATTAAATCAGTCTACCAAGTACCAGAGCAGTGATTCAGATGTACACTTAACTCACACTTGTGGGAAATTCCCAATGCAGTGACACAGTGATCTTCTAACCCTAAAGATCCTCCTCTTGAGAATACCAATGGTTCAATTTATACCTTTTTAGTCTTCCAATGGGATAAAAGCATACCTACACAATCATTCTGTTTATCCTTTTCAGCATCATATTGAATAAAGTACACAATATATTCAACATTTTATTAGAATATAGGCCCTGTTAGATTCTTTTCCAAATATACCTCAATGGAAACATTCAGAGTTAAAGTTTAGGTTGCCCAAGCTAAACCATGATGCTTGGTAGGATATAGATACTGAATTTATTTTCCATTTATAGTCTCTCTACTTGGAGTTGAGAAGTATGTGTTTAGAGGGAATTGGACCCTGTGATTATAAAGTCCAAGCAGCCCTGTGACATGATGTATGAAAGCTACAGCACCAGCAGAGACACTGGTATAATTTCGTTGCTGTCCTATGTCTGAAAGCCAAGAGGGCCAGTGGTATCGCCTCCATTCAAAGACCAGGAAAGCATAAGAACCAGGGAATACCAAACCTGAAAAGCCCAAGGGCCTGAGTGCAAAGCAATTCAAGGAAGAAGTTGGATGTCCTAGCTCAACAAGATAGAAAGGCCTTTCATTTACCTTTCTGTTGTATCCAGGTCCCTCGCTGGATTGGATAATGTCTGCTCACATGGGTGAGGGTAGTGTTCATTACTCAGTGTACTGATACAAATGTTCATTCTCCTAGAGCCACTTTCACAGATAGACAGAGAGATCTTATTATACCACAGCTCTTGTTTTTCATCCAGGCATCCATTTGCCCAGTCGGCTTAGCACAACAACTTAACCATCACACCTTCCTTCCATTGCCAATGGCCACAGCCCTCCCGACCTCTTCCCATCCCGAGTGCTCCCCGTGAGGCTGGGCAGAGACTCTGGAATCAGGCACATTCTGAGTATCTCATGTCTCTGACATCAGGGTGTAATGGGGAGCAGTGGGCTCTTCCCCCAATCTCACACCTGCTTTTCTTCTTGTCCACAATTTTTTTGTAGGATGGCTACAGGAGACATCGGAAAACATGCCCAGAAGCAGCAGTTTCTCTTTTCCTGGCAAAAGAGCCCTGATAGTCTACCTTAGGGTATCTTGTTCTCCTTGATTCTTTCCTAATAACAGTATCATTTAATGGAGTTAGAAATCCTTGGGCCATTGATTTTCATCTGATAATTCCATGTGCTGTGGTCTGGATTGTTTTGTTTCCTAAAGATCTTTGTATCAAGTTTGGTTCACTGGGCTAAGAAGATGACTTTTTGCCCAGAGTATAAGGGCTGTTTTGATCACCGACGAATTCTTTGCTCTTAGTCATGGTGTGGGTAATCTGTAGGTACTGAGTGAATATTTACAGAGTGAAAAGATTGAGCAGAAACATCTGTTTCTCAACATATCTTTCATAGTGGAACCTCCAGAAAAGGGGCCCAAGGCCTTGATGGACAGGAGAAAAATTTTAAAACATGAGATGCCGCCCAGAACAAATTCGATGCTTCTATGAGGACAGAGATGTGTCGATGCCTCCGTTTCTGTGTCCTTTTCCCTCTCCCTCGGTGTCTCCCCACAGTCCCTCAGTCTCTTCCGGCCAGTCTCCTGCCCCATTCTGCCTGCCTCTCACTCACACGTGTCACAGCAGTAGGGGATTCAAATCTAGTGAAGGTATATTTGATTACCCTTGCCTTGTACAGGGATGGGCAAGCACTTTGGTTGATTCTTGCCAGTCATAAGTATGGAGAGGCAGTGGCAACCCCAAAGCAAACCTAATCTGGTGCACTAAGCAGAGTCCATACTGACAGGCGAAAATGACAGAAGTCCATGGCTGTGACTAGACCTAAATATCTAGTATTCCATTCCTCACCATCCATAGTTTAAAAACTTTTCCCTATCAGGCATTTAACAAATTTGATTTTTCTGGATTAATTGTGGTTAAAAATAATTATGATGTTTGCATTGTAAGATTATTTTTCATTTAATGAGTTAAAATTTAGAGAGTGGTAGAAAGCTTTCAGTCATTGTGCGAAGCTTGTCAAATTAGGTCTTATCACACAGATCTTACTTTTGTCTCCTCACTTCAAGAAAAAAATAATATGTGACTACTTCCAAAAAAAGATAACTACTAAGATAAATTTTTCATATATATATATATATATATATATCATATCATATAATATAGTACATATAATATATGTATATATATATGTATGTGGGTGTGTATGAAACTATGTAATTCAGAAATAAGATCCTCTGCTCATCTTTAAATATACCATTGGCAAGGATGGTTGGTCAACTTTAGATATCTGTGTCTGAGGGAGAACTGAGCTAAGTGTCATGTCTAAGGCCACACGTCCCTAAATGTGCCCAATCTCAACTGATCTCACAAGAACCAGATCATGCCAAGTCTTTGCTTTACCTGGCTGAAACCTTTATGTCTTTAAATCTGGCGCCCTCAAAATGGAGACTCCATACCCAAAACAAATAGTGTTTTGAGCCCAAACAGTATTCTTCCAGCAACACCCAGCCAGGACTCTGCTGAAAGGAGAGAAGTTGTTCCTAGAAAAAAAAAAAAAAGTCCCTGGATTTGTGATGGCCAACAATTAGCAACCAACTTAGACACTGGCTTCACTACCCCAGAAAAGAAGGAAAGGCCAGCAGATTCCAAGGATAAAGTTCCCAACCCTCTGATAGACTCCAGTAGTCCCTGGAAGTTGTCAGGCCCTGGCTGTCTAGGTTCTGGCTGGGAGGCCCAGCCTATCTCTCCCACCCACGACTGCTTCAGCTGTCAGTTATGGCCAGTGAGTCACAGTGCCCAGAGATAAGAGTCTGGCTAAGGCAAACCCAAATGTCCTCGCGGGAATGCTTATCTTGTCTTTCTCACACCACAAATGTTCTGCTTGGCTGCCTCCATTTGGCATTTCAGCACCTGAAAAGTTTCAAACGTAGCTTCCCAGGGTTTTGACTATCTTCAGAGGCTTCTGAATGTTCCAAGAAAATTGTCATGAGGATCAGGTGCACACTGACAACAGGATCCCGCACAAATAAACCTTGTGTGGTTCTGTGGGTACAAATGACAGTGTACCCAGCATTACAACATAGTAGCAAGAGAAAGAAATGTAATAAAACAATGCAGCAGATGGACAATGCCTATCTTAAGGGTTATACTTGCTTAATGAGACAGGCATGGCTCAGGATGCGGGTATTGAGGGAAGGCAAGAAAGAACCCAAAAAAGTAAGGAGGGAACTTGCTGGCCAACACCGTGATGCAAAAGACGTCATGAAGAGCGGGAAGGCCAGCCTCAAAGAGCCTTATGATGTATTATTCCTTTTATCATTAAATATCCAAAATAAACAGATGAGTGAAGACAGAAAGTAGATCAGTGATTTCCAGAGGCTGAAGAAAGAGGGAAGGATGGAGAATGAGGACTTGGAAATTTTCTGAATTTGACTAGAGTGATGGTTCGAACCCCTATTAATAGTTTAAAACAAAACTCAGAGTGCATATTTTATGTTGTATTTGAATTATATATCAACAAAGCTGTCTAAAAGCATTGCGGGGTTTTGAGTTTTTAAAATAAATATTTGCTCCTTTGAATTGTTTTTGTAGCTCTTATTTTCATTCTAATCATCAGCTGCTGAGAAAAACCAAATTAATGATAGCTTTATTTTGGTTTTTCAGTGTCCAGAGGTAGTAAAGTTCTCCAGAAGCACAGTGGTATGGACACCAGATACTCCCTCCAGTCCATAGTATTCACTTTTATCTCTTGGTAAATTATCCAGGTACCAAGCGCTTGGACTACCCTGGGTGCTAAGGATATAGTAGCAGCTCCAGAGATTTCTGGCCACCAGAGCTTTCATGGAAGAGAGGCAAAGAAAGGGCAAGCATGCCCCTTGGAGTGTGAGGTGCGGCCATCGGTGTAGACAGTGTGTTCTTAGAATGGTGCAAGTCAGATCTGGATTACCCATGATTGTCATCCAGTGCAATGTAAAGTTGAAGGGAATGGAATCCAAAACCAGATGTATACAGAATGGGTAGACAACACAGAAGGCAGGTGAAAAGTCTAGAGGCTAGCAAAGGCAAGTTACACTGAAAGCCTCCTCAAAAACAAGAATCAAGCCTTTGAACTAGTTGAAAACAAGAAATAAGTGACAGGAAAGCCACAGTGACTGTCCTTTTAGATACACAACAATGAAGCCAATAGCTTTTTGCCCCAGAGTGTACAAGCACACTGCCGTCTTTTACTGTCATTTTCCATCTTCTAGGGAAAGTTATTATCTTTGTCTGTGTATGTGTGTGTGTGTCTGTGTATGCATTCATGTATGGAATATTCATGCTTGTGCAGGCCAGACATCAACATACAGTATCTTCTTCAGTTGTTTTCCACCTCCTTTTTTAAGGCAGTGTCTCTCATTGAACTTGGACTTCATTAATTCATCCAGATTGGGTAGCCAGGCAACCCTAGGGGTCCTCCTGTCTCTGCCTTCCCAGCACTGGGATTATGGGCACACATCCCTCTGCCTAGCTTTCTCATGGGTGCTGGGGATCCAAACTCAGGTCTTCATACTTGCATACCAAGCAATTTAGCAGCTGAGCCATATATCCAGCCTCATCAAAAAATTTTAATTTTTAAATTTTTATCAATCTATACTTAGCAGTATATAAGTATACAATAATGACAGCAAGATAAATTATTATTATAATATATTGAATAAAGTAAAAAAGACCTCTCTCACCCATCCAGGTAGGACCTCACAGTCCCAAGAAAACAATGAAAACCAGGGGATTCAGAGATCATTCAGTTAGCAAGCCACTGTTCTAAGCCAAGAACAAACCTGATACTTTCCTGGACTAGGGAACGAATTGTAGTACAACTTCAGCTAGGTGGTGGGGAGCTGGTATGAGATGCCACTGAGCTTGGAGTGAGCTAAGTCGGTTTTCTGGCTACAAGGCAAAGCCTTCCATGTCTACAGAATGTGAGTGTAAAGACTTCTGGCTAATATGAGTTTCAGTGTATGAGAATTTTAAAAGAAAGACACTGTTGAGAGAACATGGTTTGCTGATAGCAGAAGGTCAGAACTTATTTTAAATGCCTAGAAGTCAGTTCATCCCAGAAAAACAGGCTACTTCAGAGCAGTTATAGGTAGGTTGGCAGACAAGGTGGTGGAAAAGTGAATAATATTCTGAAATAAGCAAAGTTGACTGGTGAAAGTGAAGAACAGAGAGATGGAGGAAGATGAGAGGGTGAGAACTGTCTCAGCAAGTAAACACATATGTCTTTATCTCTATCCTGCACCCCATTTATTTGATTGGGATCTTGAGAGATGTACATTTCTTTTTATTTTATCTCTAAAGACCCTTGCACTTTCAGGGAGCCTTAAGCTATATATGGGGTTTGAATGAGAATGTCCCCCATAGGCTCAAATATTTGACACTTGGTCCCCAGTTGGTGGCGCTGTTTACAGAGTTTAGAAGGTATGGTTTTGCTGGAGGAATTATGTGATTGGGGTCAGGTTTAGAGAGTTTACAGCCTTGCCCCACTCCAGTTTCTCCTCTCTGCTTCCTGTTGGCCATTTTCAGCTTCTGCTGCCCACCACCTGCCATCTGCTGCCACGCCCCCGGCCTGCCATGACAGCCTCAACCCTCTGGAGCTATAAGCCCAAATAAACTCTTCCATAAGTACTCTTGGTCACAGTGTTTTATCAAAGCAGCATTAAAATAACTAATATACCACATAAATATATTTTCTTTCCAATTTGATAGAATCTCGATCGCTTTCATATTCTGTGGGGGGTACATGCATGTGTGGAGGCTGGAAGTTGATATCATGTGTCTTTCTCAATCACTCTCTACCATATATATATATATATATATACATTTAAATGTTTGTATTATTTCTTTGACATTTTCATACATGGGCATTATGCAGTTTGAGCATATTCATCCCCTACTCCATCCCCCCCTAACTCCTTCAGAATCCAACCTACGCTATTCCCTATACTCCTCCCAACTTCACGTACTCTTTTTTTTAAATACCCCTTCTAAGTCCAGTTTATGCTGCCCATATGTGCATGGGTGTGGGGCCATCTACTAGAGCATGGTGGACTTACCAGGGACCACAAAAGAAAATGGACTTTACCTCCAGTATCAGCCCCCAATCTTCAACAACTTCTCAGCTAGGGATGGAGGACCATGAGCCCCTCCCTACACCATGCGGGAGTGCTGACTGGCTGGATCTCATGCAGGTCTTGTGCTAGAACATCATGTCAGTCACCTCCGTCTACTTTAGGGTATTTTCCTTGCCTATTTATTAAAGAGAGAATAATTTAGATACATGTGCTCAGAGCCAAGACGTTTCTCTGATAAATCAGGTAATAAAATTTATTTGATGGATAGAATTTTGAAATAGATATGATTTGATCTATGAGTTTCTGAATAACAAAGAATACCAGGTTTTAATTTAAATAGAAGACTTAACACTAGGTATCAGGGAATTTAGTTATGAAGAATTTTTTAAAAAATCTTAAAAAAAATTAAAATGGTGTAAGCTGTTGAAATGGTAAGCTTAAGCAAATTATTTTAATGATGTAATAAAATATTTTTAAATTTTGGCATAGTGATCATTTAATGGGAAAATTACTTACCAAAATGTCTCCACTTTAATTGTATTGATAATGTGAGACATATGTGTAATTTAATATATACATATACTTATATGTATATACAGAAAATTATTTTTAATATTTTCCTACTACTATGAAATTTAAAATTGGAAATTTTGTGAGTGTTTTCTGTGTCCAATGGAGTCTAATTAATTTTTTTAGTAACTTAACAATTTCTTGAGGGCTGCACCTTTAAATTCCCAGGTTGTCACTGGACATGTACAGTATATGGAACAAGGTGGACACAAGTGCACATATAAATAAAACTTTCTTATTGAGACTATTTTAAACATTCATTTACAGTAGGAGGGTATCTAGAAATCATCTGTAAGTCATAATTAGGTTGTGCACCTACTGTAGTTTTACCATTTCTGTATTATATAAATAAATGTTTGCATATTAAAATTCGATTTTTTCCCAGAGATAAATATTATATAATGTATCTATATTTAGATCAAACTGTGGTAATATATTGATCAGGACATAATGTTAGGGGACTATAGCCTGAACATGCGGACTCGCAGTGACACGGAGGAGGAGAGCAGATCAATCCCATTGTGTAGAAGTTATTAAAACTATGAATTCTTGTACTAAAGCAAAAACTGGAAAAAAAACAAAAATACAGTTTTTATTTTGAAATACATTTGTTCTCTGGAGAATATACTTCATTTTCCTCTCTTCAGTCCTTCACAGATATTTAAGTGTTTAAGCAATGGCAATATTTTCTGAACTCCTACAGGTGCTACTGGATTTTTGCATTAGTGTATAATGTTTTGAAATCCAAACTTTGACATAAAAGGTTTTGTAAGTATTAAAAGAAAAGGAAGAGTTTCTTTGAGCTTATGATTCCAGAGGAATCAGAGTCCATGATGGTGGAGAGGAACAGTGCAATGCCCAGAGCAGGAACAGGAACAGGAAGCCAAGTGTGCTCATCTTCAACCAGGCACCAGAAGCAGAGAAATCTGGCAAGACTTGAAAAATCTCAAAACCTGTCTCCAGTAATGTGCTTCCTCCAGCAAGGCCACACCTCCTAAGACCTCCTAAGACCTCCTAAGACCTAAGACCTGAAAGAGCACCGCCAACTGGGGAAAATGTCCAAACACTTGAAGCCTATGGAGGACATTTTTATTTAAACCACCACAAAGGTGTTGTAGTTAATAGTAACATATCTAGAATGTGACCATGGAAAGAGATGGCCAAGATAAGATGAGGGAGAAGATCATTAAGTTCAAGAAAATCCAACATGTAAAAGGTGATAGTCCTTGCCTACATTGGTCACCACTTACTGCAATAGTTCTAAGTAATGAACCTCCCCCAAATCAATTAGATATAATATTTAGTGTCGAAGCCATGCATGGTGGTGCATGCCTTTAATCCTAGCACTTGGGAGGCAGAGGCAGGCAGAACTCTGTGAGTTCAAGGCCAGCCTGGCCTACACAGAGTTCCAGGACAGCTGGAGCTACAGGAAGACCCTGTCTCAAAAAGACTAATAATAATAATAATAATAATAATAATAATAATAATACTTTCTGTCATGCTCACAAGTCTACAGATCATTTAGCCAATCCAGGTTGATCCAGGAGTGTGCTGGGTTTGGTCCATGTCATCTGTGCCCATGTTTGTCCCAGTGCCTAGAATGAAGGAGAACTCACTTACTGGTGTTCATTCGCCTCAAGCAGATCACCATGACAAGAGCCAAATGGAATCATGCAGGAATACACACCATGTCCGCAGGTATTACACTGGCAGAAACAAGTTGCCCGGTACCAAACTCCACCATTAGTTCAAGTATGTTTACTTTCAGTGGTAAAAGAGAAAGAATGAATATTGCTGAGCAATCATCCATCCTATTGCAACACGGGTATGGCAGGTGCCAAGAATGGTTCCATGGGTAGAATGGAAGCAGACCATGATGCTGATGCTGAAGCCATCAAGTATATACAGCAGGCCTGTAGACTCAACAAGGCACAGCTTTCCTTCCTATACAGTCCATGCAAACAGTACAAAGAGCCACAAATTTTCCCTATCCCTTTATGGACTCTTAGACATAAGTTTTTCCAACTCCTATTGGATGACCAGGTCCTCTTTTTGTTCTTCATTTCAAGCATTTAGATTTTCATTCAAATGTCTAATCCCATAAATAACCAAAATTCTCAATGTCATTCAATTTTTCTCCTTCTTCATTTAAGACTAGTAAAGGTGGAAAGCCCATGGTGGGAAAAGGGAAATGGGCTTTCACAGTTCCTTGACTCCTCTCCCCATTTTCTAGGCTGCACCTGGCTCTTCTGGAAAGGGAAGCAAAGGACACAGGAGGGAATGAGGAGACAGGAAAGACTTCATTTGATTGGTACCATAGCTGGTGCCGCTTTTCTCTGGTGTTTGGACACTTGGTTTATAACATGGACTGGAATGGAAACATGTTTAAAGCTACCGTCTGTCTTTGGGAAAGTTAGTGTTTCCTTTGGAGATATCATCTCCTCACTTTACTTCCTTGAATTTTTCACTTCCAGTTCCCCTTTCTAGAAGGCTTTGTCTCTTCACACACTGTCTTTGTAAGTCCCATTATGGCCTTCTCAGTCACAGGATTTGCACCAGCTTTGGTATCCAGTGGACACAAGCAAACTTTCTCTGTATAGATATAGTACCCTTGAATATCTTCCCACTAGGCTTAAAGATAAAGGAGCCACCACTACTATCTCCCCCTCTACGGAGGAACAGAGACCACAATGATCCTGTCACATGGAATTCCCCTCCAGAGTCGCACTTCTTCCTCAGAGCTGGGTAGTCATCTGGGGACTCTTACACCCTCAGGAAGCACTTCCTTTTTGGAAAGTTAACCTCTTCCAAAAAAATCATATAACCCTACATGTGCCACCTCAATGAAAGCCACTTTCTCCAACTGAAAGAGACTATTCCAGAACCACAGAAATAGGAACCTCAAAAGCAAAGCCATGACATGATCATATCTACATTTTCAAAAGATTATTCTGTACCAAGCCTGGTGATACAGGCTTATAATCCCATGTATTTAAAAAGCTGTGGCAAGAGAATTGCAAATGAGTTTGGGGCCAGCCTGGGAAACTTAGTGAGATTCTGTATCAAAATAAAATGTAGAAAAGGGTCTGGATAAACAGTTCAGAGGTAGACCACTTGTATAGTGTGAGACCCTAGGTCCAAACCCAAGAACAGTATAAAAATAAAAACAATTAAAAAATAATTACTCTGGGTCTGGGTATATAGCTCAGTTCTAGAGTACAGCAACAAAATAGAATTACCCAGGTATAGCAGCACATGCCTGTACATGGGAAGGCTGAGGCGGGAGGTCTCAAAGACAGCCTAGGAAATATAGTGACACTACATCTCTGAACAAAATTATTATTCTGGTTCTAGTGTGGCAGAACTCAAACCATAGAGCATGTATAATTTCACTTCTATGTACCTTGGGAATAAATATACATTCATGCAATGATTACAGAACAAAATCAAGGCTCTGAGATGCTACTTAAATTTTAGGCCATTTAGATTACATTTGTAAGAACAGATCTATGTCGTTTGTCTTTGAAACCTTAGAATATTGTCTGTAGAAGATGTTAAAGAGGTATTTATGAATTAAACTGAATAGAAGAGTTTACAGTACATACACTTTAAGTTCACTTGAGCAAAAAGTGTGTAGTGAACACAATATGTAGTAAAAATAAAACCTCAATTTAGTGCTTCTTGAAGTGCTTCTTGGATTAGCTACACTTGGTCCTTTCCGATAGTGACGGTTATGGTTTCTACAGTTTTCACTCTTGCCCTAGGTGTCTAGAAGATTACTGTTAGCCAGTCTTCTAGTTTTCAGGGTACTCAATTCATTTGCTGCTCTTTTAAAAGTGACCCAGTATTTCTTCCTATCTTTTAAACCTTGATATATTGTTTTTTTGTAATTTTATTTAAAAAAAAAATACATGGTATACATGTCTTATTTTCTCCCATTTTCCTTGCTTGAGGGTCATTATCAAGGCATGACTGATGGACAGTTCCAAGGATGGAGGTGCCACTACAGGGTGAAGGCAGGCCAACAGGAAACAGATCCTGTTTCATTTCTGAAAGACCTATCTATACTCAGCTGGAAACCTGCCCTTTCTGACACCAACTACAGGGCATTGTTTAAGGTTAACAAGTGATGTCAAATCCTTTGGGGAAACTGAAAAGCCTCCCCCAAAGAAAAACGCGAGACAGAGAAAACCTGAGCTAGCACATAGTCATTCCAGAAGAGACACTAGGATAGAGAAAAAGAGAACACGGCCGAGAATGAGGGGAAATCAACCGCAGCAGAGGATTCTGGTCCTTGAAAGGAAAGGGAGAGGAGAGGAAGGAAAGGGAGGGGAAAGCAAGAGAAGAGAGTGACAGGAAAAGAAAGGACATTTGCTGATAGTAATTCATTGGGAAAGTATTTATTAAATGCCGTCTTTGTGCCAAGAACTGAGATTAAAATTGAGATGGTGAGGTATCTGAAAAACTCCCAAGTTACTGCCTGTATAGATGTGATGACTTCCATGAACAAATATGTGCACAGTTTTAGTAAATCATGAGAGACTGACTCTGACTCGGGAACTCCAAGTATGCTAGATCCAAGGAGGTTCAGGATTCCATGGAACACGGCATGTGCCAGGCAGAAAGCAGAATGAAAACAGCAGGGCCTGAGGGTGAGGCTCCAGTGACGACGTGGTGAGCGGCTGAGGAGAAGGTGCAGACTCCCCAGGACCTGGTAAGCCTGGATAAGCACTTACAGCTACCTTAAAGGCAACCCAAAATATTTAAGTCAAGTAATAACATCATCCAACTTGCACTGTCAAAAAAAAAAATCACTGAGGATCTGATGTGGAAAACAAAGTGAAACAGTTGATACAGAGGTAAGAAATGGAAGGAGACACCACTCAGGAGCTTAGACGAACAGAGGGTGTGGCTATCAAGACAGACAAAGGTCACGTTCAGGATGTAGGCCTGGTGAATTTCCAGAACTGGTTACTGGCCTGTGGTGGCTGAGAAAAAAGGCTGAGTCAAGAATGATGCTTAATGGAGGCTAGCAACTACCCTAAACTCCAGTTTCAGGGGATCCAACACCCTCTTCTGACCTCCAAAACCATTGCACAATATGGGTCCACAGACATACATGCAGACAAAGCACTCATATTCACAAAATAAAAATCGAAAAAGCATTTTGGAAGAATAATGCTGAGATTTATATCCTAAGCCACAGGGGAAAGGAACAGTAATTTTCTTTAAAAGATAACCGTGAGGTAGAAGGAAATTAGTGGTGAACTTTAAAAGGAGGATCATGAGTTCAGCGTCCTATACACTTACTTTTTGAGGAGCCCATGATAGAATTAAGTAGACCCACTAGGTAAAGTCAGAAATGTGGATTCATATCCCAAAGGGAAGTCTGGGCTTGATATAATTTGGAGAGTTACTGGAAAAATTAGGAAATGAATGAGTTTACTTAGGTAATGGGGCACGAAATGATCTGAGACAAAACCCTGGGGTCTTCAACTTTGGACAGTTGAGGGAAAGTGACAAGAGATCCTGGAAAGTTGTTGTCTGTAAGGTTTTAGTGATGTTTGACCAGGAACAATGACACCATCTTGGGCATTAATAAGAAAATATTGGGGCTGGAGAGATGGCCTAGCGGTTAAGAGCGCCAACTGCTCTTGCAGAGGACCCGGGTTCAATCCCCAGCACCCACATGGCGGCCGAGAACTGTCTGAAACTCCAATTCCAGGAGAACTCCAGTTCCAGGGGAATCCGACACCCTCTTCTGACCTCCGCGGCATTGCACGACACGGGTGCATAAACTTGCATGCAGACAGAACATTCATACACATACAGAAATAAATAAAATTTTAAAAAAAGAAAATATTTATGCAAGAATTTTATTCACAAATCCACTGGAAAATTTAGAGCAGGCAAAGCTACTCTCGAGCTTACCATTATGTTTTAGAAAATTAGGAAGTTGCAGAACACTCTAAGCACAGTTAATCTTACTAGGTGTTTGAAGTATCTATGTGCAAGAAAACACCTCCTGTATGGAGGGAAAAGGATGGCTTTTCTTTCTCTTCTGCCTCCCAAAACTCATATAAATGGCTTTTTGATGGAGCTAAAGTTTGTTGATGAGGAAGCTTGCAATGTAATTTCCCAGACTCACAGCCCCTGAGCTATAGAGCTCGTAAAGGGAGTGGGACTGGGGGGTCTAGCCAAGAACAGCAGCTGCAACAGCACTAACCACATCCAGGCTGCGTAGAAGATACAGGGCATCCAACACCCAGGAAGGAGTGTGTCAGTGCACGAAGCCAGCTCCTCTGGCCTTTCTGATGGTGCAGGGACAGTTCATCTGGCCTCTGTGACCAGCCCTGACTGCCTGAATGCCAGGATCGACCTCTGTTCTTCTGACCAAGCTACCTCTATGACAACTGTTTTTCCATTTCCTTTGCAGTTTCCCTTACTCTCACAATTCTATTGTTACTATTTTCCAGGAGGCAAAAGGAAGACAAAGGAAATTGGATTTTTTTCATCCATGACTATAGAGCTGGTAGTTAACATTTTAATCTAGAGTTTTCTCTATCCATGACTCTAATCTTTTATACATAGCAGAAAAGAAGAAAGACTATTTAAGGAGGAAAAAGAGAGAGAAAATAAAATGAGACAAAAGTATCTGGAAAGCAGAAAGAAAAAAAGACTTTATGTTCTCTCCTCAGCCCACTCTTTGGTTTGTGCTGATAAGAATGACCTTGAACTCCCAGTCCTCATGCCTCTGCTTCCCGAGTGTTGGGTTTTTGTGGTGATCAAACCCAAGGCTTCATGCATGCTAGGCAAGCACTCTACCAACTGAGTGACATCTCCAGCCCCATTATTTTTGCCCTTGTTTGGTGGCACCCCAGTCACCTGGCATCCTCTTGCCAACTCATTATCCTTTCTCCTAAGCCCTCCCCCACCTCCTTTTCCCCACTACCCCCCCCTTGGTCCAGATCTACCATTCCTTATCTAAACAATTTCAACTCTTTCCTTCCAGCCTTGCCCCAGTCCACTCCATCCTTCACTTTGCTACCAGAAAACTGACCCTTCAATTCTTTTCAAATGGATCTGATTAGATCTTTCTATTGGTTGTTTGGTTGTTTGTTTCCTTTTTAAAAGGGTTCTTGTTGGACTAGAATTCACTAAACTTTCCACACTGGTCTTAACTACAATCCTCCTGCCTCACCTCATAAATGCTGAGATGTGCAGGCAGGCCTGAAAATGCTTGGCTCTTCTTAGTAAACTTCAAGTTTTGTAACATTACCCAGCCTTGCCCTGGCTGCCTCACCCTGGTCAAATCCTACCTTGTCAAGTGAAAACTTTTCAGTGGCAAAGCTATGATTCCCATCTTTCTAATTCTGACATCCATCATTTAACCATGTATTTGCTGTATTCTTTGGCCTCTCTATCATTCTATGATCATTCTATCAGTGGTTTCTGTAATGGTCAAACAAGATATTTGTCTAGGACTGGGGCTGGAGAAATGGCTCAGAGGTTCAGAGCACTGGCTGCTCTTGCAGAGGACCCAGGTTTGGTTCCCAGCACCCACAATGCAGATAACAACCATCTGCAACTCTAGCTCCAGGGGATCTGACGACATCTCCTCACCTCCCTGGGCATTGTGCAACATTTTTACACTTATACATATGTGGGCAATACACTAATATACATAAAATAAAAATAACAAATAAAATATTAAAAATATATTTGCCTAAAAGAAAAACAAAGCATGATCCAATAATGTTCTGATATCTTAATTTCAAATACAGAATATCTCCTAACAAGAAAAGGCTGTGGTTTGGAGCAGTACATTCAAATATTCAAACATTTAGCTCAAAGGGCCGTGCAGGCCTCCTACTTAATGCTGACCTGTGTACATATGTCTACATTTTATATAAAGAGATCTTTGAAAAATCATATATTCCTTATTTTTCTGTTTCCTTAGTGAAACTTTGAGAATGGTACTTCACTCATCCTCTAGCCCTACAGCTCTCACGTCACCCAGCAAATATTTGTCCAATTATTAAACCAGTAACTTATGTAAACAGTGGAAGTTATAGCTCAAAATGAGATAAGGAGGCAGATGAGAACACACATCTGTCAGCTTGTGCACAAAGGATCTGACCTCAACTTCCTTTGCTCCAGAAGTGAAGATCATATTGAATTATAGCAGAAGCTACAGAAAATGGAAGAGACATCCAGAAGGACAAGCTGGACTTTCCTGTTTGATGGGGTTTTCTCTGGGAGATAGGCCTGTAGCTATGATTAGATGAAATAATTGGTCTACAACATGAGCTATACTAACTTACTTTTGTCTTTGTTTTTGGTGAGAGACATAGAGAGATATGTTGCTTAGAGGCATGTTTCTAAAACCTATAATTCACATTTCCTAGATAAAAAATGAATATAACCCCCTGTGTGCAGCCACGTCATGAGGTAGAGTGTGCACATTGGAAGCATCCTCTATATCTGTCTCTGATAGAGAAGATAAGATAAAGTTATTGGCTTTCTATTTCTTATGGTCAAGGTAATGTAAGGAAAAGAAAACAGACCAAGAGGCATGCATGTCTAGGTCACTTGAAACAAAATGCAACTAGATTTTATCCACAACTGGTCAAAATGCAGAGAATAAGTGACTATGGAGTGCTCTACCCTAATTGATACAAATGGAAACCCTACACCTAAGGCTCAAGGAACAGGGAGGAAGGAGCAGAGAGACTGTGATCCAGAAGACTAGTAGGCTTGTGTTAGATAGTCCAGATGTGACAGGGAAGCTGCACCCATGAAATCTCATCAACATAGTTCCCTAAACAAGACCTGCATACCAACAACACCAATTTACATGCCAAGGTGGATGGGGGAAATTTCGCCAGCTCCCTCCTCTAAACAAAGGGCTAGAGGCAATCAACAGCTGCTAAGACAGGGAGAATTAGTTTTCTTCAGGGACAAGCTCCTTGATAGGTTATCTAATCTAAGCAGTCCTAAAGACATATGCTTACAAGCAACATTATCTGAGCTCAGTAGGTTATATATAATTGTGCATTTAACAATTTCTTTTGGCTGAGGATGAAAACTGTAAAAACTGTCTTGGGTAGTTAAGGAAATCCAAGTTTTTGAGGTGGAGATTATTCTCCTAGCCTTGGACACTTTCAATAGTCAGGCGTAATTGGTCAAAATGGCAGTTGACTCATAGAGAATGACAATGGATTATAAACAGCTAATAAGTTGTTGAGGAGACAGCAACTGATACAAGCAATGAGACCCTTTCATGCTATATTAGACTTTACTGACTTCATCTTGAAATCCCGATAGCTGCTAAATAACAAGTAGATGAAGTGAATCTTTAGCGATCTTGTCCAGATTTGTGAAAAGATTTGATTATATAATTCTAACCTGTGAATGTTTAGCAAATCTTGAAAAGCATCTGGAAGATGTGACAGTACACATAAAGGAGTAAAAATGGATACTCAGTCCACATAAGGTCAGGCACAGCTATGAAAGTCTTGAGAGTCATAGTCAGGTAAGGCACAGTTGGTGCCTTACAAGGTGCTTAAGAAAACCTCACAATATTCTATGCCTGTAAATGTAAAAACAATAGTTAAGGACTTTAAACTAAGTAGCACCTTGTATAGGTGTTGAAAAGGCATGTGAAGAAGATATATGATTATTTAATGAAAACTTTAGGGCCAGAGATGGACTACCACTCTGAGTTACTGGTAAGGGAAACTCCTAAAGTCTCTCTCATAATAGAGGCTTCTGCCACTGCTATTGGTGGCACAGCAGAAGTAGATAATACGTCCCTACTGCTGAAGATTCTGCATGGTCTGGTCACTGGACATGGAGAGATCAAGCTGGAACTCAGCTGGAAGCTGCCTTCCTGTGGGCTAGCCTTTTAGTGCTATCCAAACTGCTGGGGGAGAACTGCTGCCAGTGGTCTTATTCAGCTATGAACCCTACTTGTTAACACCATCGGCATGTCAGGCAAGAATTGCACGATTGTTCTGGATAAAACCAACTGATTTCTCAACATATTTAAGGCCCATTCCACAGAAAAGAACCTGTGCTTGTTACTGTAAACCAGAGCAAAAAAATCTGTGTCTGGGGAAATCATAGACCAACAGGGAAGACGCTGTTATTATTTTATTAAATGTATGTGATGTACCTATCAAATTTCCTTCTAAAAACATGTGTGCTTATCCCATAAGTTACTGCTGCTATCCACTATGGAAGAGGTAAGCTTCCTTTTTATCACTAGTAGTGGTAGGAGGAGATCATAACTAGTCAAACCTCTGGAATACATGTCTGTTGGGGTGGCACAGTATTCCAATGCTCAGGAAATAATCATATGCTGCCTGATTCAAGGCTCAGAGAACATGGGAGAAGATAAGGCAGGAAGAATGTAAGAGATAGAAGAAGGGGTGGATTGTAGTAGACTCTGTCCACCAGAATAACATGGCTACCACCATCTTGAAATCATAGCCACTGTAACTATTTGCACAAGATCTTCAACTTTACAAGATCAGGCCTGTTAATCTCTCACACAGAAAACTCCAGTTCCAGGGGAATCCAACAACCTCTTCTGACCTCCACGGCATTGCACAACACGGGTGCACAGACCTACATGCAGATAGTACATTCATACACATAAAAAAAATAAATAAAATTTAAAAAAAAAAGAAAACTGGGGTTCTCCACCTTGAATTTTTATTTTTGGCATTGAAATTCTATACATATATTTTCTAAGCCATACTATTCCTTAATGTAGACAGTGATTTAATTGCTAATCACTTTAGAAAGTCTGAAGAATATACTGATGCTATTTTTCCTTCCACTACATTTCTCTTCTTAAATATTCTAATTCAGGATTCAGTTTAATCAAGGTGTTAACAAGCTTAAATGTAAAATTTCAGAAATCACCAGAGGTATGTTCATTTGGTAGAAACCCATTAAAAAAGAATTTTACTAATAGATACATTTAAATGCAGGTACAACTGATAATCTTTTCTTCCTCTGATTACAGTCAGCATTTAAAGATGTTTAGACCTTGCCATCAGCATTATTCTGCTAGGCTTGTCAGTGTAAAATGTTTGTTTGGGTTTTATTTTTTAAATGCCTTTTAAAAGTTTAATTTTAGGGCAGATAAATTCAGATGTGTACTAGAATATGTATTTTGTAAAACAATCTTGATTAGAGAGATGTCTTTGTAAATTATTCATTGTTTTTGAGTATACCTAATTGGTGTGGTAACATTTTCATTGTCTTGCCATAAAGCCTTGATGATCAACATGGGGGAAACCTACTGTAAGCTTTTGTGAACTTTAAAAATAAAGCAAAGGAGATTAAACTTAAAAAGAAGAAAACTGGGGTTTTCCTTACAAACCCTCACCTAAGAGTCCAAACACTCCCATCTACCTACATGGAAACCCACCTTAGCAGCAGATAGTCTTAAGAATAGGAGATGGAAGGTTGATGGGGTTGAGACTGAGATGAGAAAGAGCATAATTATGGACCTGCCACACAAATTTGCCATATATGGAGAATGTTATTTGGTTCTTTTAGTTCATTCTATAAGAAAAGTATTTCTCACAAAAACCAAATGAACAAAGAATATTAGAAAATTCAACAGCTGTTTATGACCACTAAACATAATTTTAAATTGTGAAAAAATTTTAGAGTCATGAATATACCTAAAATTCTTAGGTTTTTCTTCTTTATAATGTTTTTATTGATGTTTTGTGTATTCCAGTCATCATGTCTCAGTTCAGTTGAGACATATTCGCCTTTCCCTTCCCCCCACCCCAGATCATGCACTCTGCCATAACTATCCTGCATCTTTTTCTCAGTCCTTTTTTATGTTTAGGAATTCACATTTTCTTCCTTTAATTTTATATTACTCTAAAATATGAATACATACTTTCCACTCATATACAGTAATTAGAGAGTCTGAGAGTAAGTGGTGGATCGATTCTAGAACCTGTTAAGAGATTTACATTATTACAAATAGTTGCTTTCAGATAAACAAAAATATAACAATAATGTTGTTCAGCTTCCCTTTCATCTAGGGATTTGGTGTTAGCATCCACAAATGAGGGAGACCATTCACTGTTTGTTTTTCTGGGACTGTGTTATTTCACTTAGCATAATGGCTTTGAGTTCCATCCATTTACCTGCAAAGTTCATGATGTCATTTTTCTTTACCACTGAGTAGTACTCCATTGTGTAGCTGTATCACATTTTTGTCATCCACTCATCAGTTGAGGGACATTTGGGTTGGTTCCA
The DNA here is from genome assembly GCA_009823505.1 of Rhizomys pruinosus. Classification (NCBI taxonomy): domain Eukaryota; kingdom Metazoa; phylum Chordata; class Mammalia; order Rodentia; family Spalacidae; genus Rhizomys; species Rhizomys pruinosus. The sequence goes on from VZQC01009134.1 coordinate 1,340,076, forward strand.
GCTCTTTGCTATTGTGAAGAGAGCTTCAATAAACATGGATGTGCATGTATCTTTGCAGTAGGATGAGTCTTGTGGGTATATACCCAGGAGTGGTATGGCTGGGTGAGGTGGTAGGCTCATTTTGAGTCTTTTAAGGGTTCTCCACACTGCTTTCCATAATGGTTGTAGGAGTTTACATTTCCACCAGCAGTGGATGAGTGTTCCCCTTTCCCCACAACCTCTCCAGCACTTGGTGTCTTCTGTGTTCTTGATCTTAGCCAGTCCTATCTGAGTGAGATGATATCTTAGAGTGGTTTTAATTTGCATTTCCTTAATTATTAATGATATTGAACACTTTTTAAGATTTTTTTCAGCAATCTTTACTTCCTCACTGGTAAAGTCTCTGTTCAGCTCTCTACTCCATCTTTTGAGTAGGTCATTTGTTTTCTTCTTTGTTTTTTGAGTAGTCTATATATTCTTGATGTTAATGCTCTGTCAGATGAATCACTGATGAAGATTTCCTCCCACTCTTCTTTTGCTGTACAGAAGTTTTTGAGTTTGATTAGGTCCCATTTGTTGACTGTTGACCTTATTTCCTGTGCAGCTGTTGTCTGATTTAGAAAGTCTTTTCCTACACCTATGTCTTACATGTTGTTTTTCTTCTATCACCTTCAGGGTTTCAAGTTTCACATTGAGACCTTTGATCCACTTAGAGTCAATTTTTGTACAGGGTGAGAGGTAGGGGTTTAATTTTGTTCTTCTACAAATGGTGATCCAGTTTTGCCAGCACCATTTGCTGAAGATGCTATCCTTCCTCTATTGAGTTTTTTTGCCCCTTTGTCAAATGTGAGGTGGCTGAAATTGTATGAGCTCACGTTTAGATCTTCATTTTTATTCCATTGGTCAATGAGTCTGTTTTTGTGCCAGTACCAGGCTGTCTTTATGACTATGTTCTTGTAATATACCTTGAAGTCTGGTAGAGCAATCCCCCCCTGTATTGCATTTTTCACTCAGGGTTGCTTTAGCTATTCAGGGTCTTTTGTTTTTCGTATGAATTTAAGGATTTTTTTTCCCCAAGTCTGTGAAGAAGCTCATGGGGATTTTGATTGGGATTGCATTGAATCTGTATATCAATTTGGGTAAAATGGACATTTTTACTATATTAATTTTTCCAGTCCATGAGCATGGGAGATCTTTCCATCTTTTGATCTCATTTTCAATCTCCTTCTTCAGGGTTTTAAAATTTTTGTTGTAGAGATCATTGGTATCTTTGATTAGGTTTTTTCCCAGATATTTTATTATTTTTGAGGCTATTGTGAGTGGGAAACTCTTATATTCTTTCTCCACTTGTTTATTGTTGTTGTAAAGAAATGCTACTGATTTTTCTAGGATAATTTTGTATCCTGCCACTCTACTGAAACTCTTTAATAATTTCTAGAAGTTAAATCAATAATCTAACACTGAGCTAAAAACACTTGAGAGACAACAACAAATGAACCCTAAACCCAAAAGACAGGAAGAAATCACAAAAATCAGAGCAGAAATCAACAAAATAGAAACAAAGAAAACAATACAAAAAAAAAAATGAATCCAAAAGTTGGTTGTTTGAAAAGATAAACAAAATAGACAGACCTCTAGCCCAGTTAACAAAAAAAAAAAAAAAGAGTAACTCCAAATCAATAGTATTCATGATGAAAGGGGAAACATCACAACAAAGTAAAGATCCAGACAATCATTCGGGAATACTTCAAAAACCCTTACTCCACTAAATTTGAAAACCTAAGAGAAATGGATGAATATTTGAAATCCTGGGAACCAAACAAAGCTTAACCAAGAAGAGATTGATAAACAGACCCATAATATTTGAGGAAACTGAGGATGTAATTAAAAAAACATCCCAACTAAATAAAGCCCAGGCCCAGATGGATTCACAGCAGAATTCTATAAAACATTTAAAGAGGTCCTACAACCAATCAATAAATATCATAAAACAGATAAACGGACTGAAAGACAAATACCACATGATCATCTCAATTGATGCAGAAAAAGCCTTTGAGAAGATCCAGCATCCCTTCATGTTTAAAGTCCTAGAGGGAATCGGACTGAAGGGAACATTCCTCAACAGGATCAAAGCCATATATAGCAAACCCACTGCCAACATCATGCTAAATGGAGAAAAATTAGAACCATTTCCCTTAAAGGTGGGAACCCAGCAAGGCTGCCCCTTATTGCCACTCCTCTTCAACATAGTGCTAGGCAATAAGACAAGATAAGGAAATTAAAGGAGTACTAATCAGAAAAGAAGAATTTAAGCTATTCCTTTTTGCAGATAATATGATAGTTTACCTAAGGGATTCTAAAAACTCCACCAAAAAACTTATATTTTTCTTAATTTGGGAGAACTTTATTGTCACCAAATCAACTTTGCAATAAGCTGATGGAAACTGTCAGATGGAAGAAGAACAATTTTATTGAGTAGATAACAGCACACTCAGCTTGATCAAGACACAAACAAATGAGCAGATGCAGTCGGGAAAACAAGCAGGCAGAGCACAAAGTGTAGTTGAGCATTTGAACCTTTAGAGAGGAAAGGCATCAGTGCTAATAATGAATTATGAAACACATAGTTTTAAAGACAATTTTACGACAGACATCTATTTTTTGCAAAAGAATGTTGCTGTCAATAGTCCCTGTCACAGCATAGAAATAAAAAGTTTTCCCATTCTCTTTTACAACATAAAGTCAACAGCAAAAGGGAGAAAGAGAAAGGCTATGCTTGTAATGATTTTATTATTTGAAACCTCAACACAGTGAAATTTGCATAAATTCTAATAAAGCAAAATTTAAATTTAAAAAATCCAAAGAGAGAACTGTTCTGGGAATATAATCTAGTTAAAAAGAGACATTTGAAAGCCAAGGCCCTTTTGCTTTTACCAGCTATGAGATATCTCTAGGAAAATGACCCAAACTCATCAGCCTCAGCTTCTCATCCAAAAAGGAAAGATTAGCAACTTCCTTTGCAAAATTGGTTTGTTTGTTTGTTTTTATTGAGCATTTGTACAACTCATGCAATGGTTCCCAATCAAACACAGTCCCCACCATGCCCCAACCCCCATCAGAATTCACATATTACAACATCCAAGCTAAGCCCCATACAGTCAAGCTCCCAAACCCAGATATCCTTCTGTGCAAACAGGAGTCTAGTCAGCATATCTGGGAATCCTAGGTAAGGTATACTTTTCCTCACTCAACAATAATACATCTCTTGTAGTTCTCAGTCCAGGCCCCATCCCCCACCCATTTTTCTTGCTCTGCTTTGAGACCTTGTTCCAGTTAGCATGGTTCCATGTCTGATGCCTACATTGCCACAAGTTTACATGTGAAAGCTTACAGTTGATTGTAAGTCACTGCTTCTCTACCTTCCTGCACCAGCCCTGGCTCTTACAATCTTTCCACTCCCTATTCCACAATGATCCCTGAGCCGTGGGTAGGTGAGGTTTAATATAGGGGCCCCACCCAGGTATACACACTCTGGGGGCTCCCATTCTTTGGAGGTTGACTAGATGTGGCCTTCTGTTTGCCTCACTATTGTGTATGGAAGCATTACTGGTGAGAATTGAGGAGTGTGCTCATTCTCTCTCTGCCCCTCATTCTATGTGTAGAGGTTCAATTGTAGATGTGTCTCCTAGGAATGGGGATTTGTCAGATATATATGTTCTGTGTCTGACCAGTTGTCAGATTCTACAGTGGCCTCCATCTACTGCAAAGAGTAGTGTTTTGATGAGTGGCATACATACGATATGCTTGTCTGTAAATGTAAGATTCTATAATTAGTGTACGATAAGAAATTTCATTTGTCTAGAGCTATGACCCTGATAGCTTTTCTTGAGGCTCTATGTCCTCTCCGGCCATGTGCATTTGGCTGGGTTTATAGTGGTTCCCATGGGTTCAATCCCATTGAGAGGGTTCTAAGTCCAATTTGATAGCTGTTGACCATCCTCCAGACAACAGTGCCTCTATTGTACCAATATAGGTAGTTTGCTGGGCAGCTCATCATGGTTGTTAAGAGTTTGGCATTGGGTTGTGCCATTGATTGATTTTCTCTCATAGCTGCATGCACATTGTCTGGCATTATGAGTGCTTAACTTCAGATAGAAAAGTTGCAGGTCAGTTCCTGTTCCATTAATCTAAGTCCTATCCTTGAAGCATGTCCTGTTCTGAATAGTAGGGTCTTATTTTCTATTTCTGGTAGATAATAAAGAGCTTTGGAGATAACCTGCTTTGTTTTGAGAGTCACTTGGATCACTTTCACCAACCATTCAAAAGGAGGTACCTCTGTCTTGCACTGTGTTCCCTGCCACACAGCCACCAGGTTGCACAACCCATGCACTAATGATCAGCATATGTGAATTTCTCATGGGGTCTTGGGGGGCATCATATTACACACTCTGGTTTTCCTAGTCTCTCAAGTTCCAATCACCCCTATTCTTTATTCTTCCCTTACCAGTGGTAAGGGAAGAATAAAGAGCCTCTCTTTTTTATTCTTTGTTGTTTGTAGTATATGGGACAACCTCATTGTTCAGCCTGAGCAGTTTGGCCAGATAACATGTAACATGTATGCCTCTGGTTCTGGGTCTGCACTCCACCGTCTTTAAGAGCAGTGTTTTTCAGTTGGCATGCAGACACATAGGTAGACTTGAACTGTTTGTAGGTATAACACTGCATTTTGATGAGCTGATGACAATAATTTTTCTTTCCTCCCCAGCCCCAGTGCCCACATTGTCCTCCCCCACCCTCTCCTGATCTCCCCTTCACCTCCAATCATACCCTCCTTCTTGCAAGGTTGTTTAAAAGATGAAATTAAATAACTCGGTGTTCCTCGATGTAGAACACCTCCCTGAGGTTTACTTTTACTCTAAAGCATTGTTGAGTATTCTCAAAGTTCAGTGATGAGAAGTTATATAGCTACAACAGCCAGGAAAAGTACTTGGAGAAAACCAAGACTCAAAAGTCTAGTAGAATCTGCAGGGTGAATAAGGATGTTGCCAGGTAGGCTCTGAAGAATGATTCTTCCCACTCTTCATCTGACTAATTCCTATTCATGCTTTAGGTTCCAGTAGTCAGATTAGCCCTACACTACAGGACCTGGGAGTTGTTACTATAATTAAGAAATTGACCTCCCATGTCAATCTCTAAGATCCATAAGACCAAGACTCTTTGTCTTGTTGTAGCCTTTGATCCAGCATAGCATGTACGATAGGATTTGGTTATATTTTCTGCATACGTTTTGCTTTTGGTGCTGTAGTAGGGGGAGTCAAACCCAAGGCCTTGGCCACCCCTCCTCCATTATAAGAGACCAGTTTTCCTTCTTCTAAGAAGCTGGATCTTGCTATGTTGCCTAAATTCCTTCCAATTCCTAATCTCCTGCCTCAACTTCCAACTAGCTTGGATTACAGGCACATGCCAGTATGTTTGTTCATTTTTTGCATAATTGAATGAAATAGAAGTTAGAATTCAAGTGATTAACTTTCTAAATATATTAGAAGATATAATTTCTCTCTAAAAATAGTACATCAAGGATAATTATAGGTGGTCCCTGGCCCTTTAGATCTTTTAGAGATGAAGAACTCACAGGCATGTGCATCTCTCTCAGTAGCAAAAGTGTGAATGCGTTTGCAAACAGCAACAGTGGTATTAGTGTCCAGGTATATCTGAGATGGCTCTGGAGCACAGCTAAAGCAGCAGTTTCTTCTTAGGAGAACTGCTGAAGAAAAGCAGGCAGAGCTTCAAAGAAGAGAGAAGTTGAACTGTAGCTTAAAGGAGGAGGAGGAAATGGCTTAGCATGAGATGGAAGAAGTCTACATCACCCTAACATTACATCACGAGCTTCCACTTACTATTCCTGGATCGTTAGGCAAGTTACCCTCTCTGCGGTACTTCAGGTTCCTTATCTGAAAATGGATAAACAGTAGAGTGTGTTTTGATAGGCTTCTCATAAGGATTAAATACATTGATGTATGACAAGTGCAGAAGTGCCAGGTAGGAAGGGTTGAATAAAATTGTTACTGCTGTTACACTTAGCTGTAGCCAAAATTATTGTCATCTGCTCATCAAAATGCAGTGTTATACCTACAAAGGGTTCAAGTCTACCTATGTGTCTGGGCATGCCAACTGAAAAACACTGCTCTTAAAGACAGTGGAGTGCAGACCCAGGACCAGAGGCATACATGTTACATGTTAGCTGGCCAAACTGCTCAGGCTGAAAAATGAGGCTGTCCCATATACTACAAATAACACTCAGCCATGCTGGAGCTTTGGGGTGCTGTAGCAGGGAATACTACTTTGATGCTTCTTATAAGAAGAGAGGCCTGAAGTCTGCCATGCATATTTAAGTACTAGTGCCAATCAAGTAAGTGTTCTTCCTAAGAATGCTTCTAATAGCTACTTTTTTGTCTCACGATCTTTAAAGCAGGAAGATAGCCTAACACATCAAAGTAGCATCATTCATTCTGTGTGTGTACTCTGGAATAATCTTCTCCATTAATATTTCATGAAACAGACTCCCCCGGAATGAGAGATCAGACTGAAGGTCAGAGAGGGTGAGTCACTGCTGATGTTGGAAGACTCATCTGAAACCATTGTTGACATGTTCAGATACTCTCCATAATGAAGACAAAGGATTTTATGCCCTGCAGCAGGGATTTAGTGAAAGTATTTAGAAGGACATCTTCACAAACAACAAGCCCTGCAGTGTCCTGGGCCAGTTCCCCACTCTGGACGGCACTCCTGGTATTACTCAGCTCCTGGTTTTCTATTTCCACCTGATGAATTGTCAGACGACTCTCAGTCATGAGGAAACCGGGTCACACATGATGGTCTAGGATTGCTGCATACTTCCTCCCACCAAAACTGCACCAGCTCAACAGAATTTTGCTGAAATTCTTACACGTTACAGCAACTTCAAACTCAGCTATCATTCTGTCTTGTCTGAAATAAAAACTTGCTAGAGGCAAGTCCAAGAAGGGCCAGTTGTCTGACCCAATCTTCAATAGGACTTCAATGTGAATTCTGAGGGAAAGGGGCCCTGGGCAGACAGCCGTTCTTGGAGAGCCATGAGCACTGCCTTGTGTGTACACCCATCTCTTTTTCACCTAAATAAATATTTCTGCCACCTTTCTTTCAGATTTAAAATAAAAGAGGTAAAGAAACCTTTATTGTGATCCAAATGTCAGAATAAATAACCCTTATTCTGATTTCATCTTATTAATAAATGAGAACTCCTCCAGGCCCTCACCAAACACAGAGTCCTTCCTCAGAGTACTGAAGCACTTCTCAGATGTGAGCCTCAGCCATCAGCATGGGCATCATCTGAGGATTCTTGAGATATGCAAGTTCTGTAATGGTCCCCAGCCAATCACAGTTTAAGGTGCTATCTATCAATCTGTGTCTTCGACAATCTTGCAGATAATTCTGGTGCTTACTAAAGTCTCTGAGCCATTGCTCCAAATGTATGGAAATGCATCTTCCACAGTTATCCAAAGGTTTATATCAAAGTACCCATTTTGCTGAACCTTTCTATATGTTTCATCTTACCTATTTACAATCTTCTGGTGGTCCTCTGTGCTCTACCTGATAAAACAAAAATTCCTTAACTTGGTCTACAATGACCTTATAAGCTGCACCTTATCCAGCCTCGTCTCCCTACTCCACACACCAGGCTTTAGACCCATCTCTTATATATACTTATCAATGGGCATCCTTTTTCTGTGCCACATTCACACTGGATCTTGTCCCTAGAATGTTCTTTCTCGCCTGGTAAACCCCTTTCTCCCTTGAATACAAAACACAGATAACACATTCTTCCCCAGTTCTCCCAAGCAGACTGAGATGCCACATCCTCCGCATTTCCCTGGCTTGTTCATTGTCTCTAAGAGTACCCTTCAAGTTCTTTCATAATTTTCCCTCCCAACCATCTCTTTGGAGATACAGAATGAACAAAATGTGAACAAAGGCATTACATGCTGGTCTTTGTAGTTACCTGACCCGACCAGGCATTTGATGTGTTCATTGCACAATTACTTCATGCCAGTATCACAGAAAGAGATGCAAACAATTCTTTATTCCATTCTAAGGCAGCTACATCTGTGGTTAAGAAAGAAAGCTTAGGGGCTGGAGAGATGGCCTAGTGGTTAAGAGCGCCCACCGCTCTTGAAGAGGACCCGGGTTCGATCCCCAGCACCCACATGGCGGCCGAGAACTGTCTGAAACTCCAATTCCAGGAGAACTCCAGTTCCAGGGGAGTCCGACACCCTCTTCTGACCTCTGCGGCATTGCACAACACGGATGCACAAACTTGCATGCAGACAGTACATTCATATATATATATAGAGAAATAAATAAAATTAATTAAAAAATTAAAAAAAGAAAGCTTATATGATTATATACTTATTAATGGGCTGTAAGTCACTGTGAATAGATATTTAACAATAGAAAAGTCAACTCAGAAAACATAAGCTTCACTTTTTGTCATTGAACCTTAAGAAAACGAGTGACCACTGGGCCTCAGATTCCTTAACTATCAAATGGGAAGGAAGATGATTTTCCTCATTGTTTGTCGAAATGCCATGAAATCTTGTTGCTGTGAAAGAGACAATTGATATCTCATATCCTGCCCATACACAGTCTGATCTGTTAGATAGTAAACATTAACTGAAATGCAGAAGCACTGAGGACTATAAAGGTTTCATCCATCACTCTGCACAGGAGGCTCTGGGACAGAAGGAAGGAGAGGAGAGGGGAAAGTTCATCACTTGAAAACACTGGCAAGGTGTCTCAATCCAGGGGTCCTCCTGTGGATCTTGGTAGGGTTTTTCCCATCTTTTCCTGTCCCCCACCTCCCACTCCGCTTTCTGAATGTGAAGGCAACAAAGAGGGCTTGTGACTGCTGTGGCTTCCTTCCATCTCCATTTGCCTCTGCACAGTCTTTGTCCCCATCTGCCATCACTGGGAAGTTGGGGCAGCCTGCCATCAAGATTTAACACCGTGCTCCCAAGAGCCTCATGTTGCACAATTGTGCCAGGTTGCCTGCAGTCAGGTTATCAGGCCACTTTCAACTCCAGGCTTTTTGGCAAGTGAAGGGGACTTGACAATGCTGGTCAGGGTCTTTATCTCCCAGCCCATTCGCCAAGTACAGTTGATGCTTAAGGCAAGAGTGAAGAAGGAATGTGAAACTAAGACTCTAGAAGTTCTGTTCAAGCCTGCCACCAATTTCTAAAGCTTAGTCATTTTAAGAATTAAGCTTACTGCTTTCCAGGGGCTAATCTACAATAGCATCTCTTTGGCAACATTTTAGACTACTTTGACAGTTCATATTCCATTAATCATGCAATGGGACAATGTGCCTTATCTTTCAGTTTTTAAGGTGTTTCCAGGCAAATCTGTCTGCCTAGATGTGTATGCACTGTGCTGTAAGCCATTCTCACAGTGAAGGGAACTGATGGTCAGATATAAGCTGTACTGTGTTCATAATGGTTATAGCTATGAACTGGGCAGGCTTGACCTCCTGCGGTGATGATAGTAAGCAAAGAACCTAAGCAAAACTGAGAGGGAATAAAGAAAACAAGGGGGGAAAGGGAAGGGAGGAGAGGAGGGTAGGTAGGACAGGGACAAGGGGAGGGAAGGAAGGAAAAGGAAAGGAGGTGAAAGGAGGGGAAGGAATGGTAGGAAAGAAAATCAGGAGGGGCAGACAACTCATGAGGCCACCATTAAAGGGATGCATTAAGTGAACAAAGCGAGACCTAGGAAAGGCTGGAATGCACAGAATAGAGAAGACATAGTGGTGTCCTAGCACATAAAGAGTGAGTGCCCTGGTAGAGAGTGTTTGGCTAATCTGAGGTGGAGTCCAGGGAATTAGCTGAGTTCGAAATTTATAAGACCATTTTAAGCTGGAAGCAAGGAGACTTAAAATCTCCGCAAAATTGCTTCTTCCTTGATGAGACTGGTTCAAATTGGCTCAGATGTGGTATATATAGAAAAAGGAGAAAACAGTAGTCTTGGAAGGGCCAATTAAGTGACGCTACCTAAAATAAGTGATGTGGGATACTCTTATTATATTCTTGTTATTTCTCCCATGAACTCTCTGTGCCCATGATTTTTACCCTACGGAAAAGGACACTGGATGTTGGGAGCCGCGAAGTGCCACGCCTTGAAGATGGCGCCGACTTCCTGGGATGGCTAGAGAGCAACGGCTGGCCACCTTTTCCGCATGTAGCCACCTCTTCCACACTAGGGCAAAACTGTGCATGTCTTTGAGCCTGCACACCTAATATTCTAATGAGGCATTGGCCCCTGTTGCGCTACGAGCCCATGCATTGGACATGCAAATGAGGCATCGGATGGTGCACCAATCCAGAGCATGCACAAGCCCTCTAGACTGCTATATAAGCAGTGCTTCTGCCCCATTTCGGGGTCCTTCTCACAAGAGAGCTGTACACAATAAAGTTTGCTGCAGAAGAATCCTGTTGTCCGCGTGAAGTTCTTGCCAGTGAGACTGCTGCGCGCGAAAACTGGATAGCAGGAGAGCCCCAAAACAATTGAGGGGAAGCCTCCTTTCCACTGGATGATGACAGCAAAGGTATGCATAAATCCCAATTGTCAACTAGTGTCTTCCAGATTCTAATAGCTACATAAGATTGACTCAATCCCCATTCCATTGACAGAAAGCTACATGGCCTCGGGAACAATTCTGACTCAAAGGAGGCGTGTTGACCCTCTTACAGTCACCTCTGGCTCTGAGCCCCCTCTTACACTAACACGCTTGTCTTCCATCTCGTGATGGATAGCCTCATCATGTCAATTTTGTGGTCCCAGTTCCTCATCATATTGACCCAAGTATTGAATTTGACTCTTTCCATTCATTTTTCACTACTTTTATCCAACAAATCAACAAAATATAACAATCACTGAGGTCTGTATGCAACTAGAAGACCTTGTCAAAGGTTGGGGCAGCAGCAGCAGGACATAACAGAAAGGACACTTAATCCTTTACAGTCTCCACTTAGACCTGACGCTCTCTTGGCCACACCCTCCCCTGGTGTTCTTGATCCTTCCTCTCTTGTCTCTCACTCCCATCCTTCTAAACTTCTACTGGTTTCTGCTGCAGAGAAAGGGGCTGACCTCTTTGCTCTGCCTCTGACCTCTTTGCTCTGCCTCTGACTGGTCCATCTTATCAGGGGCTCATGCACTACAAGAAGCAAAGCATTGCCTTCATTCATGAGCGCCTAGACCTCTTACATCAGCAATTCCACAATTCCAACAATTTCATTGAAGAATTATTTTATTTAGTGACTATTTCAGGCCACTCATCTGAAAGTATCAAGATGTTCATGAAACCTTTCAAATAGTGAAAAACAGAAACTTAAATTCCAATTAGAGGGAACTCAATTCATTATGGCTTAGTCACACAATGGAATACGATTGATAGCTGGGAAAAAACCCTGTGTTTGCTTAAGGCAATCTCTTACTCCTCTGCCTCACTCCACTGACTGGGGGAAGACTAAGCTAATTGATTTGAAGATTAATTTGTATGCCTAATTTAGGTGTTACTCAGCCTACTTGGATAATGAGGTTAAATTTTTCATATAGTTCACTTTACCCGTTCTCTTATTCAGATGATATCTGGTTATATAGGCATACTTTATGTTCTTGGACAGCAGAAAAGAAACATCTTTGGGTATGGTGCTGGCTTCTTCCTCTGACTCTAGAACAGACCCTAGGCAGCTCAGTTCTTTTTGGCATATACTGATGCAGATGCCATTCATTCAGCTCAGGATTATCTCCTTGCTTGGCCAAGCCCCAATGGTCCTTGGCTGAATAGACCTTGTATCCATTTAAAATGGCTGATTATGGGCTGGAGAGATGGCCTAGCGGTTAAGAGCACCGACTGCTCTTACAGAGGACCCGGGTTCGATCCCCAGCACCCACATGGCGGCCGAGAACCGTCTGAAACTCCAATTCCAGGAGAACTCCAGCTCCAGGGGAATCCGAGACCCTCTTCTGACCTCCGCGGCATTGCACGACACGGGTGCACAGACTTGCATGCAGGCAGTACATTCATACACATACAGAAATAAATAAAATTATTTAAAAAATTTAAAAAAAAATGGCTGATTATTCCTAAGCTGTCATCAACTCTATCTACTCCCTGGCCTTAAGGTCCACCCCCAGGCTTTGCTGCCCAATGAGCTTGTTCCCCTACAGCATACTCATCAGAGGTTCACTACCCTTCAACTCAGTATAGATGCCCCTGGCAAAGAAAGTGGCATTCTAGAAAATGCCAACCCGTTCTTTTTAAAAAAAAAATGTATCTGATCTGATCACTCAGCTCGCTCTCTCTCTCTCTCTCTCTCTCTCTCTCTCTCTCTCTCTCTCTCTCCCCCGTCCCTCCCTCCCTTAGCCTAGACTAATCTTGTCTTCCCCAAAGTTCCTTCCTTACAATCCCAAACAGGAGTAGGTAAGGAAGAAGAGCTGCTCCATGAAGCTTCGTGCCCGTCAGTTTATAGAATCCCAACAAACTGGGAACCACTTTGATTCTTTCATTTTCTTCCTTTTCCCATTTCTCTATGTCTTTCCTCATCTGGGACATAAAAGCAAGTTTTTATTTGCTATCCACATACCTGCACTGAGCTACAACCCGAATGCTTGGCCACTGAGGACAGAAGTAGCACTGTCCTACACTGTGGGAAAACAGTGTGGTCTGGGTCATTCAGGCTTCACTGAAAGACGGAGAGAAGGCAGTGGCCAGAAGAATATAGCCATTCCTTTCTCCTGCAGCATGGTTCTGTTTACATATCAGGGACATTTTCTATATTAGATACCTCAGTCTTTCTCTTGAGGTTACCTGCAAATTAAGCCAATGCAAAAGGATGAGGAAAAAAAAGAAATGTATGTTGGTAATTTTAAGAATTTATTTCCATTTCAGAGTAACTATTTAAAAATCTGCTTTGAAAGGCTGGGACTATAGCTCAGTTGGCAGAATTCTTGCCTAGGAATGCACAAAGGCCTTGGTTCGATCCTAGCACCACACTAAAACCAGCTGGGGCACCCATGCCTGTAATCTCACCATTTGGGAGTGGATACAGGATTTCAAATTCAAGGTCATCCTCTGTTATATACCAAGCTAAATGAGACCCTGTCCCCCAAATAAATGTCAAATTATTTATAAGCTAGAAATAGATGTTTTTGGAAAGAAAATAAGATAAAAAATTATGGGAAAATAAACCACAAGTACATTAAGACTGAATAGAAAGGTATCAAAATATCTAGTGTCAGCCCCTGAGGAGCTATGATGGGTCACGTCTCTATTTTCCTAGGTTTTTGAAGTGTGTGTGTGTGTGTGTGTGTGTGTGTGTGTGTGTGTGTGTGTGATGAAGGCAATTTGTAGAAGAAAGGGTTTACTTTATTTGGGGTCAGGGTTTGAGAGGGAGAGCCCATACTAGAGGGGGAGGCATGGCAGGAGGCTCCAGGGCAGAAAGCTGACAGCTCACATTTTCAACAGCAAACAGGAAGCAAAGAAACAGACTGGAACCCGGAGGAGGCTCTGAACTCTCAAAGCCAAGCACACTTCCTGCAGCAAGGCTGCAGGCCTAACCCTCCATAAACAGCACCGCCAACTAGCGACCAAGTGTTCACATCCGGAGTCTATGGGGGATAGTTCTCATTTTTTTTTTCCATAACCAAAGACAAAACAGATTTATTGGCATAGTTTGGAAAGTTACAAAGTACACATATTCAAAGAGATTCTGAAGACCACAATGACTGGAAAGTCAACATTTAGCCCCATTTGATGCAATGGCAAGAGCCAGGAAATCCTTGCATTTCACAAAAATGCCCAAAATCTTTCTTTTAGATTTATAAAGAGAAAGGGACCTTCATTTTTTTTCTCTAGAATTTTTACCCTCCCAGCCTCACACATTTATCTTCAAGAAATTGAACTTACTTATCAAGCAAAATTTCCATTTTAACAGATGTACATCTCAAACTCAATATACCGCCTTTTACAAAAACTGCCTATCCCAATAGTGAATGCAAAAATAGTTAAGTTATGTGGAATATTTCTTTTTTTTTAATTTAATTTTTATTGATGGTTTGTGCATTTCATACATCATTTTCCAATTCAGATCAGGCATATTTCCCTTTCCCTTCCCCCCCACCCCCCCCATCCCAGATCATGTATTCTGCCATAACTGTCCTGCATCTTTCAGGTTCTCATTTAAACCACCTGAACACACACACACACACACACACACTTCTTCATGTGTGTATCTCTCTTCTCTCTGGAGAAATGTGTAAGTCACTGGTAACAGTGGTTGCCTAAGGAATTGAAGGACAGTGGTAGGAAAGAGATTGACTTGGTATATTTGAATTATTTAAGGTATATTTATACTTTTATTGCTCATCTTAAAAATGAGTAACATATTTTAAACTTCAATCTGCTTATATGAGCCATGCAGTGCATCTCCTGATTTATAGCCTTCTCTATGTTTTTGGATATGGACATCATAGTATTGTGTTCACATTTGCCTGTCACCCTCTCTTGTCTCCTCCCACTTCCAGATGGTCTCCTTCACCCCAAGAAATTCATTTTGGGAACAAGTATTTAAAGGCAATTTTGACTATGCTATAACTTATTTATAGTTAAGCTATTTCTTTGAAAAAATATCAATTTTTCATACAATGCTATATTTCAAGAATGCTAAATATGTAGTCACTTAATCTGGAACAGAAAGCTTTGGGGTTTTGTTTAGTTTGTTTGAGACAGGGTCTCCCTATAGGCCTGGCTAACCTGAAACTCACTATGTAGACCAGGCTGGCCTGGACCTCACAGAGATCCATCTGCTTCTGTCTTCCAAGTGCTAGGATTAAAGGCATGCACCACTATGCCCAGCTGCAAAAAAACCTTTTAAACTCTTAAATTATCTTTGCGTATTTTATTCAGAAACTGCTTATTAAACTAGAAAGTTTTCAGGAAGAAAAGAAAGACCATTTTAAGAGCTTGAAAATTTAAACCTTCTATTAAGAGGAAGCTCTCCACAGTCCCTAAGCCCAAATTTCAAAGGTATCCCCCTTTAATATGGAGCCTTCTCTTCTCAGATATGCAGGGCCACACCTTTCCTCCTTCCTGAGACAGCTCAGGCTACCAGAATGGACTTCCATACTTTGGGTAGAAAGCTCTGATAAGCATCTTCCTGTCTCTGGAATATTTGCCTTCTTCAGCACCTTTTAAAGTTCTACAGATTTTCTCATGGCATGTCAAAGGTCAGTGCCTCTGCGTACTGTGTACCCATTCAGTTTGCCTTGGATTTATCACTGATATCAGCCCCTTTGGGGGAACTCCTAGGATGAGCACACAGTAGGTGCTCAACTTTCATTGTACTGAAAGAGCTATGGTCCTGTGTTCCATTCCTCTTTGAGCCCTTTCTTTTTTCTCTCTTTGCACTCTTTTTTTTTTTTTTCTTTCTTAGGTAGGTACTCATGGACTCACTCACCTTGAAGGTGAGTATCATGACCTTGAACTTCTGGTCCTCTGGCCTCTACCTTTTACGGGTGAGCGGACCAGGCCCAGTTTTATACAGGACTGTGGATCAAACCCAGGGCTTCGGACATACTGAGCAAGCAGTCCTCCAAATGAGACACCTCCCAGTCCCTGACATCACTTCCCATCAAATGGCTCAGCAGAGGAAAACTGAAGCATTCCAGAGGCAGTAGGACTAGGACCGAGAAAACGCTTTCACCTCTTCCCCTAGCCACTCACCTCACAGTTGGCAGGAGGGGCCGAACAGAATCCTGCCTCCATCAGCCTACCCACTCACTGCATTTAATGTGCTTCAGCTGTGCCACCGGCCTGGCAGACCTGATCCAGCCTTCATCTTTATCTAATCATTTTATGGGGCATTAAGCGCTCCTCTGAAGCTGTTACCAGCTGCGACAACACTCCAGGAAAGGACGTGACCCCAGCTACAGAAAAGCACGAGACTCGCACAAAGACCATTTACAATTTATTTCTGATCTAAGGTTTATCGTTCTCCTCCCTCCTCCAAGTCGCATTCACTCGCGCATTGGGCTGCACCCAATGACTGCTCAGTGAAGGCTTTGCTGGGACACACTGCTAGGATTTCGGATGGAGGGCCTGAGACCTTTCTCCCATGGCAGCTTATCTTTCCCAGTTTCGGGGTGCAATGAAGAAAGCGCATTACCTGTCTCCATGGAAGCCAAGTTCCGAGTTCCCTCAAGCAGTGGCTGCTTAGTTAGGGTCTGGGGATGGAGGGGGTGGGGGAGTGAGCCTCAGCCTCTTCCAGGGAGATCCAGAGCTCTGTGGTAACCCAAAGGCATTTCAAACATGTTTCTTTGCTTGGAAAGATAATCACCCCTGCCCTGTGCACTCGCACCCCCTTCTCCACGCGCTTCCCTTGGACTCTGGCATGCGTTCGTCCTGCAGTCCTGCAGACCCGCAGCTGCTGCTCAGGGCAGGAGATTCCAGCAGGTGAGGAATGTGTATTATGCAAACCCAGGCAACTGGAAACACCGTCATCTCCTGTGTCCCCTGAAAACTGATGGAGCAGCTTTCACAACAGTGGGGTTTGGATCCTATTTCTTTTTTTTTTTTTTAAGAATAAAAATTCTTTTTAAAAGATAGAAAAACTCAGTAGCTGTTTCATAACTTTGTTAAATTAAGCAAAAACAAAGTTGTTAAATTAGCATGACGTGTTTATCATAGGGTTTGGTATATAATTATAAATAAGAGGAAATACTGACAGTGGTAAAACAATACAATAATTTTTTTGTTTTTTTATTGATATTAAACTTTTTCCATAAGTCATACATCATTTCTCAAGTGAATCTAGAGTTGTTTCCCTTTCCTTTTTTTTTTTCCTCTTCAAGACAGGGTCTCCCTCTAGTCCCAGCTGTCCTGGAACTCACTCTGTAGACCAAGCTGGCCTTGAATTCACAAGATCCTGTTTCTAAGCCTCCGGGAATTGCTTGACTCTCATCTGTAAAGTAGAGAAAACATCTCAAGAGGCTATTAGAGATGTCGAGCTAGCACAAGTAAAGTGATTATAGTTGTGCCTAGAACAGAGTAAGACTTCAGTGCACCTTAGCATGTCTGGAAGAGCCTATCCATACATGTTTGGTTACTTCTAAGTTTTGACCTACCAGGTTCTAGCTCCACAATAGGCCTCTCCTGACTGGCTGGGATTCACTCAGAGGCTCTGTCAAGCTTGTCCTGCTCACTGTGTCCAGCACCAGAGTTGCAGTTGCTCCCCCGTCAATCAGCCCCGATCCTCCCCAGATCTCTCTGTATCTGAGAACTGGCACTTCTGTAAACTCAGGTGGGCCCAGCTTCACCCTCACTGCACAGCTGCTACTACAAGCATCCAGCTGGGTGCTTACCAAGGCACAGCTGGCCCTTCCCAGCCATTTCCTCGCCCTCTGCCCTCCCAATTGTTCCCCATGCAGCTTGCCACATGTGTGCTGCTGAAAACCCTTCATCCTGGATCTTAGTATAAAACTAGACACCCTCACTAGGCCCTACATACCTGGCCCTGTCCCCCTCCTCAACCTCACCTTCCACTACTTTCTTCTTGCTCTGTTGGGTCCAAGCGCTTCAGCTTATTTTAGATTATTTAGCACAACACAGGCATCTTTCCTGTGCACCTTCTGTCTCCCAGTCCCTTTGCTTAGGAAATTCCTGCTATGATTCAGGAAAGAATTTTGGGAAATTCTTTCCCGAATCATAGCCCCCAGAGCTCTCCTGAGCCTCTGGCTAAAGTCAGACTTTTCTTTCATGTGGTCAGATGACTACCTAAGTTTCCTTCTAAGCCAAGTTTGTTATTAAATATACTTTAATGTGTATCCGTTTTCCAAAAGACTAAAAAATGGAAAACAATGACTTAGGACAGTAAGCAACCCATGGTCAGGTGCTCAGTATTCTAGAACCCGTTAGCTAATTGAAGATTTCCATGTGTTCATTACTCCCTCAAACATTACCTCATCTGCTTTCATACTCACCTTAAAGTTGACTGTCACCGTCACATATTAACAATCATGGACCCAAGGCTAAGGGACTGGATGATGTGTTCAAGACCATAAAAAGAGAAAGTTAAATAGAAGTTAAACAGAGTTAAATAGAGAAATCAAGCCTCTTCCCACAAGTGTTGTGGTGAGCTTCTCTTTAATGATCCTTCACGTTGTACAGAACTTTCAGTGAAGAAGCTCCACTGAGATGCTGACCTGCTCTAAATCAGAGGATCTCTGCGCCTCAAAGATCTCTCAGATATGTTCACCATGACCTGAGGGGGAAAAAGAGGACAGACCTATGGCCAAAAGGAAACCAGTGCCTCTGCTCATGATTAGCCAGGGTCTAAGATGCCCTGCCCCATCTCCAGTGGACACTATCCAAGATGTCCTCCCCCATCTCCAGTGGACACTATCCAAGATGTCCTGCCCATCTCCAGTGGATACTATCCAAGATGTCCTCCCCCATGTCCAGTGGACACTATCCAAGATGTCCTCCCCCATCTCCAGTGGACACTATCCAAGATGTCCTGCCCATCTCCAGTGGACACTATCCAAGATGTCCTGCCCCATCTCCAGTGGACACTATCCAAGATGTCCTGCCCCATCTCCAGTAGACACTATCCAAGATGTCCTGCTCCATCTCCAGTGGACACTATCCAAGATGTCCTCCCCCATCTCCAATGGACACTATCCAAGATGTCCTCCCCCATCTCCAATGGACACTATCCAAGATGTCCTCCCCCATCTCCAGGGGACACTATCCAAGATGTCCTCCTCTATTTCCAGTGGACACTATCCAGGCATCACTAGTCTCATGCCATTTTACCAAGGAAACTGAAAACCACCCTCAGCACTTCAATCAAAAGAAATGAGAAGCAGGTATTTGTTACAAAAAGAAGGTAACTGATGAGATGACAGGTGACAAAAGAGGGTGGTTAAGGAACCTGGGGACAGTGGAGCAGCCCAGAGATGGCCAGCAGCAGGAAGCCACGGCTGCGCTGGTGTAAGGAAGAAGAGAAGAGCGGCCTTACCGGAAACAAGGCCAGGCCACCTGGAGCATAGAGCAGAATTGCCTCCAGCAGGACAAAGAGGAGCAAGGACTCCCACACAGAATATCATTGGTCAAATCCCCAGAACCTGTGAATATATTATGGTCACATAGCAAAAGGATCTGGGATTAAGTAATTGGGCCAAAGGTCTTCAGCCTGGGCGATTGCCAGGCAAATCCAATGTCATCACAATAGTCCAAAAGGCAGGAGGTCAGAGCCAACGCAGTGTGAAATTAGAATGATGTGGCCATAAGTCAAGGAGTGCGGACAACACCTAGAAGGTGGGAAAAAGAACAAGAAACAGACCTCCCCAAGAGCCTGCAGGAGGAGGACAGCCCTGCTGAAACTGTGAGTTTAATCTCATAAAATTAGTGGCAGACTTCTGACCTTCAAAAGTAAAAGATGCTAACTTTGTGCTGCTTGAGGCACTAAGCTTATGGCATTTGGTAGCAGTGGCCATAGGACACTAATAGATCAGACGTATCCTTTCTTCCCTTAATCTTCCCATTACCTGAAGCCAACAGGAAGCCAAGTGGCTGAGAAGCAGAGACCTAGCCTACAAGAAGGAAAGGGGAAGGATGGGGGTCAAGGTGCTCAGGGCCCCTGGGATCCCTTCAGCGCTCTGTGGAACCCAGTATCAGCACATCCAAGCCCAGTTCCCTGGATTCCATTTTTTATTTCCTCATTCTGCATATAAATCTTTCTCCTGGGTTCATTCTGATCTAAGTGGTGAGGGGTGACATTTTTAAACCTTTTACAGTAACGGGAACATGTGTACAGCCAAAACAGCACTCATTCTCAATTCGTTCTGATGCTATTGCTTAATCATTAGAAAGAAGGAATGACATTTGTCAAGGATTGTTTTAGTGGGATGGTCATATAATTTTATGGACTTGCTTTATTTTTTCTTATTTTATTAGCATATAAATCAAAACAGATGCCATTAGCTCATGTGTCACAGTGGCAGCAGTAATCAAGCCATCTATAAAATAAAAGCATTACACAAAGACAGGCCTCACCAGACTATCATGCACTCGGGCTGCCTCGATGCTCCCTTCTCGAGACATACCCCTCACTCTGATGTGAGTTGGCAACTCATCTGACCCCATCAGCTCTGTAGATAAAGAAGAAAATGGGTCACTGCACTAGGACAAAAGAACATTCATTGAAAATACAGCAATTAAGGAAAGTTTGAGCTTCAGTGGTCTCAAATGCCCAAAGGAAGCTTGTACTTGCCGTGTGGGTGCCAGAAGCAGACAGCCCCACAAAGCAGCGCAGACTCTACCCACCAGGGACATGTTTAACAATCCAATCAGACAGAAGGAAGCAGCTGAAAGCCACTGATGGAAGGGACGTTAGGTCTGGGGGTGGGGGGGGCACTGTTTTCTGCATTACTAGAATTTAATTGAAACATTCTGGAGTCTCTAGTTCTGAGGTCTAAAGGAACAGGGCATTGCAACAAGACCCAACAATGAAGTACTCGTTTATGAAATTTTACTTTTTTCTATCTGATATGGGAACAGATAGGACTGATGTACTAGAGAGAGAGAGAGAGAGAAAGAGAGAGAGAGAGAGAAAGAGAAAGAGAAAGAGAGAAATTCATAAACAAACTAGCAAAAACTTGCTGAGGTTGCATGACGGGCCTGTGAGTGTTAATGTTTTAGTCTCTTTCTCTGTGTTTTAAATTTTCCATGAAAAATGGAAGGGTAGTACCGCTCTCATTGGCTGCAGGAGTTTTCCTTCTGTTGCTCTATTCAATTCACAAAATTTCTCTCCAGGCTTCACTGCAGCTCTTTGTCTGAGAACCCAGAGACGCTGCTCTCTGTGTGCTTCTTTGGGAAGTGGAGGCCCACTAAGCCAGGAAGAGTGGAGGCTCGGGGCATGGGAGACCAGGGGCGGCAGGCTGAAGGGAGTGAACATCAGCACCCGAGCACCCACCCACCCCCGCCACCCCTCTGCTGAAGCAGGGCTGGCTCCACCGCCTGAAACCAGTTCACCTGCACTAGAGGGCCATGGCGCCCTGGCATAGTATCACTTCAAGTAGCATTTACCGAACACCCAGCCTGGGTCAGGTCAGAGAGTTCAGCTCTGGTCACATCGGGTTGAACACAAGTGGTTTCTGTGTGCCTCTGCCTTCCATGGCTAAAGTATAAATGTCTTTAAAAGTTGAGGAATATTGACTGAATTGCCTCAAAGTGAGACATTTTAACAATTTTAACTAAATGAAGAAAAACCAGAAAAGACAAATTATTTGAGTTTCAGCACCATTTTCCACTGCTACAGTGGCAGGTAAATTGGAGATACACTTTCTTCCCAGGGCCAGTTTTTAGAAGGCAAAACTGTGTTTTTCTAGAGAGCAGAGAGATAGTCAGGATGTCTGCTGTTGATGGGCTAATGCACCATTCTTACAGGAGACAGCAATAAAATGAAACACAATGAGAAGGGGACTGTAGAACAATCTGCAACATCACAAGAGTCTTTGGCTCCTGTCTTGCCTGGTTCTGTCTCCATAAGGAAGGAGGGGGACGTGCAGTGAGGACTTAGGCTGTCTGGATAGGGGCTGGACCAGGCCTTATCCTCCCCAACTCTGCCCCACCCCTTTCTTTTCCTTCTTAACAGCTGACCCAAAGGACCTAAACTTAGCAAGGGCAGCAAGGGCGAGGTGTAGGAAACTAGATAGTGCATTCTACAGTTGGAGAGGAAATACTGGGCTCAATGTGTTTAAGGTTAAGATTAATTCTGCACTTCCTCTGAATCTATTTTAAAAGCAGAGCAAAGGATGGCATATGCTTTCTTCTAACAAAATGACAGATGATCAAAGAATAAACATGAGCTACATGTCAAACCCTCTGACTCTTGCCCCAGCCCTTTGCCCATGGTATCAAAAAGAAAAGTATTTTATCATTGAGAGTTGAAATGTGGTTACTTGTATTTATTCAGAAAATTCAGTAGTGGCGACAGCCAGAGAAATGGTGGATCATGATTAGCTAAATTAAGAGGGGTCAGAAGAACAAAGGAAACATTTAACAGCCTGGTCCCTAGCTGTCCACTTCATGGTGATAAAGAGGACAAGCCTCTCTCTGCTTCTGCAAGAGGGGTTCCAAGTTTCAACTGAGACTCGGTTCCTAAAAGCAGAAATCTGCATACTGCCTAGCAGGCAGGTGGGGAATCAGCTTTTCTGATCTGCAGTGAGCAGCCTCATTAATGCTGGCTCATTATTCCCCGTGTTGTGCAAACAGGAGTTCCCATTCTGCAGAGCCACTCATTAGGGCTGATTTAATTGAATTTGAGAAGTGGTGGCTGCCAGAGGAAGCAAAGGACTGAGGCTCCTGCAGAGCCCAGTTCCCCGTGACTTCCAAACAAGGCATTGCCAGCATCGAGGTGCAGAGGAAGAATTAGTGCAGGCCCTGCTTGATGCCTCGTTTCTTTGAGTGGCCTGTACAGTGTCCTTAGTCATCTTCTGCACATCTGCCTCAGTCATTTTTATATCCCACCAAGCTATGGTCTGAGAGAAGTTCCATTTAATTTATGATCCCTTTTGTATAAAGGAAATCGGCTCAGAGGTTGGCAAGCCATAGACTCTAAAATTTCAAATTCTAATTAATGCCCTAGACCTCTTTTTTTTTTTTTATGGACTACAGGAGACCTTTGATTTTATGTATTGATTTATTGATTTATTTATGTTTTTGAGACAGGGTCTCCCTATAGCCCCAGCTGGCCTGGAACTCACTATGTAGACCAGGCTGTCCTTGAACTCACAGAGATCCTCCTGCCTCTGCCTCCTGAGTGCTAAGATTAAAGGCATGTGCCACCACACCCAGCTTAAAGACAGTTCTTAGCCACCATGTGGGTGCTGGGAATCAAACCCAGGTCCTCTGCAAAAGCAGTCGGTGCTCTTAACTGCTGAGCCACCTCTCCAGTCTCTTTTTAGCCAAAGTCTGTCTTGACTCTGGGTGGGAAGTGCTTTCTCTTTGGATGGGGCACAATGATCACGACCACTTCCAGTCATGCCTTTCCTTGTTCTAC
The DNA here is from genome assembly GCA_009823505.1 of Rhizomys pruinosus. Lineage (NCBI taxonomy): Eukaryota > Metazoa > Chordata > Mammalia > Rodentia > Spalacidae > Rhizomys > Rhizomys pruinosus. The sequence continues at coordinate 1,363,205 of VZQC01009134.1, forward strand.
AAATAAGTCTATACTTCTTGTGTTCTTAAACACTATTGGGCTTTCTCTGCTAAAACTCTGTTAAATAAGACACCAAGGTTCTGCTCTCAGAGAGAGAAATAACCTAACCCAGTGCAAGGAGACAGACAGTGAACATGAAACAAAAGAAAGAAAGAAAGAAAGAAAGAAAGAAAGAAAGAAAGAAAGAAAGAAAGAAAGAAAGAAAGAAAGGAAAGAAAGAGAAAGAAAGAAAGAGAAAGAAAGAAAGAAAGAAAGAAAGAAAGAAAGAAAGAAAGAAAAAGAAAGAAAGAAAGAAAGAAAGAAAGAAAGAAAGAAAGAAAGAAAGAAAGAAAGAAAGAAAGAAAGAAAGTTCCATAAAGAAATGAAACAAGGTGAGGCAGCTCACAAGTAGCTCTGGGTAGCTCCCCTGGACCAGACACACTGGGGAGATTGGGGATTGCAGGAGCATGAATGGTCTCAATGTTCCTGGTGGGGAAATCAAATTCAAGGGGTGTGGGGCAGTAGGAAGATAAGGACTACAGGGAAGAGCAAGTGGGCCAGCAAGCTGGGAGCACAGGGAGTGTCCAGGAGAGGCTGTCAGAGCCAGAGAGGGCCTAAACCTGCAGGGCCTCAGCCTGGTGTCTGAGATGCCTGTTGTCCTCAGTGTGGTGAGAAAGCACTGGTGGGGTTACAACAGAGGGTGGCATGATCTGGTTTGAATCCTTTCTAACTGCTAAGAATTAGGGGAGGAGAAAAAGGGTAAACAATAAGACCAGCTGGGAAGTGATTGTGACACAGTCAAGATACTAATAATAAAGCAATGGTTAGCATGCATTGAGGGCTCACTGCACTCCAGGCACCGTATAAGCTGCCTGTGTGCTCTTCATCATGTGTTCTTCCTATGACATGCTGAGAGGAGATTGAGTGACCTAAGGTCACAAGCAGTAGACAGGCAACCTGACTCCCAAATTCACCGGCATTGAAACTTCTTCGGTGAGCTCTATGTGAGGCCGGGAAAGAAATTCATTTAGGTGCTAGAGAGCGTTACCAAAGGCCACTAAAGCAATACAGCAAAGTTTTGGTCTCCCTGAGACAAGCAGGACTCCTCCGTCACTATCAGCTACACCTCAACAGCCTGGAGATACTGTGCAACAGTGGCAGCCAAGTGTCTCTATATATCCCAAATCTATTTGGCTATTAGCTCTCTCCTTGGAGGAATAACTCACATCGGATGCCACAAGCTTATGTCCTCTAGTGGTTAGGAGATGTTATAAGCCACAATAAGAACTTGTCACCCTTTATAGAGAAACCACAGTTTGCGGATTAGCATACCATCCAAGCATCTGTGTCTATGCTCACAGCTTAGCTTGACATAATAATTGGTACTGCTTAAATGCCTGTACATCCAATAGCTTGTGCTTTGTTAGTATGACTAAAAAGGGTATCACTGGAAAAGCTGTCAACCCATGAAGGGAAACAACCTGAACAGACTGGAGTCCAAAATGACAACTCCAAAGAAATTAGACTGTTTTCTTCTCACCCACTTGTGCCCCTTTCCCAAAGCCCAGGGAACAAACTGCGGAAGAGGAGGCGTGGTAGATTGTAAGGGCTGCAGAGAGATAGGGGTGAATCATGAGACTACAGGAATATAGTCTGGACTCCTAACTGATCAACATGCCTGTGCATACAAGCTTCTCCAACTGGACTATGGGAACCTTGGGTTGTTCAAAATTTGGACATAGATACTTGCAAAATGCACCAATTACCTAATTGTATGTCATACTGAGTAGCATCAATGTTATCTGCAAACAACTGTGTCATTATATTGTAGAATCCCTTAAAAATAAAAAAAAATAAATAAAATTAAAAAAAAGAAATTCATTTAGGACAACCAGACACTTCCATTTTTGTATATCTGTGTGTATCTGGACTTTGAGACTATTTGTTCTTGCAACTCTGATTTAGTTGTTATTTGATTTCATCAGGGTGTTATAAGCAGGCACCAGTGGGAACATGCCAAGTAACAGAGGGGAGGGGAGCCAATGTTTGTGCTGCCTCCCAACTCTGCTTTGGGGGACTCAGGAGAAAGAGCTGTTGTTAGTCAAGTTGTTAGTCATAAACTTGTCCTTTGGGGAGAGCTGAGTTTCATTAAGGTGAGGAAGCAAAGGGAGAGATATGCAACAAGCTGGAGTGGGTGAGGGTGGGGCCTCACGAATGGGGATTCCAGATGGCCTGCGGGGACAGTTGGAAGAAGGTATAGAGTGGGAGGATGAGTCAGTCAGGGCCTAAAGTGTACAAAACAACATCAGGGCAAGAGCCCGAGAGGATGTGAGCTCACTTGGCTTTCATTCGGGGTGGTGGCCAAGTGTGACAGAGATGAAAAGCAGGAAACTAATTGGGCTCATGGTTCCAAACAGGACTTGGGCTGGAGGTCCCTCTCTGCTGCAGTCCAGGATTCTGGGGGCTATGGGAATCTCTGCAGCCAGCTCCACTCCTCACTGTCATTTATCAGACACTGGCTCCTTACATAAGTGAGACACATATAATTTAGACCCTTCAAGCTGTCAGATGATCTAAAATTGCCTTGTATATATAATTTAAGAGTTCTGGAGTGGAGTCTTGGGATTGAATCCTCTCAATCTTTCCAGATCTCACTTGGGCCTCTCCAGGTCCACAGCGATGGACAGGCTCATCATAGGACATAAATTTGAACTTAACTTAGAAAATATTACCGATCACACATGATGACAAAGAATGTTGGAATAAAATGGAGTTAGACCCTGCCAAGACTTTTTCTGCATTTCTAAAACACAGATCTATATAAAACTTTTCCATCTGTTTCTAGTAAATTCAGGAACTCATATAATAATTGCTGAGGTCATCCTAAAGTCTTTTGATACATTACGGTGTGGGGGGGATTTACAAGTAAACTAATATGGCAGGTATTTGAGTCTATTTCTGGACTTCTGAAAACAACATGGATTTCTTCTACTTCAGCCCACCTTCCCATCAACATGGTTTCTGACCACTGTAGCTGAGCAGAGGTGTGAGGGACAAGCCCAGGAACAAAATACCATCTCCTCACGGAAGGCTTTCCTGATCTGAGGTTCTTGCTGAGCGCTCAAACACACCCTGTGCAATTCTGCCTTATACTAACACTCTCTTCCTACACTGAGACTCCCTTAAAACAGGAACCTTCACTCACCTGGGACTCCCAAACACATATCGCACATGTTCGATACAGGATGCCTTCCTTGTATGGTATTTTTCCAATGTCTTAGAATGTTAGTTACCCTCTTCTTTCTCTTTTGTTGGGGTGTTAAAGGATGTTCCAAAATAGATGAAGGAATGTTTTGGTGAAAGTTTGGGCAACAGTCATTAGGAGAGAAGTCTCGATGAGTAGAGGAAATTAATATTTAACAAGCACCACCGCATGCCAGGAAATACTGCAGGCAGCCTGGTCTGCACATCTCATTTAAGCTTTCTGACCCTCCATCCCTGAAGCCCATGCCCTTATTAAAGCTTTCACGGTGACTTCACGTCAAAAAGTTGACTAAGCCTGTGCAAATGATATGAACAAATTAATTACATGTTACAAGGATGACAAAATAAGTTTTAAAATAGGATGGCACCCATTCTGGCAATGTCTTATCCCAAGAGAGCAAAGTCCAACAGTACAAGTCAAACGCTTATTAACTGTATCTGGATCATCCACCCCCGGTCAATAGGTCAGATAATTGGGATGATTATATGCTTTCTGTGCAATTATCTGAGTTGAAACAGTCTACAGATGTGGAAGATGTCAATGGGGCTGCATTTTGGTGCAAGCTATTACAAGAATCTGTTTCAGATTTCCTGGATGCCCAGAAAGAGTCAAATTGACCATATATAAGAGGGTGCAGGACTACAGGATTCCTACAGACCATGTCCCAGTGCTCAGCCTTTCCTCTTCCCTTAGCCTCAGCCTTTCACTGCACACCATCTGGGCCTTCATCCGTCAGTGACATGCCTTCAATATGGTTCTGTCCTTTGCCTTACATCACATACTGTTCAGGCTCTATCTTCTACCACTGGTTGTCCATGGACCCTGAAAAGTAAGAGTAGTAGACTAAAACATATATATGTGAATGAAACGCTGTCATGCCCTGCCTTCCAATTACATCTGCTGTTTAGTTTGGTGGCAGAACACATGAAGAAGCTAGGACTGGCCATGCCTGTTTTGCTAATAGAATGCCCATGTAGCCACAGGCTCAGGGATATATTAACAGTATTACCAGTAAGAGGAAGACTGCTGGAGATGCCAAGGAAAGGTTTCTTCTCTAATAAAAAGAGCTGTGCAACACTGAATCCTTAGTGTCCCCCAGAGTCCACAGTCAGTTCTCATGCCAAAGGAAGCTGCTGACCTCATAGAAGCCAATGAGCAAAGGCAAGCTAGGAAGAGACCACCCCCAGTATCCTCTCAGAAGCCCTGAGTGACCCGTCCTCCTCCTGGCCTCAGATGCTGAAAGTTCCACTGCTTCGCAATGCTGCAATACTGGAGCCTCTGAGGTACATTCAAGATGCAAATGGAGCAGGGTGTGGTGGCGCACACCTTTAATCCCAGCACTGGGGAGGCAGAGGCAGGCAGATCTCTGTGAGTTCAAGGCCAGCCTGGTATACAAAGCAAGCTCCAGACCAGCTAGGACTAAAGGGAGACGCTGTCTCAAAAAGACCCCCCCAAAAATAATGCAAATGGTAACACTTTCCAATTCTAACATGAAATGATCCTGTGATGTGCTGTGGGCTGAGTCGGCTTCTCACCTCAATGAAGGAAACTCATGAGAGAACATTCTCACCTCAAACTCAGTGCTCTGCCTTCTTCCCTTTCCTGTTTCCCCACAGCCTGTCAAAAATTACAGCAGCAGAAGGAAGGGAAGGCCTAGATAAAATGTTAGCATTTGTAATAAGCAACATGGTTATATTTTTCGATCAAAAGGCGGCATTTGAACTTTGGCAAGGTGTTCTAGAAAGCTAGAATGATAGTAAGAAATTTTGATAGGTTCAGAATCAAAATGACTTATGAAGGGAACCTACCCCCAAATTACCATTTACCTTTTAGTGACCTCAACCCTTTTCCAGGTCCATCCTGGGTGATGATTGTTGTTGTTGTTGTTTTGTTGTTGTTTTTATTTTTATTATTTTTGGTCTTTTTGAGACAGGGTCTCCCTGTAGCCCCAGCTGTCCTGCAACTCACTCTGTAGATCAGGCTGGCCTTGAACTGTTTTGTTGTTTTAAGATAGTCTCACTATTTATCTCTGACTGGCCTGGAACTCACCATGTAGACTAGGCTAGCCTTGAACTTATAGAAGAGACCCATCTGTCTCTGCCTCTCAAATGCTGGGAATAAAGGAATGCACCACCAAGTCCAGCCTCTGAAGTAATTTTTTAAAGGTATAAAAAAGTAGGGAAATAAGATTAGAATACAAATATTTTAGAATCAACTTGCTCATTTCAACACACACAGAGTTTTAGACTAAGTGAAACCAGAAATTATGCTAAAAAGAGGAAGGACTCTAGGAGCCAATAGAACACATTTGCATCTTTTCATGTATTAAATAACAGTCGTGTGGTGACATTTTCATGTAACCAGTGGTTAGAAAGAAATTTGTGTCTTCAGAGAAAAGCAGAAATAAAATTGGATAATGTATTTGATACAAGCATAGAAAAGAATTTACATTCAGAAAGACGAATTGTTTTATTTAATAATGAGGAATGGAGTTTTCACCTAGGCCTGGGGGGGGGAGACATTCTGTGAGTCACCCTCCAGATGGAACCCGGGTGGGGAGTGGGGTGAGGGACAAAAACCAAACAATCAGAAAAAAGGAGACTATTGACTCTATTCTGTTCCCTAATACTTTTCACTACTTAAATCTCAGTTAACAACAACCAAAAATGTGAAAAGCCAAAAATCTCCAACTCTGAGATTTAGGCTGAATTTAAACTTTCTAGTAAAATATATGTAACTTTGAGAGAGAAGTCGTTGCCATTTGAATGCGCAAAATAGAGTAAAAATTCAAAGTTTTCATTATTTTTCCAACTATATTTCCCCATTATACAGTTGGCTTTGAGGGGTTCCAACAATGCCAAAAGCTCTTGGAGATGGTAGAGAGTATTCTCTTAGCAGTGAGAAAAAGAGCCAAGTGACCAAATGAGTCAATATTAAATTATAATCATGTTCTCCAACCCTGTGCCACTGGGACAGAATAGGTGATAGCAGAAGCAGAGCCAGTGCTCTCCTGGCCCCTGTCACACAAGCAGACCCATGTTGGAATGAGATTTGACACCAAATAAAATAAGAATTGAGTGACTTTTTCTCTAGAAAACTAGCTAAGAAATTAAGAGGAATGTGGTTGACATAGTTATTTAAAAAGATGTAATTCAAGTTCATCATGTGTTTAAAACAGAAAAGAAATTGTTTACAGATGTTTGGGTGGGCAAAAGGACAATTTGTAGTGACTTGATCAGATCTTTTTAAATTAAATTCTATGGACTGGGTGTCTTCCAAATTCAACTGTCGCTTAATCTAGAGAAACAGGCTGGAGAGATGGCCTAGCAGTTAAGAGTGCCGACTGCTCTTGCAGAGGACCCAGGTTCGATCTCCAGCACCCATATGGCGGCTGAGAACCGTCTGTAACTCCAATTCCAGGAGAACTCCAGTTCCAGGGGAGTCCGACACCCTCTTCTGACTTCCGTGGCATTGCACGACACAGGTGCACAAACCTACATGCAGACAATACATTCATACACATAAATAAATAAATTAAACTAAATTTAAAAAATTTTTTAAAGAATACTGAATTTAAGCCACAATTCTTTAAAAAAAGAGAATCTAGAGAAACACAGAAAATGTACATAAATTCTCACTTTTCGTAGCATTAATTAAAAATTAACTGCAAAGTTGGCAAGGGACTGGGGAGATGGCAAAGTATGTAGAGTGCTTGCCACGTAATCATAAGGACTTGAATTCGATCCCTAGGACCCACAAGGCCAGATGCAGGAATGTGTCTATGATCCCTGTTCTCCTAATGGGAAGTAAGAGGCAGAAACTGGAGAATCCAGGTAAATCCTCAGGCCAGCTAGCCTGCCTTACACTTCAGGGAGCAAGAAAGCTTATCTCAAACAAGGTGGAAGGTAAGGACCAATAGCCACAGTTGTTTTTTGACCTCCACATGTATACCATGGCACATGTGCACACAGACACAGACACAGACACAGGCACAGACACACACACACATACACACACACACACACACACACACACACTATAATTTAAAATAAATAAGATAAAATAACTTAGCAAAAAATGTGCATAAACTGTTCAATATAGGTTGTAGACACATGGGTATTCACTAAGCAAAATCTTTCTATTTTTCTATATATTGACTTTTATGATAAGAAATCTAAAATTTATTAATTCAACAAAAAATACTTGAAAACAAAATGTAAAAAGGCTAAATAATTCCAGTATTTTCATTAGCTGGTACCCAAAAGGACCATATATCATTCAGATTCTTCCTAACATTTGGTTGAAAGTCAACAATAAAAACCAATTTTGAACTGAAGAGATGGCTCAGCAGTTAAGAGCACTGACTGCTCTTGCAGAGAACCCAGGTTCAATTCCCAGCACCACATGATGTCTAACAACTGTCCATAACTCCAGTTCCAGGGGATTCAATGCCCTCTTCTGGCCTCATAGGCATTATACACATGTGTATAGTTACATATGTGCAAGCGAAACACTCATACACATAAAACAAAAAATAAGATATATTTTTTAAAAAGACAATTTCTATCTTCGGCTTGTAAGAGTTTCGATACTTGGAATCTCTTGATGAGAACCAAGACTCCTGAGAAATAAGAGAAGTAAACATATTTGCATTGTAATTAATTAAGCATAAAAGTATTTTGGTGTTCATGTTTATACCAAGTAAATATTCAATATTTGTTCATGAAACGTATGAAATTCCAGAAGCAACAGGTGTGTGTCTTGCTCTCTGCCACACATGTGAGATTTATACTTGGGAAAGGAAGACGACCTTAAACATTCGAGCTAATTATAATACACAAGCTGCAGAGCTAAATTAGGTATTCATAAGTAGCTATATGTATACCCAGCTAGCAGATTGCTAAAGATGCCCAAAGATGTTCATGTCTTCATGCTCAGAGTTTGTGACCATTATTACAAATGGGACTTTAAGCCTGTTGAGATTGGAGGATCACCTGGATTATCCATTCCAGCGAGTCCAGGGTACTCACGGAACTTAAAAAAGGGGAAAGTGGAATAAGAGAGTATCGGGAAAGACATAATGACAGAGGAGAGCTGTTCCCACGTAGGACCACAAGCTAAAGTAGGTGAGCAGCTTCTAGAAGAATCAAAGAAATGGGTTTCTCCCAGGAACCTCTCTAAGGAGCACACCCTTTTATAAATAGCCATGCTATTTTAGACTTCTAAGTCTAGCCATGTAAAATAAAAACTTTTGTTATTTTAGGCCACAAAATCTGTGGTAACACATTACTGCAGATCAGGAAATGCTGTGCTGGTTTAGTTTTTGTCAACTTGATGCAAACTAACATCATTTTTCCTGAGAAAAAGGAACCTCAACTCAATTCTGTTCCACAGCAAACAGTCTGTTGCCATGTCTTTGAGGCTCATTCTCACTAGTCAATGCCAGAGCACCCAGCTTTTTGTGGGTGGTGCTATACCTAAGTAAGCAGGCCCAGGGTATACAAGAAAGCTAGCTAAGCAAGCCAAGGGAAGCAAGCCAGCGAGCAGGCTCTTCCATGGTCTCTGCTTCAGTTCCTGCCTCTCGGTTCCTGTCTTGAGTTCCTGCCCTGCCTTCCCTCAATGATGTAAGATAAAATAAATCCTTTCCTCCCTAAGTTGCTTTTGGCTAGTGTTTTATGACAGCAACAGAAAAGCAACTAAAACACATACATAGCATAGTATATAAGTGAGGGCACTTTGGAGGTCAAGAAGAAAAGAGGCCAATGTTTACTAAATAGATAGGGCTTTCTGGGATGAATACCTGAAAAGCTTTAACAGCTGGGAATTGCCTTTGTCTCCAGGTAAACAGATATTGAAGTATCGTAAAGCAGCCTATTGTTTCCATACCGTAAGGAATGGAGAGCACAGTAGTCTAGGGACTCTACAATGTCAAGTCTTCAGTTCCATTTACATTTTATACCTGTACATAACTGTGTATAATGAATTTTGGACATTTTCACCCCCATTATCCTCTCTGATCTTTCTCTGTCTCCTGTCGATCCTCTTCTTCCTACCTTGTCCTGCTCTTACTTTGATGACTCTGTGTGTGTGTGTGTGTGTGTGTGTGTCTGTGGTGTCCCACTGAGTTTAAGTATGTTTGCTTGCATGAATACAGGCAACTTCATCTTTAGCATGTGACTTTCAGTCTTAGGGTTGTCTCTAAGGATGGCTACAGCATCTCCATCATCTTTATCCAAGATAGAAAGAAAAATGCATAGAACTCCTATCAGAAAAGCAAAAATTTTTCTAGAACTCTATAGCAGGTAAACCAGAACTGTGTTCTACAACTGCTCTCGCGTCCTTCGTGTTCTACCACTGCTCTCGCGTCCTTCGTGTTCGACCACTGCTCTCGTGTCCTTCGTGTTCCACCTCTGCTCCCGCGTCCTTCGTGTTCGACCACTGCTCTCGCGTCCTTCGTGTTCTACCACTGCTCTCGCGTCCTTCGTGTTCTACCACTGCTCTTGTGTCCTTTGATATCCTCTAAGCACCTTCGCTTTACTCCTTGTGGAGCAGATCAGCAAGTTGGAGCCTCTGCTCTCTGCACCCCCACCCATGCCAACACTCTCTGCTCTGGCCCAAGTTCTAGCATCCTCTTCTTCCCTTCCCTCTCCTCTACAGTATCATCCTTTTGCTCCTGAAGAGAGGAACTGCTGATGTGGATTGATAAAGAATAAAGCACGATCCCCTCCCTCAGTCTCTCAGACTCTCAGTCTCTCTTGCTCTCTCTCTCTCTCTCTCTCTCTCTCTCTCTCTCTCTCTCTCTCTCCCCCTCTGTCTTTTTTTCCTTTCCCCTCTCCTCACACCATCATTAAGAAATCATCTTCCCTGATGATTTCCTTCTGTGAGTGTTTCTGTGAGTCAGGAGGAACCTGTCCTTTTCTTTCCCCCATCCTACTTGTCTATGTGATGGAAGCAGAGACCAAAGCAAAGCTTGTGCTTTGGGTCTTGTCATTTTTGCCTCTAGGACTCTGTCTACCACCACCTGAGTGACTCAGGCTGGACTGTGGAAGAAAAGAAACAGTACAGAAAGAAGTCTGAAGTATTCTGAGAAGCCCTAGATATGTAACCAAGGCCAGTCTAGACCATCCACTTCAGCCATGCCAACAACCATCCAAGGACCTGACCAGCCAAACCAGAGTCCTTAAGAATATAGTGATGTGTCCTTAAGAATATAGTGATGCGCTGGGCGTGGTGGCGCACGCCTTTAATCCTAGCACTCGGGAGGCAGAGGCAGGTGGATCTTTGTGAGTTCAAGGCCAGCCTGGTCTATTCAGAGTGAATTCCAGATCCAGCTGGAGGCTAGCGGGACCCTGTCTCGAGAAAAGACAAAAAAAAAAAAAAAAAAAAAAAAAAAAAAAAAAAGAATATAGTGATGCTGCTATTTTTGTCAATAATATCTGGAATAGTTGTCATATTTAAAAACTGACTGATCAAGTGTTTTCCTTGGGACTAGCTTCTCCTATCATTAGAACATTGACACATTAAGGGCTGATAAATAGCTGTGCACGTGGAAGGGGATAAGGCCAGAAAGGCAGCATAGGCTTTGAGGCCTAAGTTCTACCTTTGCAGAGCCTGATCTAACTCCAGGAAATAGTTTAGTCAAAGTCGGGAAGCAATAGCACTGAGGATACCATTTTTCTGCCTTGGGATGGGGAGTAAGGAAGCAGACTGCACCATTTTAGGATTTAAAGTTTAGAACCCAGGCCAAACGCCATCACCTCAACCTGAAGACTCAGAGTTATGAACAGGGGTTATTGAGAGGTGCTGTATCATCAGAGCCAAATTGTAGAGAAACCAGGAAGTGTGAAGCATTGAGGGAAGAAAGAAGGCCATGATGCAAACAGTATTCTAAGGTACTACAGTGGTTTTACGGAGTGTATCTGAAGAAATACAGTCAGAAAAGTAGAGTCTCAGAATCATCAGAGTTCAGGGACAGAGAAGAAATACAAAGGCTACCACAGAATTATATTCAAGCCAAATGAAGAACTTGGAACAAGTTGTATGTTTATATAATTATGTAACTATACTATCTCAGCAGAAACCTGCTAGCTATTTGTCAATTCTGTTGCTCCTTCCTCCTAAGCCCACAGCTACTTTACACTTCAGCACCACTCCAGGTCATATAGAACCATGTGACTGAGTTTGGCTCAATGGAAATCTGATCCAGGAAAAAAAACTTCATTTTCTTCTACCCTCTCTCTGTCTTTCCTTGTCCAAGAGCTGAATGAAAAAGATTCTTAAAAAATACCAAAGGATGAAGCCACAAGATAGAGAATGCATATCCCCAAAAGAAGAATAGGATAAAGAAGACATACCCCCATAGGATAGAGAAAACATATCCCCAAAACATATCCTCTTCACCACATGAAGAGCTACATACAAGCCAAGCAGAAACTCTTTCATTCAACTTGTAGGATCAAGAATTAAACCTCTGTTATATTTAGTAACTGAGATTTAATGGTATATCTGACACAGTTGCAAGCATTCTTTGCCTTAATACTACAACTCTCCATCTTGAAATCTAATGATTAATAAAGTCATAACATCCCCATCCACACTAAAGTGTGACATTTCAAAGCACAGAGAATAGCACAAAAGCCAAATGATTGGAAAAGAGAGTACAGTAAACCTACAGAGATGGCACTTATAACCCAGTACTGAAAGGATATACCTTATTAATACAAAAGAAATGGGTAAGAAGGGTTTGGGTTCAGACCTTGGAGACTGGTCAACCTACCCGGAAGCACTTGGGAGGTACAGATTGGAATTGATAGGCCTTAAAAAAAAAAACAAAATTAAAAATAAATAGTTGCAATGTTAAGTCATTTATTTGTGCTCTTTCTGCATTTTAATGTAGGCACTTAGAGCTATAAATTTCCCTCTTAGGACTACTTTTAAACTGTCCCAGAGGTTTTGTTGTGTTGTAGTGTCCTTTAATTCAAATCCAGAAATACTTTCTTAATTTCTCCTTTGACCGATTCATTATTCAAGAGTGTGTTGTTTAATCTCCATGAGTTCCTGTAGTTATTAGGGCTTCCTGTTGATATTAAGCTTTATTACATTGTGGTCTGATAGAATGTATGGAATTATTTTCAATTTTTTTGTATTTGTTAAGGTTTGTTCTGTGCCCAGTATATGATCAGTTTTAGAGAAGGTTAGATGTGGTGCTGAATATTCTTCAGTGTTTGGGTGGAATATTTGGTATATGTCTGTTAGGTCCATTTGGTGTATTGTATTATTCAGTTCAGATGTCTCTCTGTTTATTCTTTGTCCATTTGACCTGTCCGATAGACTCAGTGGGGTATTGAAGTTCCATACTATTATTATGTTGGGATTAATCTGTACCTTAAAATCCTATAGAATTGTGTTTATGAAGTTCAGTGCACCAGAGTTTGGTGTGTATAAATTCATGACTGAGATAACTTCTTGGTCAATTGTTCCTTTGATAAGAATGAAGTGACCCTCTTTATCTCTTCTGATTAGATTTAGTTTGAAGTCTGTTTTGTCTGATATTAGAATAGCAACTCCTGTTTGCTTCTTAGTGCTATTTGCTTGGAATATTTTTTTCCACCCTGTCATCTTAAGATAGTGCCAGTCCTTGAAGGTGAGATGGGTTTCCTGCAGACAACAAAAAGATGTATTTTGGGGTTTTTTTAATATAATGCTTTTATTGATTTTTGTGTATTTCAGATACCATTTTTCAGTTCAATTTAGACATATTCCCCTTTCCCTTCCCCCCACTCCACCCGAGATCATGCATTCTGCCATAGCTGTCATCTATTCTACTAGTCTATGCCTCTTGATTGGAGAGTTCAGTCCATTGATATTTAAAATTATTATCGAGAGATGTATATTGCTTTCCATCATTTTTGGTTTCTGGTGCATTTTAGTTCTAGGTTTGTATTTCCACAATTACACCTTCATCAATTACTTTCTGTTGCCACATGGGTATAGTTGTTCCTTCCACTCTTTATGTCATTTCAACTGTTTTCTGAAGGGTTGGTTTTCTGGACATGAATACTTTCAGCTTATTTATGTCATGAAAGATTTTTATTTCTCTTTCAACTATAATAGACATTTTTTGCTGGGTAAAGTATTCTGGGTTGGCATCTATAGTCATTTAGAACTGGGAATACTTTGGTCCAAGCTCTTCTGGCCTTCATTGTTTGCATTGAAAAGTCAGCTGTAATTCTGATGGGTTTTCTTTTATATGTGACTTGTTTTTCTTTTGCAACTTTCAGCATTCTGTCTTTGTTTTGAACATCTAGTGTTTTTACTATGATATGGCATGCAGAATTCCTTTTCTGGTCCTGTCTGTTTGGTGTTCTATGTGCTTCTCGTAGTTCTATGGGTATGTCTTTCCTTAATTTAGAGACTTTGTCTTCTAAAATCCTGTTGAAGACCTGGACATTACCATTATTCTGAGATTCTTCTCCTTCCTCTGTACCTATGATGCATAGGTTCAGTCTTTGATGGTATCCCACAATTCCTGATTATTCCATTTCTGTGGTTTTTTATTTTTCATAATCTTTGTTTGAGTGGTCCAGTTCTTCCATGTTGTCTTCCAATCTTGACATTCTATTTACTACTTCATTCATTCTGTTAGTAAGGCTTTTTCCCATCCTTTCCAGATGGCTTAATGAGTGTTCTGCCTCCTTTTTTATTTCAGCCTGAGTTTTCTTCAGCATTTCTATATCTTCTGTAATTAATTCTGAAGTTCACCATTAACTTCTTTTAGTTCATCCCTATATTCTTTTAGTTCTTTGTTTGTTTTTTGTTTCCTTGAATTCTTTGATCATGTTTATGCTAGTTCTTTTAAGATCTGTGTCCTGCATTACATCTAGGGGGTTCCTCATATTAGGAATCTTCTACAGGACTGGTAGTCTTTAGCAGAGACTTATTATTTGGGTTTTTCATGTTATTGATTTTTCATGGTGATTTTGGAATGTGGATTTCTTTTGTTGTTTGTGACTCTGGTATGAAACTTGAGTGTTTCTTTGTTGTGTTAAAGACTGACTTTGCTTGTATTGTTCAGAAACCTTCATTGTCTTCTTATTAGGTTTGAAAAGCTGGTCGAGGCTTCAGGTTCTCACTTCTGACTTTATACTGGAGAGACCAGCTACTTCTCAGCCAGCTAGTCAGGAGCTCCTCCAGAGGCCTGGGACAGGTAATAGAAAATCAGGCTTGAATCCTGCACCATGTGAGGTCCACAATGATCAAGTCAAATTTGTTCCAGAGATGCAGGGATGGTTCAACATACACAAGTCAATAAATGTCATAAATCATATAAATGGACTCAAAGACAACAAAAACACATGGTAATCTCAATTGATACAGAAAAGGCCCTAGATAAAATTCAACATGCCTCTATGTTTTAAGTCCTAGGGGGAAGTAGACTCTAGGGAACATTCCTCAACATAATTAAAGCTATGTACAACAAACTCACAACCAACACCATTCTAAATGGAGAAAAATAAGAAGCATTCCCCCTTAAAGTCAGGGACCCACTATCTCCACTCCTTTTCAATATAGTTCTTGAAACTCTTGCTAAAGCAATAAGACAAGAGAGAGAAATTAAAGGAGTACTAATTGGAAAAGAGGAGGTCAAACTATCCCTTTTTGCAGATGACATGATAGTTTACCTAAGGGATGCTAAAAACTCCATCAGGAAATTCCTAGAAATAATTAATAGTTTCAGTAAAGTGGCAGGTTACAAAATTAATTTACAAAAATCAGTAGCCTTTCTATATGCTAATAATAAGCAATTGGAGAAAGAATACATGGAAACCCTCCCATTTACAATAGCCGCAAAAAATATCTTGGAACAAACCTGACCAAAGACATTAAATATCTCTACAGTGAAATTTTTAAATCTTTGAACAAGGAGATTGAGGAACACACCAGAAGATGGAAGGACCTCCCATGCTCATGGGATGGAAGAATTAGTACAGTAAAAATGACCATCCTACCCAAAGTAATGTATAGATTCAATGCAATCCCAATCAAAATCTCCATGACTTTCTTCACAGAATTACAAAAAAATCCTAAAATTCATAAGGAAAAATAAAAGACCCAAGATAACCAAAGCAACCCTGAGTACAAAGAGTAATGTAGGGGGCAATTACTATACCAGATTTCAAACTCTATTACAGAGCTATAGTCATAAAAACAGAATGGAAGCCAGGCATGGTGGCGTAAGCCTTTAATCCTAGCACTTGGGAGGCAGAGGCAGGCAGATCTTTACGAGTTCAAGGCCAGCCTGTTCTACAGAGCAAGTTCCAGGACAGCTGGGGCTACAGGGAGACCCTGTCTCGAAAAGACAAAAATAAAATTAAATTAAATTAAAATTAAAAAAAATAAAAACAGAATGGTACTGGCGCAAAAATATACCTGTAGCTCAATGAAATGAAATTGAAGATCCAAACAAGTACATACAATTTTGGACACCTGATATTTGACAAAGGGACCAAGAATACTCAATGGAGAAACGCAACATTTTCAGCAAATGGTGCTGGCAAAACTGGATCACTACTTGTAGAAGAATGAAGGTAAACCCCAACCTTTCATGTTGTACAAAAGTTAACTCGAAATGGATCAAAGACCTCAACGTGAAAGCTGAAACTCTGAAAATGTTAGAAGAAAATATTGGCAGTAATCTATAAGATATAGGTGCAGGAAAAGACTTTCTAAAGTCAGCACTTGCACTGGAAAAAAGGTCAATAATCAATAAATGGGACCTCATTAAACTAAAAAGCTTCTGTACAGTGAAAGAAACAAAGAAGTGAAAAGAAAACCCACAGAGTGGGAGGAAATCTTCTCCAGTGACACATCTGACAGAGGTTTAACATCTTGAGTATATAAATTACTCAAAAAACAAAGGACCAAGAAAACAAACGACCCAATTAAAAGACCCAATGGGGGGGGCTGGAGAGATGGCTCAGTGGTTAAGAGCACTGACTGCTCTTGCAGAGGACCCAGGTTTGATTCCTAGCACCCACATGGTGGCTAAGAATTGTCTTTAAGCCAGATGGGGTAGTGCACACCTTTAATCCCAGCACTGAGGAGGCAGAGGCAAGCAGATCTCTGTTAGTTCAAGGCCAGCCTGGTCTACAGTGTGAGTTTCAGGCCAGCTGGGGCTATAGGGAAACCCTGTCTCAAAAAAAAAAAAAAAAGACCAAATCTGAACAGAGACTTCTAAAGGGAAAAAGTAAAGATGGCTAAGAAACATCTTAAAATGTGTTCAACATCATTAGTAATTAAGGAAGTGCAAATTAAAACCACTTTAAGATTTCATCTTACCCCATTCATCCTGGCTAGGAGAAAGAAAACAAATGATACCAAATGCTGGAAAGTATGTGGAGAAAGGGAAACACTCATTCACTGCTGCTGGGATTGCAAACTATTGCAACCCCTATGGGAAGCAATATGGAGAAATCTTAAAAGACTAAAAGTGAACCTACCATTTGACCCAGTCATACCACTCCTAGGCATATACGCAAAGGTTTCATCCTATAGCACAGATACGTGCACAGTCATGTTTATTGCTGCTCTTTACACAATATGGAAGAGGTGGAAGAAGTGTCTCTCAACTGATAAGTGAATAATGAAAATGTGGTACATCTACACAATGGAGCTCTATGCAGCGGTAAAGAAAGACATCATGAAATGTGTACGTAAAAGGATGGAATGGAGGCTATTATGCTAATTGAAGTAACACAGTCCCAGAAAAACAAATGATGTGTGGTGTTTCTCATTTGTGGATCCTAACCCCAAATCTTTATATGTAAGTCAAACTGGGTAATCGGTTGGTAAAGATAATACCACATTGACTGATATCACTATGGAAATAGTTTGAAGTATGTCTCTATTTTCCTCAGTTATAAGATTTAGAAGAAAGAACAAATCTCTTTTTTCAAGTACATTAAAGCATACATCAACTTGCTTTGTAATTTAGAAATGTAAAGTTATATTTCTTTTTACCAGCATGCACGTTTAGAGTTAAACTGAGAATCCCCAAGTGTGTTTTGGAATTAACCTATAGCTTATTCTCAGACTTGGTAAGTTTAGAAATTTGGTATTTATGTGGAGTATAAATAAATAAATAAAATTTTTTCTTATCCAAAAGAAAGAAAGAAAGAAAGATAAAAAAACAATGGAAAGTAGTGGGGAGAGGATGGAGAAGGGGAGGGGTCTGTGTGATAAAAATACATTATATGAAATTCTAGAATCAATAAAACAATAAAATGTGCAAGAAGGGAAAATGTGCAAGTGGCAAAATTCCAGAATAAATTAGTAAACCCCTAACTGGGAATATGTAATTCTAATAAATGCACAAATGATTAAAAATGGAAAGAATACAAGTAAAGAGGCCATGAGTTTGCTCCACAGAGCACCAGGCTAGGTGCAAGTCTCTATGTCTTCTTGAGGGGTGTTAAAACCTCATGGGGGTCATGGATGAGGGAGGGGATCTAAATTTGATTAAGAACTGTTGTATAAAATACACAAAAGCTGGATTTTAAACGTTTATAAAAACCTCATGGCAGAGATCCCCTGTTAAGTGACATCAGTAGCCTCCAAATGCTCCCTTCTGCTGAAGCTGAGTGTCAGCCTCATTACAACCTACCACCCTCCCTGCTGGTAATTCCATCCTTTACAGGCACAGGAAGTCACAGACGAACTGAAGTTCTGGAACTGATTCTGAGAAATAAGGAGAATGCGGTCAGTGAGTGGCTGTGACAGGAAGTGAAGGTGTCGAGGGGAGTCTCTAGCAGAGAAACAAAAGCTGCGGAGAGCTGGATATGTAGCATAGACTTTAGAAGATACCATGCGTAACTGGTTTAGAAAAAAGAATTGCCAGGGATTCTGAAGAGACTTTGCCCCAGATTCCAACTCTAGGTAGTAAAGAGTGACCCTGTTCTTTGGGGAATATGAGCAGAGAAGCATTTAAAGAAATCAGTGGCATTTCACAAAAGTTCTGTGGTTATCATAGACTTAAAAGTATGTATTAGGGGCTGGAGAGATGGCCTAGTGGTTAAGAACGCCGACTGCTCTTGCAGAGGACTCGGGTTCGATCCCCAGCACCCACATGGTGGCTGAGAACCATGTGTAACTCAAATTCCAGGGGAACTCCAGTTCCAGGAGAATCCGACACCCTCTTCTGACCTCTGCGGCATTGCAGGACACAGGTGCACAAACCTACATGCAGACAGTACATTCATACACATACAAAATAAATAAATAAAAATTTAAAAAAGAACAATTTGAAAATCATTTTTAAAAAAGTATGTATTAAAACAAAAAAGAAAAAGAAAAAAAGGGAATACACATAAAGTCAGGAATCAATATCCACAGGTATAGACTGTGGGAGGAAAAATTATGTCAAAAAGTTTAACATTTTCCATATCCACTCCATGAACAATGCTAAGGCACTTAAGGTGTAAATGAGATGAAAAGTGGTGCTCACGATACGTAGATCACCATTCAATATACTGGCAGATTATGACATGATACAAACATGGTATAGTCTCAGTAGGTGAAAGAAATGAGATATTCCACTATTTCTTCGGTATTTTCCATCATAAAGAATGACCTTCAAATATTTACATTGGGATGAGCAAGTTGAATAAAACAATAAGAAAGAAAGACCCTTAGCTGGGTGAGATGGTGCATGCCCTTAATCCTAGCACTTGGGAGGCAGAGGCAGGCGGATCTTTGTGAGTTCAAGGCCAGCCTGGTCTACAGAGTGAGTTCCAGGACAGCTGGGGCTATAGGGAGACCCTGTCTTGAAAAGTGACGTATAAGGGAAGAAAAAGAAAGAAAAGGAAAAGAGAATAAGAAAAGAAAAAGTATAAAAGAGAAGAGGAATGGAAGGAAGGAAGGAAGGAAGGAAGGAAGGAAGGAAGGAAGGAAGGAAAAGGAAGGAAGGAAGGAACGAAGGAAGGAAGGAAGGAAGGAACGAAGGAAGGAAGGAAGGAAGGAAGGAGAAAGAAAGGAAAGAGAGAGAAAGAAAGAAAGAAAGAAAGAAAGAAAGAAAGAAAGAAAGAAAGAAAGAAAGAAAGAAAGAAAGAGAAGAAAGAAAGAAAGAAAGAGAGAGAGAGAGAGAGAGAAAGAAAGAGAGAAAGAAAGAAATACCCTCAAAGAACAGAAGACATTGGGAAGTTTTTAAGGGAATAGGCTAGCATATACTTAACTTTATCCCCACTACATCCCACTAAAATAGAATAAATGTATGAAATATAGCCCAAGCAAATACCTAGGCCCTGAGTTACAGCCTCAACATGGTGTCTTGGGCACTGAAAAAACTTCTGACAAGGGTGGGAGTGCATTTTTAGTATACCTGCAATAGCCTGTTTCCTGTCACCTTTGAGTTTGTGTTCTCTATCTGCAAGTTATTATCTCAACTTTCTCTCTCTCTCTCTCTCTCTCTCTCTCTCTCTCTCTCTCTCTCTCTCTCTCCTGCTCCTCCTCCTCCTCCTCCTGCTCTCCCCCCTCTGTCCTTTCTATCTTCCCTCTTCATATATTTTTGTCAAACTTCCTTATATACATACCCCTTTATTTCTTACCTTCCGCTCATTCCCTATGCCCCTCTAGATTGTAATAAATGAACAAACTATAATTTTTAAAACGAGAACAAATGAAATCCCACAAAGCCTGAAATGTCTGAGACAGAGCCATTCTACACTTTCCAGGACCCAGGCTAGTGCTGCTATCAGGAGCCCCACTGATCTTATGACAAAGAAACAATCCAAAGCAGGCAGTGCCTTAAAGCTCATCCTCCAGTGACATCCTATACTCCTGCCCTGCCTGCTTATCATCAGCCAAAGCAAATCACATGGCCACTGGTCCATTTACCATGTTATAACAGAATCTTGCTTTCCTGAGGATACTACAAAAGCAAAGCATGGGATTATTAGGCAAAGGAAAATAAACTTAACTATCTTGACTGACATGCATGGACTTCCTGACTAGTGGACAGTGATGTCATTTTGAAACCAATGTGAACTAGGGGCAGATGTAGTACTTGTAGAAAAATCTGAAATTTTATTTCTAGAAGAGTTACAATACACATTTGTAATGATGACCAACGATTCTCTTTCCATGAGGCAAGTCTTCCCTTGCATTCAAGGCTTCCTGATTTAAGAACAGAATCAAATCTGGAATGGAATGAGTTGCTAAGTTTCCATTTGTAATTAAATTAAGCCTCTACTCATAGACCTAGAACATTTCTATTTATATATATAAAGCAACTTCTCATTATATAAATGCGAAACTGACCATTTCATCCTTGAGGGGATTATGACCTATCAATCATCATCAAGAATATCTGCTGTTGGGCTGTTCGCAGCTCCTCAGTCAGCAGCTGCTGCTGCCTCACCTCTATCTCTCTGAAATCCATCAGCCACATTGAAGTTGAAGAATCCACGTGGGTGGCAGCGCTTTCAGCGAACTCAAGGGCAGATACTTGAAAGCCCTCCTAGAAAATTAGAACTGATTTATGTCCTTCTCCGTGTCACGGCAGTATAGGTTGAGTCCCTTATCCCAAATTCTTGGGTCCATGTGCTTTGGATTTAGGATTTTGGAAGATTTTCAAATATATAATGAACTATTTGGAGGATGTTACCTAGTCTAAACGCAAAATTCACTTATGTTCCATAGACATGTTATACAACTAAGCTGAACATCATTTTATACAGAATTTTTAGTGTGCCTGGGTTTTGATATAACCCATTACATGAGTTAAGGTGTGGAATTTCCCACTATGAGCTCATATTCACGATTTAAAAATTGAATTCTAGGATTTTTTAGGTTTTGGATTTTTGGATTATGGATTTTCAACCTAATATCCTCTAAGACTCTGATAAAGCAGATTAAAGGAATATGTTACTTTCTAGGCTCCCATAAAACACTGTGGGGTGAGTGGATAAACAAAAGAAACTTTCTCCTTCACAGTTCTGTAATTCGGATGTCCAAGAACAAAGTAGGCTTGCCTTGTCCTAGCCTGACTCCTTGCAAACAGTTGTCTTCTCCCTGTGTCACCCCCTGGCCTTTCCTCTCTGCATAGCAGCCTGGGGTCTCTTCTTCATCTCATAAGGATGCCAGATCCATTGGATCAAGGACAGATCTTTATGACTTCATCTAGACTTAATGACCTATTCAAAGACTCTGCTTCAAATATAGATACATTGAGGCTCAGGGTTTCAAAATATTAATTAGGGGAGAACACAGTTCTGTCCTAGAACAATCCAGTTTAACTAACATCTTGACTTTTACTGATGTAGTAAATTCAATCTGCTTTGTGATTCTCCAATATGCAAGATCAACTTGTGGATCACATATTTAGTTACATTTGGTACTTGGAGTCATAGTTTTGAGACATTCTGGTACCTAGGGTCATGGTACTCTAAAAGATGCTATTCTGAAGTTAATCATAGAAACCCTCTGGTTTTCTGATGTCTTTAGGCAAACATCTTAAAACTGTGAAGTGATATTCCTCTCTCTAATCTATCCAATGCATTCAGAAATATCCATCCCACTCACAATCCTTACAGACTTCACTACCACAGCATCTAAGTGTTAAAGCAGTCACTTTGGATCCAAAAACTATACCATTAATGTTAACTATTTCAATCTATGCAAGTGCAACCAATCGTTTATGTAACTGTTTTGCTATGAACCACTGATATTTCAGAAATCATCACTACTTCATCTTATCATCTCTCATAACTTGGACTTCATTCCCATTTTAGACTTTTAAAGCCACTTTTGGTAAGTGTTCAATCAAAGCTTAGTATAGTTAATCCAAGCAGGAACTGATCTCATATACTGATCTCATACTGTTAAAATGGCTAGAAGGGTAGGCAGGGTCTATCCAGCAATCAGAAAACCAAATAGATGTTAGTAAATCTACAGCTGCTTGTAATGAACAGTTAATATTAGAAAGCCACTGAAAAAGCCTGTGTTAGTCTGTCACTACTTCTGCTAGAAGCAGAATAAGCCCTCTTTCAAGTCTTCCTGCCACATATCTACCCATATCTTACTCAAAATAAGTACATTGATGGCAAACCATTCTGGAAACTAGATCCCCAGTCTTCTAGCCTCTAACATACAGGGAAAGATCATGAAAGTTTCTAGATATCAACAGACATATACATCGTTCACATTTATCTCCAGAAATTATTGGAAGATATCTGTCACAAAGGTGAAGGATTAAATAAAAGAAAAGGAGATCATGAGATTCCAAAACTAAAATCAAAACAGAGGGAAAGCAAAAGAATTCTCCAGAATGATAACAAAAAGGTCTTGGATGCCTGCTCTGCCAACAGCCTATAAAATAGCCAGTCCAGGCTGGAAGAAAGGATGAAGAGATTCAAGAAAAGGTTCAGAGAATACAGTGAAACTTGTGCCTGCAAGGGGAGGATTTCCAGCAATCTGTGAGAGAGATAAGGAAGAATTAGGAATAAGTACCAGTATATGAAAACCAAACAACAGGGCAATTATTAACTCTAGAAGAAATGAAAAAAGAGTGCACTGCTTGGTTTAGTGACAATATTTATAGTCATAACACTAAAATCAGTAAATCTTAGTTTAATCACATGTCTGTTATAATTATAGCCAAAGGAGAAGAAAGACAAGTCAAGGTGATGGTATAAGAAAATAAAACTTTCACTCGCTGTGGTAAGAGCCATAGTTTCATTTTAAAGTGGATAAATTTTATACATAGTGATATAATCACTTCTATTTCAGAGTTGGAGTATACACCGAAATAACTAAAAGTCGTAAAGATCATTTGATCTAGGACATGATTGGTGGAGATGGGAGGAGTGGAAAGGAGGCGTGCCAAATTTTCTTGTGAACCTTGTAGTCTTTTTTGACTATTAAAACTCTCTATAATCATTAGCTAGATATAAAATACAATAATTACTTTAAAACTTAATGGAAGGTAAGTACATAAAGACATATCTATTTTGGTAGACGTGGGGTAGAAATCCAAAATTCTATAATTCTTTCAGGCTTCCAAGTGACACTGAGACAGCTGGTTGGTACAGGGATCATCTCTTGAGTAACAAAGCTGTGTGCTGTTCTTTATCTTGGGAACCGGGAAAGATGGAATGAACACTAGAGCACGGCAGGACTGGAAGTGGAGCTTCAGTTATGAGCAGTCCTACTGAATGCCCATTACCCTTTTCCCACCCTTTTCGGCCTTAAAACCGACTCATAGAAATCCTGTCAATGTAAACAGTCGATACTGTATTAAATATGTGCACTCGGAAGTGTGCTCTGCCTGTACAGTTGTAAATAAGGAGACCATATTAAAAAGGTACCCTACAGAGAAAAATCTGATAAAAATTATTGATATATTATAAATGTTGCTGTTGAGCTGGATATAGATAAACTAAATGTTGTGGTTTGAGTGTCCCTTAATTTCTTGGGTTTTTTTCCCCCTTATTCTGGTGTGTTGAAATGACTTTGCCATTTTTGCTGCAGAAGGGAAATGGAAAGCCTTATTAAAAGCCTTCAGATGTTTTCATGCTCTTAAAGTACATAAGTACATACTAATCATATCTAGTGTGAAAGGGTTTTGAAGTATAATATAGAAAGCGGACACTGGCAGGACCTTCTGAGAAAAGTTTAAAAAACAGTCATTAAAAACTAATTTTAAAAAACTAATTAAAATCCTATGTTGCTACAAGTGACTTATCCTGCCAGAGGAAGCACTCTGTGCATGTGACCATTTCCTTCACAGCCACTGTCCTTCAGTTCCATAGGCATGTAGGCATGTGCAGATATGTTTGAAATGCCTGTGAAAGGAACATAGGAATGAATTTTCTTGTAGATGTCAGATCACTGACAAAAAAAAAAATTTTAAAGAAAAAAAGAAAAGAAAAAAAAAAGTCAACAGCAATTGTTCTCTTGAACCCACACTAGCTGATGCTGTCCAACTGGAAAGGTGAGCTTCAGACCTCCAGTCCTGCATGTCACATCTTTGCTGGAGGAGGGACCAAGGTATCATTGGCCATCCTATATGAGTCCTTCCAAGTGTGTGTGGCACAGCCAGCCATAGTGCTTGCTGACTGCCAGTTACAAGTGCAAAACTCGCCCACAGCAGGAGCAGGTAGGCACAAGGCGTGGGTCCTCAAAGTGAGGGTGCTGCTCCCAGCTGGACAAGGTCAAGACACTGTAATTACTGCTTGGCCAGTGACAGCCTGATGTCAGGAACTAAGACTTTGCTCAAATGTGGTTTTTATGGCACTCTAAGGAAGCAAGAGTGATAGGCCAAATAGCTGTACGACGTAATATCAAAACTTTCTGATAATACTTTTTGAGATTTTTTTTCACTCAGAAAAAAAAATGGAAGTTGTCCTGATCGGAAGCTGTGAGGACGCATGCAGACTGTTGTTGTGTCACACACAGCAAGTGATACGAGGTTTTCATAGCAACTTTTTTTAAGTTTACTCATTCCTTTCAGTATCTCAAGTTATAGAGTCAGAGATACCACAGTCGCAAATGATACTTAACTTGTAAAATTGTGTGATGATACTTAAATATCATTTTGAAATACAGAAATAGGAATCTGGCCCCATTTCACCAGACATGAATTTCAAGTACTTGCTCTCTTAACAGTCAGTGTCATGATGTCTCTGTGAGTCCCTCCTGTCACCACATCACTGGTTGCCACGAGCAGGTGGCCAAAACGTCTTACATTGCTGTATTAAGGTTTCTGCAGTTGATACTGAAAAGCTGGTCCAGTGTATTACGGTAGGTGACTAATGGTGCAAACCTGTCTTTGTGTCCCCTTCAGTGAGTTGTAGTTGTGGGTTTGTGTGCTTTGTAGCCTGTTACACAGAAAACAGCCAACAATCAATGATTCCAGAAACGCTAACAGCTGTGAGTCGCAGAACCGGAGTGTAACGTGGACGCTTTCCTGAGGGTTTTGTTTTTGTTCTACTTTTCATTAAGACTGGAATCAAGCTTACATGTAAACTATTGGTAATTTAAGTTTCCTTTTGTGTCGTTCAGTGTAAACTGCCTAATTTGTGTAGGTTTTTGAAAAATAAGATTTAGGCGTTATTCAAAAAAAAAAAGAAAAAAACCTACTCATACTTTATAAGACCTGCCTCGTACTTCACTTCCTCTGAACCTTCCCTGAACATTTGCCAGCTCTCCATCCCAAGCAATACTTAAGAGCTCCCAGAAAGAAAAAAAAAAAAAAACTTCAACAGCATGTGTCTCATTGAGCTTATGTTACAGTTCTTATTTGTTTTTCTCCTTGTATTTGGGAACAAAAGTCATATTTTCCCTTAAATCTATATAATCCTTCAATTTAGCATAGATGTTATAAATAACAACATGTAAATGAATATTTTAAAGAAACAAATTACAGACAATATAGTCACAAATTTTAGATACTGTATTAGTCAGGGTTCTCTAAAGAAACAGAAGCAACAGGACGAATATATAGCTATATTCAATTTATTGATTTGCTCACGTGACAGAGTTCAAGGAGTCCAACAGTAGCCGCGCCACACTGGAGAGGCTGAGAATCCAGAGAACTGCTCAGTCCGCAAGGCTGGATGTCTCAGTAGTCCCAATCTGGTGCTAAAGGCCCGATGGATTCCAGGAGATCTGCTGGTCTCAGTACATGCTGGGATCCGTAGGGTTGATCACAGCAGCAAGACAAACTCACCAGTGAGAGAGAGGCAAGCCACAGGAAAAAAGGGACCAGATCCCTATGGCATGGCCTTTAATACTGCCTGCCAGCAGAAGGTAATGCCCACATTTGGGGTGGACCATCCGGGTTGAGGTAGTCCAATCCAAAGATCCTTTTTCTCTTATTTGTTCCTTAGTCCAGTCAAGTTGACACCCAGGATTAACCATCACAGATACTATTTGGAAGACAGATACATGCTCTTTGGTGACATACAGAAGATATTCCTTTATTTGGGAGAAGCTGATGGCCATATAAATCTTGTCCTAAGATTCCATGATTTTATACACTGGATATTATAAAATAATAGCAATAATTTCTAATGGGCATATTTTGTTCTTTCACTAATTTAAGGAACATCTCTGAACTATTAATGTAACTGGTTACAATTGACTTCTAACTAATAAAATTTTTATTGTTTTATTTTTGTGAGACAGAATGCCATTATGTAGCCCAGGCTGGCCTCAAAGCTGTGGATGTTCCTGTTTCTGCCTACTATGTAGTGGAATGGTTGGCATTCACCACCACATCTAGCCCTTAAAAAGTACTGTTTGAGAAGATACACAGGGTTTTACCTCAAGGTCACATTGACAAGTTTCAGCTTCCACAAACAAAACTGATCTCAAATTGGCAGCCTCTGCACCCTAAATTATAGGATCATAAGGAGAGCCGATACTCATTCTAATTAGGGTGGTGACCAGCTGGCGACAAGGAGGAAATTAGCTTAGAGAGGTAGCCTGCCAGCACAGCTTTTAAATAGTAAGAAGTTCATTTAAAGGATAAGAAAGGAGCAATGAGAGGCTGATGTGTCATTCCAGCTGGTCCTGGGAGAGGAAAAGTGCAGGCCTCAGATGGATGTGTCCTTCCAGATATGAGCTTTAGGCTACAGATGTCTGTAGATGTGAGAGTAAATGATCCTGATTGGGAAAAGCGATGCATCAGTAGTTAGCTGCGCACGGTGGAGACGGAGCTGGAGCAGCCGACGGCCATCACCTGCCAAAACTTAGCCTTGGGTTTATGTTCCAAAGTCTAAAAGTAAACTCACGGACCTGCTGTTAGTGAAAGTATGCCTAGAGACACATTAAAATCACCTTGTTACTTTTTAAATTTTTTTATTTTTTTTTTATATGTATGAATGTACTGTCTGCATGTATGTTTGTGCATCCATGCTGTGCAATGCCTCCGAGGTCAGAAGAGGGCATCGGATTCCCCTGGAACTGGTGCTAAAGACGGTTCTCAGCCGCCATGTGGGTGCTGGGGATCAAACCTGGGTCCTCTGCAAGAGCAGTCAGCGCTCTTAACCACTAGGCCATCTCTCCAGCCTACCTTGTTACTTTTAAAACATACTGATGTTCCAGTCCTACCAGGGATTCTAACTATATCAGGTCAAGGCAAGGACCAAATCCCAGAGTCTTTAATTTAACCAAGATTGCCCAAGTGTTTGTGACTTGCAAGTTGGAGTGGCTTGTCATTGGTATCCAGTGTACTATCTCCTAGTTTAAAATATGATTTCCAATAATAATAAATAAATAAATAAATAAATAAACCCTCTACCAAGATTATGTAGTAGCCTTGATCCCTCTGTGCTACCAATACACAGCACAGAGAGCCTCACTCAGCATTTAGAAAGATCAGGGCATATTCAGAACCAGGTATGTTTCAGTCACCCAGAAAGGTTAAGTCAGAAGACCCTCCTCTCCCAAGGGTTGTCCACTTCTCTTTGCTCATGGCACAGGCTAATCTTGCAAAAGCCAGGAAGCTCTGAGTAAGGTCTTGTCAAATAAGTCATTTCCTTAGTTTCTAATCAGCCATTTCATTCCATTACCAAACAGCTGTTCCCTGTCGATTGTACTTCCATGTCTTCACACATGCTCACGCTAACTACAACCTCACTTTCAGTTGTGGCAAGCCAGTTCTCTCAAGCTATACACAGCAATTCCTCAGGGACACAGTGATATTACCTTTAGTGTAATAACACTTTCTTGAAAATACAAAAACTTAAAAATAGCTAATCATGTAAATACCTTATCATCTTTATTATACGTTTAAGAATCAAGTTCTCTAATTATAGATTAATGTATTACTAATTGACAAAAATTCTTATTGAAGCCAAGAATCATATGGATCCTGCCCACACATTCCACAAGCGAGCATAGTGACCTGTATGCACCAGCACTGTGTCTGGATATGCTCAGGCAGGCATCTCCGTCTCTCAATAACCACTCTTCTTTGTTGCCTTATATTGTAAGATTTTGAAAACTGTTTCAAGTTGCCACAGACAAGAGCTAAAATCCCTATTAACTGCTTCACCTTCACCTAAAATGGGAAACGTGGATGTGCTCCGAACTAAAAAGCAAAATACTAAACTTGTCATCTTTTGAATTTGAATCTTGTCATTTTTTGAATAAGAAAATAAAATTCTGAGCTGCTATCATTAGATTCACAGGGGAAATGATTCAGAGGCCACTCTACCCACCATCAGGCCAGATTTCCCCACTTCTAAGATGTGTGATTTGTAAGATATGTTGTTGATCAGACTCTGTTTAGGAGGTTGGTGAAAATTGATTGTCTACAAGCATAAGGGCCATTTTTATTTTGGAATTATCAATTTGTAAATTACCCCATGTGTATAAATGTCAAGGAAATGTGGTGATTTCCTTTTTTTTCTTTTTTTTTGGTCTTTTCGAGACAGGGTGTCCCTGTAGCCCCAGCTGTCCTGGAACTTGCTCTGTAGACCAGGCTGGCCTTAAACTCACAAATATCTGCCTGCCTCTGCCTCCCAAGTACTAGGATTAAAGGCGTGCACCACCACACCGGTGGTGATTTCCTTTTGACTTTGCTTTTTGTTTTTTTTTTGTTGTTGTTGTTGTTTTGGTTTTTTTACCTATGACGGAATTCCCTGCATTTCAAATTACTTCTGGGGGATCATGGTCACTGACACAACAAATTAATGTGGCATAACTTTAGTATCCCAAACATTCTAAAAGATTGGCATGCTGTGGATAAAAGAAACTTTTACAGACTATCCTGTATTCCTAATCACTTACAGAATATTAATTGGTAGAAAAAGTTGTTTCTAGCTGGGCGTGGTGGCGCACACCTTTAATCCTATCACTTGGGAGGCAGAAGAAAAGGAAAAGTTGTTTCTGAGCAAAGACACAACCACCTTCTCCTGCTTCCTCCAGAGCGCTGATGGCACTTGGCACACAATGAAGAGCTGGCGTTCATGATACTGAGAGCACTCCTTCCCGGTTTCCCTGACTGATGGCTCTCCACTGACTTGTAATGCCTACAGGACAAACTATCAAGCACATCATTGAAACCCACCCCAGAGTACCAAATGTAATAGGTCCAATATTTTTAACTACTAGGTACAAACTTTTAGGAAGAAATCAGCCTCTTTAAATCTGCTAACATCCTTGAATTACAGTTTCGTTTCAGATAAGGCACTCCAGAAAAAAACTACAAATGAGTGGTTTAAACCATCCAAAGCAGCCAATTCCTCTTGTAGGTGACAGATTAAGGTTTATTCATTATAATTTCATTATAATTCTAAATCCTCTACCCCAGAAGTGTTCCAGTCATCATCTTTGAACATGCTTTGCATTCCTAAGCATGACCTTGAACTGACCATGCTCAGGAAATATCCATATCCTCTCCAAGGGGAACTGAACCCTGCTTACTCACTTTGAAAGATCAGAATACAAAATCATCACCATCAGCAGCACCACCACAGCCATCACCTGGATATGTCATGTATTCCTAAACACCTATGAATGTCATGAGCTGTCTTTGCCCTGCCCATTCCTAATACAAGGTTAGCATTATTGGCAACCGAGCTCTCTCCTCCCCATTTTGCCTCTCTGGAAAGTTTTTAGAGTTTTCCCATTGAATTTCTACTTCCTCCTGTAGTCACTGCTATATTGTTGGTTGGTTGGTTGGTTGGTTGGTTTATTGGTTTGGTAGTTTTCAAACAAGGTCTCATGTAGCCCAGGCTGACCTTGAACTTACTATGTATCTGAGAATGACTGAACTCCTGATGCTCCTGCTTCTACTTCTCAACTGCTCAGATTACAGACATGTGCACCGAATGGGCTGGGCTAACTGTGAGAAATGCATGCCTGTCAACATTTTTTGACAATTGGTTATTCTTGGCCAGAATGACTTAAGCTACGACTTTCTTAAGCACATGGTTTTTTTTTTATGTTTCAGATTTATCCTCTTGTAAAAAATACTGACCCACTTCTATAATAATAAACACTGTGTTAGCTAATAGATTGCTCTGAAAATGTCAAGGCCTATAAACATCTTATTAATGTTCTAAGCTACAAATATACACATTGAAAGAAGCAAGTCCTTGATTTTTATTCTTGAAATCCCAACTTGAATAGTTTCATGTTGCTACCTATATTTCCCTGCATAATACTAGATTGAAAAAAAAAAAAAAGAAATTTAAGAGTTCATTTTGCCTCAAACAATGGCAAATACACACCAAGTGCATTTTTCTTGGCTTCATTTTGTTTAATTGCCCTAATGTTCACATCAGTGAATTTTCTAGAATTTTAGGCTAGAAGATTTTAAGTATCATTATACTCCAGAAAAGCATACAGATAATTTTATAAAACCATTTATGAATTTTGCCATCTAGTCTTTTAATACTGTCTAATGTACTTTATATGCACCCTTTTCAAGTGTGTAGTAGAAACTGACTTTATATCTTCCTTCTAAGCAAGGTGGAAATCTCTTGAATTCCCAATCTTTAGTCTATATGCTGGAACTAAGTATGTAAACCTACTTGCTGTTTTTACAGCCTTTTGACTATTTCACTACAGTTATCAGAGTTAACAAAAGCCTTCTCTTCTTCTAGCGTCCGGCTCCTTCTTTCATTCCTAATATGGCATGGTTTCCTGAACACAA
Organism: Rhizomys pruinosus; assembly: GCA_009823505.1. Lineage (NCBI taxonomy): Eukaryota > Metazoa > Chordata > Mammalia > Rodentia > Spalacidae > Rhizomys > Rhizomys pruinosus. The sequence goes on from VZQC01009134.1 coordinate 1,394,110, forward strand.
CATCCATCCTGTTTGCGCTCTCAAGACAAGTCAGGTTGCTCACTGTACTCTGCAGACCTGGAAAGTTCTGATGACCGGATGACGTTACCCAGTGGGAAGTCACACCGGGCTCCTGCCCTTCCTGTCCACCTCTCACCTGCACCTGCAGTGATAAGGTGCTAAGCTGCCAGGCTCTCCACTTCACTTCCTGCCTTCTAGCAGAGAGCTTTGTCTGCAGATAATCAAAATGCTCCAGATCTTGGGGCCCTGAATACAGGTGCCATCAGTAGCTACCCTCACTCAACATTGCAATCTCCTTATGCCAAGTAGTCCTCGCTCATCAGTAATTCACCAAGGACTGCATATGTGGGATACTGGGGACCTTTGAGAAACATGGATATTCCTATTCCAGTAAGAGATATTCAGATCCAATCAGTGGCATGGTTCATTTAAAAAAATAAGGTAATAAATCTTTCTCATGCTGTTATGATTTAAATATAAAATGTTGCCTGTAGTCTCATGTGTTAAAACACTAGTGGTGATGCTATTTGGACAGGTTACAAAGTGGAACCTTGCTAGAGGAAGTGGATCACTAGCTGATCTTGAGATTTAGACCCAGCCAGCTTCCTGTCCAGTTGTCTCTGCTTCCAGTAAATATAACAAATTCTACAACAGCTCCTACACCACAGCCAGAGGACCAGTCACCTTGTACCCACCTGCTCCATAAATCTGTGAGCTAAAATAAATCTTTCTTCCCTAAGCTGCTTCTTGCCAGGTATTTGATGGCAGCAATGAGAAAAGCAACTACTATCTTGGGTCAGTAAATGGTTGATCTAGTCTTTTTCTAACACTCCAGGCTGTTAGTGTAGGCAATTGCTATTGACCATTGAATGAATAAATCATCTACATCCCCTTAAGTCATTCATCCTCTGAGAAAAGACAGTTTCTCCTCTTCCTCCCTGTTTTATGACAGTTTCATCAAACCTCTGATCTTCATCATGGGTTTTCATCTTTCTCTTTACCATGCCTTCGTAGACTGTGTTTCCTAACCTTGGCTTCTACTTCCTTGATCTTAACTCATGTGACCCTGCTTCTCCTCAGCCGTCCACTCCCAACACCACATTCAGGCTGGATCACCATTCAGAACATCTCTCCCGAAGTCTTACATCCCACAGTCCTTTTCCAACCATTATCTTCCAGCTCTCACTCTCCCTTGCTATTTAAGTCTCTTTTCTCTCACAGCCAAGCTTCAAGGGAGAGCAGATTTCACTCTCTATGACTCATTTTTCTATCTCCCATCTACTCCTCAGCTCACTTGACTCTACCTTCCCACCCAGTGTCAAAGAAATGGCCCCATCTAGGGACAATTCAAGTCCTTGCTACTTCAGTACTTAAGAGCAGCTGGTGCTCAACACTGTCACTCTCTGGAGCCATTTCCTGCAGCTTACCTCTCACTGCACTGACCACTGGTTTTCAGTGTCCTTTGCAGGCTCCTCCTCAGCTTCCAAACTTAAGTGGTATTGGTTCTTAAAGCTCCAGTCTGATCTCTTAATATTTAAATCATTTTAATCCCGCTTATTGCCTCAACTGTTGCTTTTAAAGCAGATAATTCCTAAAACTAAGTCTTTAGCCTAGACTTTTATCCTTAAGTATGAACTGAATTGAGGAATGTCTCATAGTCCTCTCAAATCCACTACATTCAAGATATAACTCACTGTCTCTCATTGAAATAATATTCTTCTACAAAGTTCTATAACTCGGCCTCCAGCCTATGATTTTAAGGACTCTTTAAAAGGCTGGGGACGGGGCTGGAGAGATAGCCTAGCGGTTAAGAGCACCGACTGCTCTTACAGAGGGTTCGATCCCCAGCACCCACACGGCGGCCGAGAGCTGTCTGAAACTCCAATTCCAGGAGAACTCCAGTTCCAGGGGAATCCGACACCCTCTTCTGACCTCCGCGGCATTGCACGACACGGGTGCACAGACTTGCATTCAGACAGTACATTGATACACATACAGAAATAAATGCTGGGTGTGGTGGCGCACGCCTTTAATTCTAGCACTTGGGAGGCAGAGGCACTCGGATCTCTGTGAATTTGAGGCCAGCCTGGTCTACAGAGTGAGTTCCAGGACAGCCAGAGCTGCAGGGAGACCCTGTCTCAAATAAATAAATAAATAAATAAATAAATAAATAAATAAATAAATGGCTGGGGACATGACTCAGTGGATAAATTAAACCTTCCAAATAAGGACCAGACTTCAGATCCCCAGAACTCACATAAAAGCCAAACAGGCAGAGTAACTACCTGTAATCCCGGCATGTGTGAAACAGAGACGGGGATCCCCAGAGCCAGCAGAATAACTAGACTAGCCAGAATTCTGAGTTCAGAACGAAACCCCGCCTCGATAAATAAAGTAGAAGGCCACCAAAACACACACACACACACACACACACACACACACACACACATATGCACCCACACATACAAACAGGCACACAGGCCACCAAATGCAGAGGCAGGCAGATCTCTGTGAGATTGAGGCCAGCCTGGTCTACACAAGTTGCAAATCAGCTGGGGCTACAGTGAACCCTTGTCTCAAAAAGAAAGTAAAAGAGAAAAGAAAGAAAGAAAGAAAGAAAGAAAGAAAGAAAGAAAGAAAGAAAGAAAGAAAGAAAGAAAGAAAGAGGAAAGAAAGAAAGAAAGAAAGGAAGGAAGGAAGGAAGGAAGGAAGGAAGGAAGGAAGGAAGGAAGGAAGGAAGGAAGGAAGGAAGGAAGGAGGTCCTGAAGAATACCAACATAACTGCACAAAAGCCACCTGTGCTTCTCTTACTTTAGAATCCCCTGCAGAGCCTTTATTAGAAAGTACAGCCAAATAATTTCTCCCCTAGATTTCCTGTCTCAGCAGAGGCACTATTTTCACCCTGTTGTCAAAAGAAAAAACCCAGGGGTCCCAATCATTCAATTCTTCTCTCATCTACATCAAAGCAATCACCAAATCTCATTAATTCTGGCTTTTGAATATCTCTTATTCAGAAACACTGAGCATTTTCTAACTTGCAGGTATGTTTCTAGATTCTGAGTGCAGTGCGGTAAATAAGGAAGTCACAATTTTATTATTACCGTCTTCATAACCAATATCTGTCAGAGTTCAATCAGAAAGCAGACTCATTCCGAGTGACAAGAGTTCTAGAGTAGAGATTGACCTCATTCATTGTAGGAGTTGGCTAACTGGTTTATGGGCAGCTGTTGCTTCTTCATTTGGTGTTGGCTTAAAGTTATGAGGGTAGGCAGTTAGGAAGGAAGCATGGTCAGGAAGTGGAGAGTGGGAACAAGCTTAGATTCAGGGGGTCAATTGGAGCTCAAGAAGACAAACCAGAATGAATACAGTCCCTCACCAGTGCCAAGCTTTCAGCTTCCATAATGCGGTGATGTGTGGAGGAGCTGGCACTGTCTATCAGCAGCTTCAGCCATGTCTGCCTTGGAGCTGAAAAAACTGGGAGAGGTTTCCGCAGCCCCGGCTGGTACTTCATCCCACGTCCCTGTCTGTGAGTGTGAGCTGTGGCGGTGCCTGGACCTAAGCCAACTTTCCATATGAACATGCCTGCTATTTCATGTTCCTCTTCCCAATCATATGAAAACATGCTTTAAGCCTGGTCCTTAAAAGGGAAAGGATTTTTTTGGAAATCTGTTTCCAATTAAACTAAACTGTCCAGTACAAAGCCCCTTGCTACCTCGTCTCATCCCGAAACGTGAGACCCTCTCTAACTGTGATTTTGCCCCTTCCCGTTGTCCCTCATGGTGCCTAAGAGAGGGCTCTGAATTCCCATCATGTTGCTTCCCACTCTCGAATCCACACTTCCTCTCCAGCAACAACAGCATAGCATTGAAAGGCCTTTGCTCAGTGCAGTAGTTGGGATTACATATGAAAGAGACAGTAAAATCAAAATAATAGCTGCTTAAACAAAATGAAAAATGATTTTCAGGTAGAAAGCTATAAAATCAAATGGCACAAGGGGCCCAGGTTTTCTGTCTTGTTCTGCCAGGATAGCAATGTTTGCTTTCTGGAAATAAAGTAGAAAACAAAAAGGGAAAAGGAGAGACTGACGCTCTCCTGTCTTTAAGGATAGACTCCGAAGAGTTCCCATGTAACACGGTTTAGTCATTTGGCCACAACTGGCTTCAAGAGAACTTGGAAACTCAAGTCTTGCAACCTGGAAGTAATGTGCCCAACTAACATGTTTATCCCTAACTGAAGAATGGAGAATACAAACAATGGGGAACACTAAAGAGTATCTCCCACCCGTGATGTACCAGACCCTACCTACTCCTCGGACCTCGTTCCCCACTTATCTAACCCTCACATTCTAATGGGAACTTCAATTGTTAGGTACTGCACTTGACATCCCATGAATTATCATAGTTTAGTTTTCTATCTTTCAGTAATCTGTTTCCTTGCCTAGAATCCCCTCCTCTGTGTGCCTGGAAGGGAAATACCTACTTGTCTCCCAAGAACTCGCTGGCTCTTTGCCCTGGCCGTTCCACTCCCTACATCCTTGCTGCCCTTGAACAAATACCCATTAAAATCATTACGTCATTACTGTCACTTGTTTGTCACCACCTCTGCTTTTCAGCCCTGAATCTCAACATGGGGCACCAGTAGGGAGTGCTTCAAACTGAATCTTACAGAGTGCAACCGACAGCAGTTCTCATCTATCCCTGTGTTGCCTTTTGGTGGATTCATTCTGAAGTTCCTGGGTACAGCATCCAACCCTGACAGGCTCTGTGCCTGTGAAACTACCACATTTTATTTTCTGTTTGCTGGGAAGAGATCAAGGCAGAGGATCCCCAATGGAAAGAGCTGGCTGAGGAGTAATTGCTTCTTTATCTCTCAAACACAGCACTGAGGTCAAGGAGAGGTGGTTCCCTGATGACCCCTGTGCCTTTAGGGTAGAAGACAAAATGCCACAAGTCCTAAGCCAGTGTAACATTGGATGCTTTAAGGAGATTAAAAAGACAGTCCCTTGCAATGACATGTATCACTTATTACTAAGGCATTTGATCACTTACTCTGTAATACCTGTGGGAGAACTAGCCTTATACCTACTAGTAAATACTCTAATCTCTCCATGGTCATCTCCCCCAGAACAGGAGGGCCTTGGAAGGTTACCATGTCCCCACCCTCACCCAACTAGATTATCCATTCTTTTGAAAAAAATATGAAAGCTCTTCCTTTCACCTACACATACAGAGGACTAGGGAAAGCACTTCCTGGGAATTTGTTACACAGCTCTCATTATGTTTTGCTGAAAAGCAAATATGAAAAATATATTCAAAATAGAAATGGTTTACTGTACTGCAGAAGTCTCCCCAGTTCAGCTACCTGGAGACAGACTTAAGTCAGAAATGCTTTGTCCCGGGGGTCCCTCATGGAGAGGGATACCACCAAAGTCCTTGGCTCTAGTAGTGTGGATAAAGAAATGTGGCAATAGGCCAGCAGGAAGGGGAACTCCAATTGCCTGAATCCCAGAAGGGCTCCTGTGCCCTCCACAAAGCCAGTGATGGTGGCTGTTTTGTCCCAGTGCAAGGCATGAGCAACGTTGCTGCGAGGCTTCCTTCCATCACCTTCAAATTCCTGTCCAATTGAGTCTATCACAGAGAAGCATTCCTGTGTGACTGACATTTGGAACGCCACGTTGACAGGCAAAACAGGGTCTTATTCACCCACCTTCAAGGCTGTTCTCTCTTAGCAGCCAGATCTGAAGTTTATTCAGACCATGTGAATGGTGGCTTCAAGGAGGCACCTGAGTTCCTATGCTACATACAAATAGAAAAATTCAGGTTTAAGAGCAAGCAAGTTTTTTCCGTAATTTTTAGAAATACTAGGTATCAAAGAAAGTGAGAGGATGACCAAGCTGGGAAGCCTGGGAAGGGAACTGGACAGGAGAACCTTCCAGAACAATGAATCTTTATGTAGCATACCCTTTCTCTAAGACTAGTTGTATCCAGAACAAGAATGACATGACCTTGGGATAATGCCACGTACCAGTAGCATATGTGAAAGTGTGGAATCAGAGGAGACTAGTGGGACACAGTGACACTGAAAACAGAGAAACATTAAAAACTACTTTCAAATTTTTACTCATGTATGTTATATAGCTTTAGTTGTCCACTTGACACAGCTAGACTGAGGGAACCTCAAAAGGGGAATTTCCTTCATCAGATTTGCTTCTGGCCCTGTCTGTGGGGCATTTTCTTGGTTGTTGAGTGATGTGCAAGGACCCAGCGCATTGTGGGTGGTGCCACCCCTGGGCAGGTGGTCTTGTGTTATATAAGCAGGCTGAGCACAGGCCAGAGGAGCAGGCCAGGAGCCAATGTTCCTCCATGTTCTGTGCTCCAGGTTCTTGCCTTGAGTTCCTGCTTTGGCTTCCCCTGGGAGATGTAAGATAAAATAAACTCTTTCCTCCCCAAATTGACTTTGGTCAGTGTTTTGGAAACTAACTAAGACAGCATGAGACGTTCAAAAGAAGTAAGAAGGATGATTTAGCCCCTTTGAAAAAAATAGTAAGGCTTTGGTAATTTGGAGCATTTTAGTGTGACAAGTCGTCATGATTCTAAAATCATCCTATGATAGGCACTTTGCAAACACTGAGTGATTTGGAGTCTGAACCCAAGCCCAATGCCTCCCTCTACCCCAAGTATGCGAAGATGAAGTGAGCTGAAGCTGTGGTGGGAATGAGGACAAAGGGACACACTGACAACACGTACTTGGCTTGGAGACAGTTTGCAAGGGGTGGTTCACCAAGGGAGGCCAACGCCTCACTGAAAGTGCTGGGCTAATACTTAAGTGAGAGATTAGAAACACTCTGGATTTTCTTCTTATCCTTGTCCTGAGTGCAGAGCCTGCCAAAAGATAGAACCAGCTTCCTCTCCTGGGGCTTTTACAACTGGCATGTCCTATTTAAATATTGAAAATTTCTTGTCGAAAAGACTCTTCAGTTGCCCAAAAGTGGAAGAACAAGATGGAGATGAAGAGCCAAGCAAGGAATGATGTTCTGTCCTCCCTGAGTGCAATACAATCTGTGTTTGGAGCAACCACATGAAACAGGGATCCCTGAAAGAAGCACTGCAGAAAGAGCGCTCTGCTTGAAGTTACCACAGACCACAGCAAGGAGTTAATGGCATCACTTCAAGGGTGACTACATGCTTTAATATCCAAGCCAGGATAACTTGATTTAAAACAAATAACTATATTTACAACAAACATAGGCATAACACAAATCCCATCCCAGACCAACCAGAAGGTAATTGTCTCTAAGTCTTGAAGCCCATATGTTCCTATTGGATTATGCAGAAAATAAGACAAAATGTAATATGATGTTCTGAATAAATAGGCCAAAGTAGTTCTTTGTAACAAAGCCAGTAACAAATCCAGTGCATGCCAGAATAAATATTTAGTGTCTGGTTGTTTTTTAATGATTTTTAAAAATGGAGTATTATAGCATGTGTAGAATTAACCAAGACCCTGGGAGCTGGAGAGATGGCCTAGCGGTTAAGATTGCCGACCGCTCTTACAGAGGAACTGGGTTCAATCCCCAGCACCCACATGGTGGCTGAGAATCCTCTGAAACTCCAATTCCAGGAGAACTCCAGTTTCAGGGGAATCCGACACCCTCTTCTGACCTCCAAGGCATTGCAGGACACGGGTGCACAAACCTACATGTAGACAGTACATTCATACACATACAGAAATAAAAAAAATAAAAAAAAGAATTAACCAAGACCCTAAAGATAACATGGCATTCATACATTCTCTAAGGATATAATTTTTAAAACATGGTCCAAGGGGAGCTGAGGCCACTGTTAGTTTCTTGAAGTTGATGGTAAAAATTATTTATAGCATAAGTTTTATTTTATTTTATTTGACCTAATTATATTTGGGGACATAATCCCTTTTCATCTGGAATATAGAGGCTTAGAGTTACATTTTGACAGATACCAGCCCTGACAGCTCCTTAGTTTAGAAACACATAATATTTACAGTATTACAACAGTGGTGAAAGAATCCCACCCCACTCTAATCCCAGTTCCATCTAAAACCTTTGAAGTTCAGGGGTCTGAAGAAGTGTTAAGGGCAAGTTATCGTATTGCTTCTTAAAGGCAGGCAGAAGAACATCCTTCTGGAGAAGCCTTTTCTCTCAGACCTCATGGAAGCCCAGTTGAAGGAAATTTGTGAGCAGACAATCAAACCTTTGACATACTTCTGAATTCCCAAGCATGCATATGTTAGCTCATCTTCTTCCCAAACCTTTGTTTTATGTTCCCTTGCTAGCTCTGTGGATTAGGAGCTATGCTTTATCAACATCTCTTAAGGGAGAGAGAGCCCAAGATCTTCACAAAGAATTTATTTTTAAACTAAAACTTGGTACATTCACCAAAATTAACCTTCTTGCTGTCGAAGTACAACTTCATATAACCTGAGTGTATTAGTCACTTTTCTGTTGCTGTGATAAAACACCTTTGTGACCAAAGGAACTTATAAAAGGAAGAGTTTATTTGAGCTTACGATTGACGGTTCCAGGGAATTAGAGTCCATTGTGGCAGGAGGCATGGCAGCTGGAACTGGAGCAGCAAGCCGAGGGTCACATCTCCCAATGAGCACAGGAAGCAGAGAGAGAGAGCAACTGGAGACCGCAAAGCTTGTTAAACTCACTAAGCTCACCCCCAATAACGTACTTCCTCTAGCATGGCCGCACCTTCTAAGACCTCCAAGAACAGTGCCACCAACTGGAGACAAATGTCTGAATACTTAAAGCCTATGGGGGACACTCATTCAAACCACCACACTGACATTTAGCAATGTGTTTACCAAGAATTTGTCTGAGTGTAGACTGATAACAACTCCTTACTAGGTGTCACCACAGTTATAAGGAGATGATAGAACACCCTGCAGGAACAAGACAAAAAGCTTATTTCCCCAAACACACAGGGAAGACAGAATCCTAAAGTCATGTTAGGACTCATCTAAGAGGATAAGATGATAGCATAGTCAGGGAAGTGATTCTCTGCTTTATCTTAGACCAGGTAAACTGTTGCCTCTGCAGGATGCTGACCCATGAGCGGCTTTGGCTAAACAAAGTGTGGTCACAAGAATACAGGCTGATGTCAGTAGCAGGGAAGCACCTGCCCAGGGCTGATGGTTACTTGGGCCTCAGCAACAGACAGCTCTGAGAAATTAAAAGTCAACAAAGTAGCAGAAAATGACACAGGGCATGAGGTTGCCAGGGCGTCTGCAGCTGGATGTCCAAGCACTGGTTGGGCACCCCAGTGACACACAAACAGATGCCAACTGTATTAGTCACTTTTCTGTTGCTGTGATAAAACACCATGACCAAGGGAACTTATCAAAGGAAGAGTTTATCTGAGCTTACGATTGACGGTTCCAGGGAATCAGAGTCCATTGTGGCGGGAGGCATGGTGGCCGGGGCTGGAGCAGCAAGCCAAGGGTCACATCTCGCAATGAGCACAGGAAGTCAAGAGAGAGACTGGGGACCACGAGGCTTGTTAAACTCACTAAGCCTGCCCCCAACGACGTACTTCCTCCAGCACAGCCACATCTTTTAAGACCTCCAAGAACAGTGCCACCAACTGGAGACAAAATGTCTGAATACTTAAAGCCTATGGGGGGACACTCTCATTCAAACCACCACACCAACTTTTTTTAAAACAGCTAGAAATTTTTTTAAAAAATAGTAAAATATCTTGCTACTGTGGTTTGCTAAATACAGGTTTCACAAATAAGGTAGTGTTTTCTTTCTTTTCCTTCCAACCTGCGTGATTTTATGAATGATGTTTTTAGATACAATTATATTCCAAAGAATTGTTTTGATTATAGTGCTTCTTGTTTTATCTCCTATTGACAAAACAAAGATGGACTATAAGATAGTATGTGTGTTGTTATTATAACTCTAAAAATATCCAAACAAGAAGACAAAGACAAAAGGGTCAAAAGGATTGTTTCACAAACAGAGGGGGATATTTAAAACCAAGATTTGATGTCTTTATATGTAATTTGTATCCACTGATATTTCAGAAGACACTTTATTTAGAAATATTTTATCAAAGCAATTTAGAATTTGGCAATCAACATTACACAAATTATATCATGCACCCCCCCTCCTCTATATGTTGGATTCTGATGTTGTACGTGTCAGGAAAAGATTATGTACCTGAATATAGGAATGATACTTAAAGGAAGAGAATTTTTGTTGATATCTTCTCAGTATTGGAAGTTATACAAATTTTAGCCAGAATCTATTGATAATTAAACAAAACAGCAAAGCTTTAACTCTGGTCTTCAATCCCCTAGCCCATCACCATTATAACTTTGAAGTACACTTGAACCTCTATGTGTGACTCAAATGCAGAAATATACTTATTCCCCCAGAAAATAATAAACTCTTCATTGGGCCATGACAAAATAACATCTGATGGCCAAAAAAATATTACAGAGAAACTACTTGTGACTTTTACAATGAGGGGTTTATAGAGACAAAATTTATCCACTTAGTCTTAGTGGACTAATTCAACCTAGAGTGAGTGGACCACTTTGGATAAGTACAGTTGGCTGTGTAGAAATGATGACCTGAAAGGCACAAAGGTTCAATAAAAATTGGCTTTGAAAAAAAAAGAAAGAAATGATGATCTGGTGTGGGAGATTTGTATAGAAAGACATCTGGTTTCAACATTAAAAATCCAGCCCACTGACTTCACGAGAAGTGACTTATACCACAAATGCTAAAGCCCAAAGGTTGAGTCAACAACTGGGACTCCAGGGAACTGCCTTACATGAGTAAACATCAGCCTGACAACAAGCCATCAGATGGATACTAGTGAGCAGCCAGCAGAAGTCCTGATTCCTTTCCCTAAAGTACAGGATCCTCGTCCCCGATCCTCTGGGTTCTCTATATCCATTTTAATTTGAGGTTCAGAAGGTTCAAAGTGATCAATTAGTGCAAAGTTAATTGACTGAGGGAAAACTATATTTCATTCTATTCTCGTATTCAAATGTTTGGCCTTAAGGAAATGAGAAAGCATTTCTTAGGAAGAGAATACAAGACTGATGTGAAAGCAAAGCCCTTTTCAGGACAAAGAGTGGAAGTGCCTTCCCTCGATTGTGCAGTGACCCAGAAAGGAAACTGGAAGGCCAGAGAAACCAAAACATGTTTATATTCCTATATAAATTAATTCTAAGCCACCTCTCTGTTTGAAGTATTCCTCTCCTTCCTTCCAAATCCTTTGTATTGTATACCCACCAATATGAGGACAGTGGGAGCTAGGGAGATGGTTCGGTTCTTAAAGTGCTTGCTTTGTAAGCATAAGGACCTGAATTTAATGCCCAAAAGCCATGTTAAAAGCCAGGGGTGGTGCTGTGAACTTGTCATTTGAGGAGGCAGAGATGGGGGTGTGTGGGGGGGGGTGTCCACTGGCCAGCCAGCTTAATGCACTTAAGAAGTTCCAAACCATGGAGAGAACATAATTCAGAAAGACAAGGTGGATGACAGCTGAGAAATGACCTCTGGCCACCATACACATATGCACACACATGCACCCCCCACACACAGAGACACACATACATATACACACATGCTAAATAAACAATAAAAAGGCTGAAAAGGAAATTATAAATTAATATTCTTTGAATACTTACAAAGCTAACATTTGTAGTTAGTCATGCATGCTAAATGTTGGAGGTGGCCTCCTTCCACATGGATACCAATCTTAATTTATGTGACAGGTAGAATTAAGAGAAGGAGCTGAGAGAGGTAAAAGATGAAGAAAGAGAAGGGGGGAGCCCAGCATTAGGCATTAGGCTACCTCCTCCTTCTTCTTCAATCTCTGTTCCTGCCTCTGGATGTCTGCTTTAACTGCTCTTGATAAATGAACAGGAAATGATTATCTTTAAAGGTTTGAAGTATCAGAAATTCTAATTCTTTTATTCGTTTATGAGGAAAAAATATTTTAGCATGTTCCAAACGTGAAGCATCGGGCTGGATACAAAGGACATGTGCTGTCTAAACCAGTCCCAGCCCTCCTGTTCCTGCTCTACAGCCATCTGCTTTCAGCTGTCTGCTCTGATTCCTGAAGTAGCAAGTGACAGTGACTCAGGGACATAAACACTACATGTAATCTCAGGCAAGATCCAAATGTGCCTAAGATTAGCTAGAGAATGTTTTTACTCCCCTAGCAGGTGGCCGAATGGCATCTAGATCGTCTTTAAGAAGACAACCCTCCCTTCAACAGCACCTGAGAATGGGGAAGGAAGGCGAGAAGCAGGAAATGGGTTGCATTACACTAATCTTACACTCCCTACATGACATATCTGGATTTCTATCCTATCCTAACCTTGAATATTTTTGAGAACAAAGTACCCACAAAATCAGAAGTTTTTCTACAGGTGGGCTGGTAGAACCTGGCTAGATTCAAGATGGCTACCAGAGTGATATCAGGCAACCTATCACTTCACTATAATCTCATTCCATGTTAAATGGCACCATACCAGTGTGACGACAGTTGACAATCGCCAAACAACAACCAGGAAGAATTATTAAGGGAGCAAAAAACCCCTATCCTCCTCAGCACCCATAATTCTGTGAGATCCAGTTGGAGAATCCTCCCCATCATTCACTGAAAAGAATCTCTTCAATACATACTAAAAAAAAAAAAAAAAATATA
>VZQC01009134.1:1430210-1540942 GCA_009823505.1 Rhizomys pruinosus
GTGCCTGATTCTTCCCTTTGAAATAAGACAGTACTTGTTTTGGATTTTACAGCAGCCCACAGTTAAGAGACTTTTAATAGACTGAACTTTTAAGCATTTGGACATTTTAAGGACTGTGGGGATTTTAAGGTTGTACTGTCTTAGGTTGTGATTAATGTTAACATCATACTTTGGGGATAAGAACTGGAAAGGTGGTGGTTTAATAGTGATGTGTTTTGTGTGTCAAGTTGACAAGGGGTCAATTGTGCTGGATAGCTTTAGTGTCAACTTGACACACCTGGGTTGAGGGAGCTTCATTCGGGGAATTGGCTCCATTGGATTGGGCTGTGGCCACATCTGTGGAGTATTGTCTTGATGGTCAAGCAGTGTGGGAGGGCCCAGCCCACAATGAGTAGTGCCACCCTGGGCAGGTTGTTGTGTACTGTGTCAGAAGGTGGGCTGGGCATGAGCCAGGAGAGCAAGCCAGTGAACAGCATTCCTCCATGACCTGTGCTTCAGCTCCTGCATCCAGGTTCCTGCCCCGAGTTCCCACCTTGGGCCCTCTAAGTGATGAACTGTGACCCAGGAGATGTAAGCTGAATAAACCCTTTCCTCCCCAAGTTGGTGTTGGTCGGAGTGTTTTGTCACAGCAATGGAAAACAAACTAGAACAACAGGGAAGAAATCTTCACCATTGACACATCTGACAGAAGTTTAACATCAAGAGTATATAAATTACTCAAAAAACAAAGGACCAAGAAAATAAATTACCCAATTAAAGGACTGGCCAAAAATATGAGCAGAGACTTCTCAAGAGAAGAAATAAAGATAGCTGAGAAACATCTATAAAATTTTCAACATCATTAGTAATTAAGGAAATGCAAATTAAAACCACTGTAAGATTTCATCTTACAATAGTAAGACTGGGTATGATCAAGAAAGCAAATGATACCAAATGCTGGAAAGGTTGTGGGGGAAGAGGAGTGCTTATTCACTGATAGTGGGATTGCAGTGCATTCCCTATGGAAAGCAGTGTGGAGAACACTTAAAAGACTAAAAATGAACCTACCATTTGACCCAGTTATTACTATACCACTGTTATTACTATAGCTATAAATTGAAGTTTATTTCTCTATTTTCCTAAGTTCTAAGATTTATGAGAAAGAATAAATCTCTTCCTTAAAAGTTCATTAAAACATACATCAACTTGCTATGTAATTTAGGAATGTAAAGTTATATTTCTTTTTACCAGCATGCAACTTTACTGTTAAAATGTGAATGCCTAAATGAGCTCTGGAATTAACCTATAGTTTTATTTTCAGACTTTGTAGTGTTTGTGTGTGTGTGGAGTGTATATATGCATATATTGGAGGAATATAAATAAAAAGGAAAAATACTTGTTCAAAGTACTGACCAAAACAGTAAACTTCCGCATTAAAAAAGTTATAAAAAAGAATGAGAAAAAGATGCAAGACAGGACTTAACATGTATGGCAGAATGCACTAATTCGGGGGGGGAGTGGTCATAGATGGGGGAATTGTTGGTTAAAAAATGTATGAAATGCAAAAAAGCTCAATAAAAAATAAGGAAAAAAAGAAATAGTGTAAGAGTCAGAGGTGGTGGATGACTAAAAAAAAAAAGTTTTCTGGATCTAATAAGGTAGTTGCACATAGGAACCCACAGCCATTGTGACAGAATGCACAATAACTATGCAAGAATTCAATTCAGGAAAAAAGAACAGCATCGAAGGGGGAGCTGGGCACAAAGCCCCAGACTGAGCTGAGGAGCTATTGGTAACTGATAGTTGCTGGGAAAGGGAGAGTCAATTGTTTTTTATTGGGGTTTTTTGTTTGTTTTTTGTTTGAGACAGGATCTCCCTGTAGCTCAAGCTGTCCTGGAACTTGCTATGTAGACCAGGCTGGCCTTGAACTCAAAGAGTTCCACCTGCCTCTGCCTCTGCCTCCAAAGTGCTAGGATTAAAGGCATGCACCACCACTCCCAGCAAGAGTCAGTTTTACTTAAAATTGTGATGCCCTGGCAGTTGGCCACAGTCCAGTGGATGGACCCACACTGATGAGTGTATGACCAGAACAAATTGGACTCAATGTTTTTTTTTAAATAAATGAGGCAAATATAGAAGGGGTGTGGATGTAAGAGGAGTTGGTGAGGGGGGATGAATCAATATTATCAAAATTCTTTAACTAAAATTCTCATAATATTAGTGAAAATATTTTGCAAGTCGACTCCAATTCCAGGAGAACTCCAGTTCCAGGGGAAACCGAGACCCTCTTCTGACCTCCGCGGCATTGCACGACATGGGTGCACAGACCTGCATGCAGACAGTACATTCATACACATACAAAGATAAAAAATAAAAAAAAAAAAACATAATACCCAAATCAATGGAGAATCAAGTCATACCTGGTTAGAGAGATCTAATACCAAAATAGTCTTTACTATCCTAAATTTGCACCTATAAATTTAGTGCAATTGAATCAAAATCCAATATGGATAGAACATGTTTTATAGAGATGGCAAGTTTTCTACCCTAATGTATGTTGTTCTATTTTTTCTTAAATAAAACTTCCAAAACTTACGCTGTGCACCTGGCCACTTAGAACAAAGAATGTATTTTCAAGTTTCAAGACTGTTAGATATAGTCCTGGGACCTAGTGCTGCCAATTAGATGTAAGAACAAATATTATGTGTCAACTGGCAAGAAATCTCCTTCAAAGACAGCCGGTATACCTCGTTTGCCTTGTGAACCCAATTTCTTCCTCCAGGCATTATGAATGAACCCTGAGGAGCCATTGCAGACAAATGTTGGAAATGATGAAACAACAGGATAGAATATACTGGTCTTGGGGCTGGAGAGATGGCTCAGTGGCTAAGAGTACTGGCAGTGTTGGACTCAAACTGCCACACTCACAAAATTAACCAACGAGGGACCGCAGACTGATATGAGATTTATTTAATTTGCTGGTGCACCAGAACCCAATTAGGAAAACTGACACATCAAGGGAGCCAATTGTTGATGCATTAGGGACGCAACCCATTCCACACAGGGATGAGCACTGTCTGTTACAGAGACCTTTTAAAGCCAAAGCCACAAACTAGAGGAATTTGGTGAAATCATACATACACAATTGCAAGGCTATAGAAACACAATGCAAGCAGTGGTGACCCTTAAGCTGATTGGTGGGGTCTTGGTGGTTGCAGACCAGGCAGTCTTTCATTGGATCAGTCCACCTGTTCTGTACCCCTTTGTTTGAAACAATGGTTGTGTTTAGCAGTGTGAAGTCCCTTGGAGACTAATGGGGCCTTAGGGGGTGAGAAGCACTCCTACAGGGCTAGGAAACTTCATCCTGACCTCAGGTAGCTCTGGGAACTAATAACTCAAGGTGGGAGGGAGTAACTATGGGAACCAGACCTACTTCAACTAAAGACTTGCTTAACTCTTTCTGACCTAGTCCTAACATTCCCCCCATTGAGTTAAGATCATGAGTCAAATCAATCTGTAGTAATGGGTCCAAGGACTATGAGCTGGACTGCAGATATTCTTTCCTTTACAAAGTTAACTGAGGCATGGCCTTTGTGGGAACCTGGTGGGGCAGCCAGCAAACAAGATGACTACTGAGGTACATTCCTTTATATGGCCTGGGTGGAACCTCAGGTAAGGGGAAGAGGTCATAAGATTGACAGCCTCTGGAGGAAGTGGACACCTGTGTGTCCCTTGGAATTCTAGGAAACTCGGAGCTAACATTCCAGTCTTTTGATTATAAGGGAATGGGACGCTGTTCTCTCTTCTGTATCTGCTTCAGAGCT
Organism: Rhizomys pruinosus; assembly: GCA_009823505.1. Classification (NCBI taxonomy): domain Eukaryota; kingdom Metazoa; phylum Chordata; class Mammalia; order Rodentia; family Spalacidae; genus Rhizomys; species Rhizomys pruinosus. Next base: position 1,434,014 of record VZQC01009134.1, read on the forward strand.
GAGGAGGGATGAAGTCTTGAGGGAACAGGTGTCAGGCTGGAGGGTTAGAATCTGGTCTCCCATGTTGGCCATCCTAGTTGCCAGGTATTTTGGTCCAGATCAATAGTGGCCAGTAGTTAGTGTACAGTTTTTCTGCAACTGAAAAGACAAGCTGGTTAATTCTTATGTGAGTGTACCAGTGCACAGACTTCACAGTGCCAACAAGGGGCCTAGTGGGTGCATTAGTGATTGGAGGATCCCTGTCTAGAATTTCCAGAGGAAGAGAGGACTTGTACTCTATTAGTACTCAGAGATCCAGAATGAGAGCCAGCTTAACCATGACCTGTTTCTGAGTTATTTTCTAGCATGGCACAGTAGATCTTTTACCTATCTCTATGGTATTTCTTTGATCATAGTTTTCTGTTGGGGTGTTTAAAACCACACAGTTAGCTCAGATAAATTAAATTAGTTTTGGTGTTGAGATCAGTTGAGATTCTGGCCCTTAAGGGTCATTCAGGCCTTGTGCCTGGCTCTTTTTAACAGTTCCATCTACATGAAGACAAAGTCAGGTCTTGCTTGACCAGAGCTTCCCTTTGAAGTGTGAGGAATTTTTCCTCTATACTGACTTTCCTCCTTTGACTGAACACTGGCCAGAGGAAGTCCTCTAAAGTGACTCTCCAAGACCTCCCTGACTCGGGATGACTGGTGACTCACTACCATAGGACATGTACAAAGGTGCCAATGCAGGACCCTAGGACTTAAGTTGACCTTAGAGGGTAAGGGCCAAAATATTGTCCTTTTAAATCCCTCTTGCCAAATCAGATCAGAGCTTTAAGTATGGTTGTTAAACCTCCAAGAGGGTCAGTTGAATGTTTTCCTATATAACACATAAAGCTTGAACATTGACTTAAATATTCTTTATAAATTCTTAATTGCTGTTGCAAAACATTCTAATAGTGAAAGCTCATGACAAGAGCCTGAAGGTAGTAACTGCAGCAAAGGCTAGGAAGGGATGCTGCTTACTGGCTTGTGTTGCTGGCTCATGATTAACCTATTGTATACACTATAGAAATATCTGGCCAAGGATGGCATTGCCCACAATGGGCTCGGACCAGTTAAATGAAGGTAATTATTGAGGTTTCTTAGCTCAGGCTTGTCAAGTTGGCATTAAACCTATCCAGTAAAGCACACAATTTGTTCTTTAACATAGTCCAGGAAACAAACCCAAGATAATAAAGAGGCTAAAAACAATACCTCTAGGACTATCTCAAATGATGGCCATGTTACTTATCCCCAGATTTTAAATTATAGCTTTGAGGAGAAAAAGGAGGGGAGGGCCTTATTACATAACCTATAGAAGGCAGGAAATGCTTAAATCAAGCTCACCAGAATTGGTTTCATTCAGACTGTTCTCATGTGGTCCTCAGAAATGAAACCTAATATTTCTTAAAAATGTTAAAAGTAATATGTGCCAGGTATAACATGTGGGGGGCGGGGTCTTAGCCCTTGGGGCCAGCTGGATAGAGGAAGGGCAAGTGCACCGCTCGCCCGTTCCCAGCCTCCCAGTTCCCAGAGACACTCAGACGCAGCAGGGAGTCAAGTCAAGCAAGATCTCACTTTATTGTAGCAGGGTGCGGCCTTATATACATTCCCTGGACATAGGGGTGGGGATAGTGGTGTATAGTGTGGGGTGGTGGCATTGGGCCAATGAAATATATCCATGTAAGTGGTGTCAGGGCAGGGGGGGTTCAAGTGAATCTTGCTACATCATTCTCATGCGGAAGTGACTGCTGAAAAAACAGGTCACTAAACTTGAGCCAGGCTTAGAGAATTCCAACAGGCCATGTTCTTGGAGAGCCTGTAAGGCCCAACCTAACAGATATATATCAGAGTTATAGAAGCTAATGTGCCAACAGCAAGTCACAATAAACATACAAGAAATTAAAGACTAGATCTGTGACACATTTAAAGAAAACAAAAAGCATGTTACACTTTAAGTGCAAAAGTAGAGTTTACAATCCTTACGAAGTGATATTTACCAAATGTTCATTCTATTAATCCACTTCATCCATAAGGTGTTAACACTTTATCATTTTTGCCAACTGTAGCATTTTGTAAGCAAACCAGAATACACTTTTATCATAGATGTAGCTAATGATTATTAATTCCTTTTAAAGGACCTAAAGTTTTCCCCAAATTTTATTTCATGCTATTAATCCCATCAGATCAAAAGCACTTGCCAAGTTGCATAAATTACAAAGTAAACAATTTTTGTTCACCCAAAAATGTATAGTATTCTCAAAACTCAACAGTTTACCCATTAACACGACATGGTTTTTCATGTGACCTGTTTTTAAAATACCAGAATGTGAATTTGGATATTTTATCTAACAGCTACACCTTTATTCACTAAGAAAATTGTGCATTAATTTTTTTCTAACCATTTTTTTACTTTACCTCAAATTTTAAACTGTCTTAAGGGGGGGTGACAGAGTGAACAAACAGACAAACAACTTCCATACACAAAATGGAATTTAAACCTTCAGAGGGCAGTTTGAACCTCTGAAATCCAAATGACCTATTTAGTACTGAGGTCTAAGACAATTTTTTTAAATTTTTGAATAACTTTTATTTATTTTACCCTTGAATATCAAACTGATTAGTAGTCATAAAATCAATTTTTATAGACTGTCCACATGTTGCATAGCACAGAGAATCTCTAGCCATGGAACACAATTTCTTGTATATGCTACAACTATATTATAGAATTTTGAAAAGTGAACAGTACTTTATACCCACACTCATACACAATGTTTTAAAACTTAATTTTATATAAATTAAAGTCTATAAAGGTTGTACTGAACAGAGGCAGAGACATACATTGTTATCATACACAGACATACACACATTGGAGAAAACACCATATACTGTTCATCAATGGTATGATAGATTTCTAATATGCTGTTACAGAGCTGCTGACAATATCATCCACATAGCTATGCAATTTATCCATACATTCATAAAAGAGATTTTTATCCTATGGTTTGTATTAAACAAACTCACATACCTTGTTGTCAGACATGTTTTCATTCTTCAGAGATGTCATTTAAAACATACACCCAATTGTATTCCTGTGTTAGTCACTTTTCTGTTGCTGTGATAAAGCACCATGACCAAGTAACTTATAAAAGGAAGAGTTTATTTGAGCTTACGATTGACAGTTCCAGGGAATTAGAGTCCATTGTGGCAGGAGGCATGGTGGCTGGATCTGGAGCAGCAGGCCGAAGGTCACATCTTGCAAAGAGCACAGGAAGCAGAGAGAGAACTGTAGACCACGAGGCTTGTTAAAACTCACTAAGCCTGCACCCAACAACACACTTCCTCCAGCACGGCCACACCTTCTAAGACCTCCAAGAACAGTGCCACCAACTGGAGACAAATGTCTGAATATCTAGAGCCTATGGGGGACACTCATTCAAACCACCACATTCCACTCTCTGGCCCCCATAGGCTCCTGACCACATAAAGTGCAAAATGCATTCAGTCCAACCTTAAAAGTCCTCATAGTCTTTACCAGTTTCAATGCCATCCAAAAGTCTACAGTCCAAGTCTCTTCTGAGACTCGGGCCAATCTCTTAACTGTAAGCTCCTGTAAAAAATTACATACTCCCAATATACACTGGAACCAAATACACATTCTCATTCCAAAAGGGAGTAATAGAGACATAGTGAGGAAATACCAGACCAAAACAAGACCGAAAACCTGCAGGGCAAACACCAAGTCCAGTAGCTCCACATGCAACCTCTGGGACTTGACTTCCAAAGGGCTTAGATGGCTCAGCTCTTCCAGCTTTGCTTGCAACATACATCTCTTTCTTAGGCTGGTACCACTCCCAGTATGCAGCTCTCTTTGGCACATATCTCACAGGTCTGACATTGTCAAAAGTCTTCTTGGAGTCTCTGCTGCCAACCAAGCTTCAGACACTCACTATTATTTGGGTATTCACAGCTTCACGCAATGCCCCATCAGGGCCTTCTTTATGTTCAGTGGACAGTGCCTGGCTGTACGTCTGTCCCTCCTCGTTCGGCTCTCTGAAACCATAAGGAAGGAAGAAGATGACCCTTCAATCATTGTGCAACACTTCATCCTCATGCTCTAAGCTCAGCCCACAGTGAAATGTAAATGTGTGAGCAATCTGCGCAAGCTTCGGTGAGGCTGCCTGCCATTTCGAAGCCACATTGCAGTGTCTTCTTCCTCCGGACTTTTGAGATTAGCTAAGTCTGTGGTCTTGCCCTGAAGGTGGACTTGATTCTTCTGTTTACTTGTAAATAGCCAGACCTCTCCTTAATCATTTTATCTCCTTAAGAAGAGCGTGAGGCCTCGTCCTAGCTATGCCTTGCCCCACCTTGTATCTTGCTAGTGCAGTATATAGTCTTCCAAACCAACATTCTGCCTTTCCTTCTGCCCCATTTGCTCTTTCCCACTGTAGATCTGTATAAAATTAACCATTAACAGCTACGCCACCGATTCTACATTTGGCCGTCTTTTGATAATTATCTCTCCACCAAGAGACATTCACGTCCCATGTGCTTTCAATTTAGCATTAGGCAAGCATTTGGACTGTGCGCAAACTGCTGCCAGACTTTTATCAAAATATCCCAGTGCTGCCTAAGTTCTTCTTAATCCTTCCGTCTGACCACTCTTTGCGCACACTATGCTTTCCTTCCAAGGTCCTCTCCTAAGAAGGCCCTTAACGCTCTCTTAACAGTAGTCAGCTAGCTCTCATGTCCCACAAGTCCAAAGTCGTCCAGCATTCTCCAGAAACATCGCACTATGTTCAGGTTCTGTCACGAGCTAAATCACCCACTCCTGGTAACTATAAATTATCGTATTAGTTCATTTTTCTTTGCTCGTGATAAAGCCACCTATGACAAGTACGTTATAGAAAGAAGAGTTTAGTTTGAGCTTAACGATTGACGGTTCCAGGATCAGAGTCCATTGTGGCAGAGGCATGGCGGCTGCAGCAGCAAGCCGAGTATCACATCTCGAAATAAGCACAGGAAATCAAGAGAGAAACTGTAAAAGAGGCTTGTAAAACTCACGTACAAGCCTGCCCTCCCCATCAGGCACACTCTCACACCGCCGACACCTTCTAAACCTCAACCCACATGCCACGCAACTAACGACAAATATGTCTGAATACCTAGAGCTAATGGGGGACACTCATTCAACCACAACAATCCCAAGCGACGGTGGCTAATTTACAGTGTTCGTTAAACTATCTGTTATTGACGCTTACAACTTAGGTTTCAATAAGCTAAACTGATTTAAAATATTTGGACAAGGTGATGAAACCAGTTAATACCAGTTGTACTGAGGCTAGCCATAACTAACAGTCACCAAAAACAAGATTAAAAACAATATCACCTTAAGGAAGATAGCTAAGAATGAGGATGCAGGAACCCATATCAGTCCACCAAGGCAGTACACCCAACCCAGCGAGAATCAGCAATGAAATACCCTGCCAAATAATCAGTTAAACACTTACGATCTGAACCATTCCGAGAGAGAAGAAAAGATACGAAACAGACGTCAACCTAGATAACCAGTTCTCGGGAGCTAATAGCGCCACAAATGGTGCCCATTCGAGTCCTCAGCTGTGGCACACGCGTCAAAGCCATGATGAGTCAAGAGAAAGACAACAACATTGTTTTTAACGATCAGTTGTAAAATCAGGTCTCAGAGGCGGATAAAGCAAGTTGAAGAACTGAGTACGAAACCTGCAACTAAAACAGGTAATTTGAGACATCATCGTCTTACAGCATAACGAATAAAAACCTTTAGATTAACCAGTTCTAGAAATTTTCTACTTGTAATATGTTTTATCAAATGCTAACACCCGTGTCCCCCACCTATCCCCCCACCCCACCACACGCCATCCCATATCATGCATTCCACCATAACCGTCCTGCATCTCTCTCTCAGTCCTTCTCAATATTCTTCATGAGGAAGTTGACTGATTTAAGCAGAAGTTCACTGTTTCAGTCAGCTTTGAGCAGTTCTGCGTTGTTTCCAAATATGCAGCACTCCAATCTGCTGGACAAAAGCTCGAGGGGCCGTGCATAATAAATACTTACAACTAGGTCAATTGGCACTAGCATCCACAAAAAGGATACCATTCATCCTTTTTTTCGGGACTGTGTTACTTCACTCATGATATCTTCTAGCCCAGCCATTTTCCTGCAAACGCCATGATTCACTCTTTCTTTATGCTGTCCCCTAGAACTCCATTTGTTGATGTACCACATTTTTGTCATCCACTTTTTTTGTCTGTTGAGGGGCATTTGTTTTGGTTCCAGCTCCTTGTTATGGTGAAGAGAGCTGAAATAAACATTGTTGTGCATGTGTCTCTGCTGTAGGATGAGTTTTTAGGGTATGTTCTAAGAAGTGGTATAACTGGATTGTGTGGTAGATTCATTTTTAGTACTGAAAGTGTTTTCCATATTGCTTTCCATAGTAGTTGTAGAAGTTTATTTCCACCAGCAGTGGATGATGTTTTCCCCTTTCCCCACAAGCCTCTTCCAGCACTTGGTATCATTTTTGTTCTTGATCCTAGCCAGTCGATTGGAGCAGATATATTTTTGTAGTGATTTCTTTAAAGTGTTTTCATTGCATTTCCTTGAATGATTAGTTGAGTTTGACAGCTTCTAGACGTTTCTCAGACCATCTCTAACATTCTCGACTGGAAGTCTCCCTTGTCGACTTTGCTCCACTATTGGGGGTCGTTGTTCTTTTCTTTGTTTTGAGTAGTTTATATGTCTGAAAGTCAAGTCTTGTCAGATGTAGTCTGAGGAGATGTCCTCCACCCGTGGGATTTCTCTTTCCTTCTTGATTGTTTCCTGTGGATGTACAGAAGCTTGAGTTGATGAGGTCCCATTTGTCAAGCGACTTACTTCTCTGCAGCTGCGCGATTTAGAATCTTTTCCTCGCCTAGTCTGATAGGCCACTTCTCTATCACTGTTCAGAGTTTGGGGTTTCATGTTGAGGTCTTTAGACCATCTGGAGTTGACTTCTGTACAGGGTGCAGAGTAGGGGTTTAAATTCATCTTCTTACAAGTGGTGTTCAGTCCACACCATTCTGAAGATGTCTGTCTTTCTCAATGAGTTTCTTGGCCCCCTGTCCAATAGAATGGGCTGAATGAGGCTCCAGATTGGATCTCTGTTTTGTTCCATTGGTCAACGTCTGTTTTTATGCCATACAGCTGTTATGGCTGATCTTACGCCTTGAGAATATAGTCTTAAAAGCTTGTATAGACATCCCCCTGTGTACCTTTCACTCGTCAGGGTTGCTTTTGGCTATCCGGGTCTTTTGTTCCAAATTGAATTTAAGGAACTTTTGTTTCCAACTGTGAAAGCAAAAACTCTGGGGATGTGGATTCGGATTGGCATTAATCTATACCAAGAGTTTGGAAAATGGACTTTTTACAATTTAATTTTCCCAATTGCGCTCCCCATAAGGCTAAGTATCACGATTTTTGCTCCCACTGTGTCACTGTCGAGTCTTAGAACGCGTGTGCTGTTCTGAGAATTCTTCATGGGGCAGCTGTGAGTTTCCCAAGTCTTGTGGCCCCAGTCTGTTCCACTCTTGTGCCATGGGCTAGATGTGCCCTTGTCTTGCCTGCTCAACGCCCAGCCACCATGCCTTCCACCACAACGGACTCTGATCTCCCTGGAACCATCCAACCCCCGAAGCCCCCTCCCAAATTAAATCCTTTCCCCTTTCTAAGTTCCTGGCTCATGGTGGTTATCACGCCACAGATAAAGTACTAATCACAGTAATAGTGTAGCAGAGAGGGCGATCCTGTGAAACCGACCCATGTTCGATTGGAGAAATGTAGAAGAATCTGGAACTCTGGGCTAGAAAAGCCGTTGACTACTATAAGCAGAGATTAAAGGACCATTCCAGTAGAAGCCTGGAAAAAAACAGTGCTGAGGAAAAGGTAGTTCCAGAGGAAAATGAATTAGGCAGCAACTGGGATATTATGATAAAGAGTCTGGCAAAGCATTTGCCACTAGCCCAAAATGCTGTCCTGATTGCTAACGTTGAAAAGCAAATGGACCCAAGTCTTTGGTGAGTATATTCAAACAGCCTAATGTCGAAAGCGGGCATGGCCATAATGGTGAATTTGTGAGCCAGACTACAGTGAAGAAGAACGATGCGTCGAGAAAGAATCAACGAATCTGTACAGTTTGGAAGCGAAAACTCGCACTAGAAGATTTCAAAGTGCCAAGTCATGTGAAAAGAGCTCCTTGGATAAGGAGACTAAAGGTGATTAAGGAGAGGCCATCTAGTTCACAAATAACCAATGTAAGAAGTAGATTACAGTGATTAAGGAGGAGCCTCGAAATTTACAAGTAAATGTTAACAGAGAAAAATAGGAACCTTCGAGGAAAAGAAGACTACACCCAGCTAATCCTCAAATTTTGAGAAGAAAGTACTGAAACGGTTTTCTGCTACAACAATTTCAGGGCAGAGAAAAGTTACAAATTTGGTTGAAATAGGACTAGAAGTCCATCTCAACCTGGCAGAAACTCAGAAGTTTCATTTACATGGTTCTGGCTTTAGAGGATGAAGGATGCAAGAGCGAAGCTGGTACTCAGTCTTGCTCCATGGCTTCAGGGAGCGGCCAGGTCAGGCAGAGGCAGCAGAGTGTCCCTTGCATAAAGAAGGGCCCTGTATATGGGGTCATTGCGATGAAATTCGTGAATGTGAATCTAGTGCAAACAGAGACCCAAGAGAGACATTCCAGATGCCAGTAGCCTGTGCCGAATATTTGCCAGGAAGCTGCATACAGGAGGCTGTATCCAAGCCTAAGAAAGATGCTTCAGACAACAATCGTGGAAGTGCTGAGACATCTAAGCCTTTTTGAAGTCAAGTCCCAGAAGTTCACATGGAGCTACGGGACTTGGTGTTTGCCCTGGTTTTCATTCTTTTGTCAGTGCTCTCTACAGCCGTCTATTCTGCCTTGGAATGTAGCGTGTATTCGGTTCCACTGTGTGTTTGGAGTATGTAATTTGCCTTTCGTTTTTACAGGAGCTTTCAGTTTGGGAGATTGGCCTGGGTCCCAGAGGAGTTTTTGGACTGTGGACTTTTGAATCGCATTGAGACTGGTAAAGACTTGGGGGACTTTTAAGGTTGGAATCGGAAAATGCAATTTTGTATATTATATGTCAGACTAGGGGGCCCAGGTTGGAATTGTGGTGTTTTTGAATGAGTGTCCCCCTATAGCTGTTAAGTAACTTCAGGACATTTTCTGTGACTGTGTGGCTTCACTGTGTTCCTGAAGGAGGTCTTAGAAGTAAGCGTGTCTGAGGAGAATAACGTCACGTGGGACAGGCTTAGTGAGTTGAACAAGACTTAGTTCGAATCGGACCCTACGTCTCTACTCCTGTGCTGTGCAATTGGTCAAGACCCTTGGCTTGCCTGCTCAAAGCGCCAGTGTCCACCGCATGCTTCCAACGCACAATGGAGGCTGATGCTCCTGCGAACCATCACATCATAGCTCAATAAACTCTTGCCTTTACTAAGGTTCCTTGCCATGGTGATTACTCCAGCAACAGAAAAGTGTACGATAAATGAGCATGTGAGATTTTTTTCCATCCGTGATGTCTTCTTCATTTCTTTCTTTAGGGTTAAAATTAGTTCTTTGTAGGAAGATCTTTGGTGTCGTTGGAGGTTCTTTTAGGTTGGTTCCTAGGTATTATTGTTTTTGAGCGTTGTGAGGTGGCAGGTCCTTGCTGACATCTTTCGTCCGGTTTGCTTGCCTTCTTGGTGTAAAGGAGAAGTCCCATTGATCTGTTTAGGTATTTTGTAACTTGTCACTTTGCTGAAGTTGTTAAGCATTTCTAGGAGTTTCCTGGTGGCATTCTTAGCATCCCTTAAGNGCAGATAGTACATTCATACACAGTAAAAAAAAAAAAAAAAAAAACACCCCATAACTGTTGACATAAGCCAGGGGTGACAAAGCCAACCCATCAGTGTCGCAGTTTTCTGCCAAGCATACACCAGCTAGCCTCCGGAGTGGCTGAAGCAGGGCTGTACTCTCCTCAAGCTCCTGCTGTGCATAGACTGACCAGCTTCTGAGAGTGGTCAGAGCAGGGCTGCAGTCCTCTGGCAGGATTTCATTGCCTTTCTAGTGTGACTTGAAGCAGTTCAAGGTGTAGCTTTTTAGTCCAAATTGTGGTTTCCTTTGTGGTGAACTTATGGAGTGATACCTGAAACTTTAAGGCTCTAGGGTGGTTATAAATAGGCCTTGTGCTCACCTTTCTATGCTCTTGGCTGTGAAGGAAGACCTATTTTATACCCTTGGTTTCTTTAGTTCTAGTAGGATACGTTTCTATCCAGTAGTGCAAGGAAAGATAATGATTAAGCCCTGATTAGGTGGCGGTTTAGCAATTTTCCTAGAATTTTAAATGGTTTTTATTTAAATCTTATGTCTGGAAAATCAATCCTTTACATTTTTAAAGAAATATGTTATTTTAATTTTAAAATATATTTTATTATCTTTATTTAGTTATTTATTTACCTATTTAATTTTTATGTTTATGAGTGTATTGCCTACATGTGCGTAGCTGCTCCCATGTCATACAATCCCGGATCAGGTCAGAAGAAGGCATTGGATTCCCCTGGAACTGGAGTTATGTGTGGTTGTTAGCCACGATGTGAGTGCTGGCAGTCAAACCGAGGTCATCTGCAAGAGCAGCTAGTGCTCTTAACTGATGAACCATCTCTCTAAACCCCTATTTGAATTATATTATTTGTTGGATTCTTAGGACCGTGTAGTTGGCCAAAATTAACTCTTTTTAAAAAAATTTTAGCTCATTTGGGCTTGGGAGGAGCCTCTGGTTTCATTTAATTTTTATTTTACTGGTTCCATGTATAAGCTGGGTATGCTAACATACACCTTTAAAGTGTGGTGGCACACACCTCCTAGCACATGAGAGGCAGTCAGGTGGATCTCTGTGAGATCAAGGTCACCTGGGGCTATAGGGAGACCCTGTCTCAAAAAGACAAAAAAAAACAAAAAAGAAGACAATAAACAAAATTTATATAAATAGCTTATTTTATGAGGTACATTTCCCTGAAGTTTGAACTGTATTATACTTAATTACAGTTAATGAACTCCTGGGAATTTTAAGTATCAAAAGTCATAACATCTTGACAAACAAATATTTGCTTACATTAAATTTATCCCAGGAAGCCAGTGAGCTTTTTGAGCCTACCCACAGAACAGGGTTGAAAGTATTGTCAAAAGGTTTATGGGTGACCCAAGGGTAGCTATACTGGAAATTCTTTACCAGTGTGGTCAGTGACCTTTCATTAGCCTATGGGTTATGGGTTGGGCCCCCTTTCTTTAGACCTTTTAAGTCTATGTTTCCATTCCTGCATAAGACAAGGTAGCCAGATGTGATTAACACATAATATAAGCCAGGTGTGTGGTCCACAGCTTTAATCCCAGCACTCGAGAGGCAGAGGCAGGCAGATCTCTGTGAGTTCAAGGTCAGACCTGGTCTATATAGTCCTAGCTCCATGCCAGCTGAGACTAAAGGGAGAACCTGCCTCAAAAAGACAAAAAAGGGGGGGGGGGGCTGGAGAGATGGCCTAGCAGTTAAGAGAGCCTACTGCTCTTGCAGAGGACCCTGGTTCAGTCCCCAGCATACACATGGTGCCTGAGAACTGCCTTTAACTCCAGTTCCAGGGGAATCCAACACCCTCTTCTGACCTCCGAGGCATTACAATGGACTGAAAGAGCACCCAGATATTTAGGTGTGGATCACCTGTTATTATTTTATATGAAAGAATATCCACAGTTAACAAGCCCATGTGTAATGACTTTTTGGGGTTTTTTGGGTTTGTTTGTTTTTTTTTTGTCTTTTCGAGACAGGGTCTCCCTGTAGCCCCAGCTGACCTGGAACTCACTCTGTAGACCAGGCTGGCCTTGAACTCACAACGATCTGCCTGCTTCTGCCTCCCAAGTACTAGGACTAAAGGCATGCACCACCACACCCGGGTATAATGACTTTTTTTTTGTATGTGTATGAATGTACTGTCTACATGCAGGTCTGTGCACCCCTGTCGTGCAATGCCACAGAGGTCAGAAGAGGGTGTCAGATTCCCCTGGAACTGGATTTAAAGATGGCCCTCAGCCACCATGTGAGTGTTGGGGATTGAGCCCGGGTCCTCTGCAAGAGCAGTCGGTGCTCCCAACCACTAGGCCATCTCTCCAGCCCCGACAATAGCATTTTTTATTTATTTATTTATTTATTTATTTATTTATTTATTTATTTTGGCATTTTTGAGACAGGGACTCCATTTAATCCCAGCTGGCCTGGAGCTCCCTCAGAGATCCGCCTGCCTCTGCCTCCTGAGTGCTAGGATCAAAGGTGTGCAGCTGACAAAAGCATTTTAAAAGAACTTGGTGAACAGACTATATTGGAAAGCTGGAGAAATTCAGATTCTGAGTCTCAGTGGAGAGAGAGTAGGCATTAATACCCGGAGGGGCCATTTCTGTTTTGCCCTTCCTTGTGTAATTCATCCTATTTGGTTGAAGGCGGTTGTATCCCAAGCCAGAGCTCCTGGCCCAGCACCCCCGGACATATTAAGATCTAGGTTCCAATATTTTAGGCCAATAAGTAAACCTGGAGTAAAGCCAGAGGCCCAGAGAGGAAAGGGGCTGGGACTGGGAAGGGCTGAGTATCCCAGTGGCTCCTTCCTTTGTCCCACAGCAACCTTTACAGCCCTTTTTCAGACTCTGCTCCCTCGGGTGTGAACATGTGACTGTGGCCATAGCCAGAGAATTAGGACCTCTCAGGACAATATCTACCCCTAGGCTGTTCAATGTTACTGGGATCCCTTCAGAAAATTTTCTGACTTTGGGTGGATGAATGGCCCTCTGGTGAGTGCCTCCTATTGTGACTTTCAGTCTCTTCATTTGTGGAGTGCAGAAGTTGCTCCTGGTGGATTTGTGGTTTCCATCCTGCCCTGTGTACATTTTTACACAGACAAGGTCAGACAAAATTTCTATATGCCTGGAATTATAAGGCGCTGAGTGACCTGACATGGGTGCTGGGAATCGAAACAGCATAGGTTCTTAACCCTGAACCATCTCTCCAGCACCCCCCCCCCTTTTTTTTGAGGTTGGCACAGATCTCACATAGATCTGCCTGTCCCCTGGTTCCCTGGTGCTGGGATAAAAGGCATGAGTCGCCGGGCATGGTGGCACATGCCTTTAGTCCTAGCACTTGGGAGGCAGAGGCAGGCAGATCTTTGTGAGTTCAAGGCCAGCCTGGTCTACAGAGTGAGTTCCAGGACAGCTGGGGCTACAGGGAGACCCTGTCTCGAAAAGACCAAAAAAAAAAAAAAAAGGCATGAGTCACCATGCCAGGTTAAAACCTGTGATTTTGAATATTTAAAGAGCTTATGTCCCAATACCATAGTTCAAAGAAAGAGGTATAGAACGGTAGCAGCTCTGGTGGGGAAGCAACCGAGAGTCCTCAGGGATGAAAGGTCCACCTGATCTCAAGGGCAGAACTGGGGACTCCAACCAGAAATGTTAGCTGAGAACACAGGCTCTGTAGTTGGACTATCTAAATCTTTTTGTTGTTCTAAGTGGAGGAATGGAGGTGTGTATTCAGATGATAATAACCTTGATCCAACTCCCTGAGGATAGCACCACCTCTCAGAAGTTGGAAGGATGCCTCTAGATATTATCTTTTAAATTTTTAATGGACTTTTTTTTTTGTCTTTTCGAAACAGGGTCTCCCTGCAGCCCCAGCTGTCCTGGAACTTGCTATGTAGACCAGGCTGGCCTTGAATGCACAAAGATCCACCTGCCTCTGCCTCCCAAGTGCTAGAATTAAAGGCGTGCGCCACTACGTCCAGCTTGATGCACTTTTAAAAATGAGTTTATTCTAGCCGGGCGTGGTGGTGCAGGCGCCTTTAATTCTAGCACTCAGGAGGCAGAGGCAGGTGGATCTTTGTGAATTCAAGGCCAGCCTGGTCTACAGAGCAAGTTCCAGGACAGCTGGAGCTACAGGGAGACCCTGTCTTGAAAAGACCAAGAAAAAAAAGTTTGTTTTGCTGTGATGCTTATTAACTCTTGGGCATGGAAAGAAGGAGCTGTCTCAAAATTTTAAAACTGTAATAGAGACAGCCAGGCATGATAGCACACATCTTTAATTCCAGGACTCAGGAGGCAGAAGCAGGTGGGTCTCTGTGAGTTCAAGGCCAACCTGGTCTACATAGTGAATGTCAGGTGAGCTGCGGCTATAGGGAGACCCTGTCTCAAAAAGACCAAAAAATAAAATAAATAAATAATGACCTGGGTGTGGTGGCACACACCTTTAATCCCAGTACTTGGGAGGCAAAGCCAGGCAGATCTCTGTGACATGGAGGCCACCCTGTTCTATATAGTGAGTTTCAGGCCAGCTAAAACAAAACAAACAAACAAACAAACAGTAAAAGTAAATAATGATAGCAACATGATGCTTCCGGTGTATCACCTTGTTCTAGGATGTCTTTTGGTCCAAATTCCCTCCAGTGCCAACATTTTGCTGCTTAGTCTGGCTAGAAGGGTAGCTGACCTTGTCATTTATAATGGGGCACTTGGGTCAGACTCTTCTACCAAATGTGGAAAACAGACCTGGGGAATGCAAATAGGGGTATACACAGTGCCCTCGAGGATGGATGATGGACTCTTGTGGCATCTTTAGTACAGTCTTTCTTATGACAAAAGTTAGTCTGGAACTTGTGTTCATTGTCAGGTCTTAACCACTGATCCATCTCTCCAGCTCCCCCCACACCTTTTAAAAAACATTTTATTGTTTTGGTCTTTTTGAGACAGAGTCCCCCTGTAGCTCCAGCTGTCCTGGAACTCACTATGTAGACCAGGCTGGCCTTGAACTCAGAGATCTGCCTGCCTCTGCCTCCCTAGTGCTGGGATTAAAGGCATGTGCCACCACCCCTGGCCATAAATGTAAATTTTTTTTAATCTTTTCGGTACAGGGTCTCCCTTTAGTCCTAGCTGGCCTGGAGCTCTCTATAGATCAGGCTAGACTTGAACTCACAGGGATCCACCTGCCTCTGCCTCCCAAGTGCTAGGATTAAAGGCGGGCACCACCATGCCTGGCTCCATAAATGTAATTTTTAAATGAGAGGATTCAGTGGTAGTGTTAGGCTCAATCCGCAACACTCACACAAGAAAGATGCCGGGAGGCCACAAATAGTTGTAGATATAAGTTTAATTGAAGGTTAGTTACAAGCAAGCAGAAAAGAAGCCACAACAACCAACAACCAAGACAGAACACACTCCCATGGGACTGGAGGGCAGCGGCCCCCTAGGTCCGATACTCTCCCACTTTTATTCCCAGTTAGGGGATTTCCACTGCAGTTATGTGACTCTTTCTCTGATTGGTGGGGTCTTGGTGGTTGCAGACCAGGCAGTCCTTCATTGGATCAGTCCACCTGTTCTGCACCCCTTTGTTTGAAACAATGGTTGTGTTTAGCAGCCTGAAGTCCTTTGGAGAGTAAATTGCTCCTTAGGGGGTGAGAAGCACTCCTACAGGGCTGGGAAAGTTCCTCCTGACCTCAGGTAGCTCTGGGACCTAATAACTCAAGGTGGGAGGGAGTAACTGTGGGAAGCAGACCTGCTTCAACTAGAGAGTTGCTCCTGCATGGTTAACCCTTTCCTTTTGATTAACTTCTTTCTGACTTGGTCCTAACATTCCCCCCTTTGAGTTAGGATCATGAGTCAAATCATGGACTCATCTCTAGTAGTGGGTCCAAGGACTATGAGCTGGACTGCAGAGATTCTTTCCTTTACAAAGTTAACTGAGGGACACCTGGTGGGGCAGTCAGCTAACAGGATGGCTACTAAGGTACATTCCTTTATAGGGCCTGGGTGGGACCTCAGGTAAGGGGAAGAGGTCATAAGATTGACAGCCTCTGGAGGAAGTGGACACCTGTGTGTCCCTTGGAATTCTGGGAAACTTGGACCTAACATTCCAGTCTTTTGATTATAAGGGAATGGGATGTTGTTCTCTCTTCTGTATCTGCTTCAGAGCTGAGGAGGGACGAAGTCTTGAGGGAACAGGTGTCAGGCTGGAGGGTTGGAATCCAGTCTCCCAAATCTTGGCCGTTCTAGTTGCCAGGTATTTTGCCCCAGATCAATAGTGGGTAGTAGTTAGTGTACAGTTTCTCTGCAACTGAAAAGACAAGCTGGTTAAGTCTTATGTGAGTGTACCAGTGCACAGACTTCACAGTACCAACAAGGGGCCTAGTGAGTGCATTAGTGATTGGAGGGTCCCTGTCTAGAATTTGCAGAGGAAGAGAGGACCTGTACTCTATTCTGAGGAATTTGAAAAAAGTATTTTTAATACTCAGGGCTCCAGAATGAGAGCCAGCTTAACCATGACCTATTTCTGAGTTATTTTCTAGCACGGCACAGTAGATCTTTCACCTATCTCTATGGCATTTCTTTGATCTTAGTTTTCTGTTGGGGTGTTTAAAACCACACAGTTAGCTCAGATAAATTAAATTAGTTTTGGTGTTAAGGTCAGTTGAGTTTCTGGTCCTTAGGGTTTACTCAGGTCTTGTGCCTGGATCTCTTCACCAGTTCCATCTATGTGAGGACAAAGTCAGGTCTTGCTTAACCAGAGCTTCCCTTTGAAGCATGAGGAGCTTCTCCTCTATACCAACTTTCCTCCTTTGACTGGACACTGGCCAGAAGAAGTCCTCTAAAGTGAATCTCCAAGACCTCCTGGCTCAGGATGACTGGTGACTCACTGCCATAGGACATGGAAAAAGGTGCCAATGCAGGACCCTAGGACTTAAGTTGACCTTAGAGGGTAAGGGCCAAAAGATTGTCCCTTTAAATCCCTATTGCCAAATCAGATCAGAGCTTTTTTAAAAATTTTTTAAATTTTTATTTATTTTTGTATGTTTTGGAATGTTCTGTCTGCATGTATTTTTGTGCACCCATGTCATGTAATGCTGTGGACGTCAGAAGAGGGCATCGGACTCCCCTGGAACTGGAGCTAAAGACGGTTCTCAGCCACCATGTGGGTGCTGGGGATCGAACCCGGGTCATCTGCAAGAGCAGTCAGTGCTCTTAGCTGCTAGGCTATCTCTCCAGCCCCAGATCAGAGCTTTAAGTATGGTTGTTAAACCTCCAAGAGGGTTGGTTGAATGCTTTCCTATATAACACATAAATAAAGCTTGAACATTGACTTAAATATTCTTTATAAATTCTTAATTGCTGTTGCAAAACATTCTAATAGTGAAAGCTCATGACAGGAGCCTAAAGGTAGGAACTGGAGCAAAGGCTAGGAAGGGATGCTGCTTACTGGCTTGTGTTGGTGGCTCACGTTTAACCTATTGTATACACTTTAGAAATATCTGGCCAAGGATAGCATTGCCCACAATGGGCTCAGACCAGTCCAATGAAGGCAATTATTGAGGTTTCTTAGCTCAGGTGTGTCAAGTTGGCATTAAACCTATCCAGTAAAGCCTATAATTCATTTTTCAACGTAGTCCAGGAAACAAACCCAAGATAATAAAGAGGCTAAAAACAATACCTTATAGGACTATCTCAAATGATGGCCATGTTACTTGTCCCCAGATTTTGAATTACAGCTTTGAGAAGAAAAAGGAGGGGAGGGCATTAACACATACCTACAGAAGGCAGGAAATGCTTAAATCAAGCTCACCAGAATTGGTTTCATTTGGACTGTCCTCATGTGGCCCCCAGAAGTGAAACCTAATTTTTCTTAAAAATATTAAAAGTAACGTGTGCCAAGTATAACAGATATATAGCAGAGTTATAAAAGTTAATGTACCAACATCACGTCACAATAAACATACAAGAAATTAAAGACTAGATCTGGGCCAGGCGTGATGGTGCACGCCTTTAATCCTAGCACTTGGGAGGCAGAGGCAGGTGGATCTTTGTGAGTTCAAGGCCAGCCTGGTCTACAGAGCGAGTTCCAGGATAGCTGGTGCTACAGGGAGACCTTACAAAGTTAACTTATAGATCTGGAGGACCTGGTGGGGCAGTCAGCTAACAGGATGGCTTTACTAAGGTAATTTCCTTTTAGCCTGGGTGGGACTCAGGTAAGGGGGAAGAGGTCATAGATTGACAGGCTCTGGAGAAAGTGGACACCTGTGTGTCCCTTGGATTCTGGGAAACTGGACCTAACATTCAAGTCTTTATGATAAGGAAATGAGATGTGTTCTCTCTTTGTATCTGCTACAGAGCTGAGGAGGGAGAAAGTCTTGAGGTAGGAAGGTGTTCAGGCTGGAGGGTTGGAATCCAGTCTCCCAAATCTTGGCCGTTCTAGTTGCCAGGTATTTTGCCCAGATCAATAGTGGGTAGTAGTTATTGGTACAGTTTCTCGCAACTAAAAGACAAGCTGGTTAAGTTCTTATGTGAGTGTACCAGTGCACAGATTTCACGTACCAACAGGGGGCCTAGTGAGTGCATTAGCTGTTGGAGGGCTGTCTAGATGGTTCCAGAGGCGGAGAGGACCTGCACTCTATTCTGAGGAATTTGAGAAAATTGTATTTTTAATACAGGGGCTCCAGAACTGAGAGCAGTTAACCATGACCTATTTCTGAATTATTTCCTGAGCATGGCAATAGAACTTTCACCTATCTCTATGGTATTTTTTATCATAGTTTTCCTGTTGGGGTTTTTAAAACATCAGTTAGCTCAGATAAATTGAAATTAAGTTTTGGTGCTAACGGTCAGTTGAGGTTCTGGTCCTTAGGTTTACTCAGTCTTATGCCTGGATATCTTCACCAGTTCCATCTATTCAGGGACAAAGTCAGGTCTTGCTAAACCAGCTTCCCTTTGAGAATGCTGAGAGAGCTTCTCCTCTATACTACCATTTCCTCCTTGTGCTGGACACTGGCCAGAAGAAGTCCTCTAAGTGAACTCCAAGACTCTCTGGCTCAGGATGACTGGTGACTCACTGCCATAGGACATGGTAAAAGGTGCCAATGCAGGACCCTAGGACTTAAGTTGACCTTAGAGGGTAAGGGCCAACAGATTGCCCTTTAATCCCTACTTGCCAAATCATGATACAGAGCTTTTTTAAAAAATTTTTTAGAAGTTTTATTTATTTTTATGTATGTTTGGAATATTCTGTCGCATGTAGTTTTTTGTGCACCATGTCATGTAATGCTGTGGCGTCAGAAGAGGGCATCGGACTCCCCTGGAAACTGGAGCTAAAGACGGTTCTCAGCCACCTGTGGGTGCTGGGGATCGAACCCGGGTCATCTGCAAGAGCAGTCAGTGCTCTTAGCTGCTAGGCTATCGCTCCAGCCCCAGATCAGAGCTTTAGTATGGTTGTTAAACCTCCAAGAGGGTGGTTGAATGCTTTCCTATATAACACATAAATAAAGCTTAACATTGACTTAAATATTCTTTATAAATTCTTAATTGCTGTGTTCAAAACATTTAATGGTGAAAGCTCATGACAGGAGCCTAAAGGTAGGAACTGGAGCAAAGGCTAGGAAGGGATGCTGCTTACTGGCTTGTGTTGGCTCTAGTTTAACCATTGTATACACTTAGAAATACTGGCCAAGAATGCATTGCCCACAATGGGCAGACGCAGTCCAATGAAGGCAATTATAGAGGTTTCTTCAGCTCAGGTTGTCAAGTTGGCATTAAACCTATCCAGTAAAGCACTACAATTTTCTTCACATAGTCCAGGAAACAACCCAAGATAATAAAGAGGCTAAAAAACAATACTACTAGGACTATCTCAAATGAAGCCATGTACTTGTCCCCAGATTTTGAATTCAGCTTTGAGAAGAAAAGGAGGGGAGGGCATTATCACATACCTAAGAAGGCAGGAAATGCTTAAATCAAGCTCACGAACATATTGGTTTCATTTGGACTGTCCCATGTGGCCCCCAGAAGTGAAACCTAATTTTCTCTAAAAAATTAAAAGTAAACGTGTGCCAAGTATAACAGATATATAGCAGATTATAGAAGTAATGTACCAACATCAAGTCACAATAACATACAAGAAATTAAAGTAGATCTTGGGGCCAGGCGTGATGGTGCACGCCTTTAATCCTAGCACTTGGGAGGCAGAGGCAGGTGGATCCTTTGTGAGTTCAATGGCCCGCCTGGTCTACAGAGCGAGTTTCCAGGATAGCGGGTGCTACGGGAGACCCTGTCTCTTTGAAAAGACAAAAAAAAAAAANAAAAAAAAAAAAGACTAGACCTGCGACCCATTTAAAGAAAACAAAAAGTACGTTTCACTTTAAGTGCAAAAATAGAGTTTATAATCCTTACCAAGTGATTTTTACCAACTGTTCATTCTATTAATCCATTGCATCCATGGGGTGTTAACACTTTGTTTATCATTTTTGCCAACTGTAGCATTTTGAGGGCAAACCAGAATAAACACTTTTATCATAGATGTAGCTAATGGTTATTAATACCTTTTAAAGGACCTAAAGTTCCCCCAAATTTTATTCCATGCTATTGATCCCATCAGATCAAAAGCACTTGCCAAACTGAATAAGTTACAAAGTAAATAATTTTGGTTCACAAAAATGTGCAGTGTTCTCAAAACTCAACAGTTACCCATTAACACAAATCTCTAAAACTTAAAGAGTTGGAAGATAAGTTTCACAGTAATGTATATTTACCTTTAATATATTATTATGATGTTTATGTCACAATAGTGCTTTTTAGTGTTCACAATTTATAGCTTCAGTTTGTACATATATAATCCAGGAACATAAGGGACAATTCTCACTATTATAAACTCTCCCTAAAGGGAAAAAATGAATCACCACCCCATATAGAACTATAATAATGGTATGAATTTAAAACAAATTAACACAACATGGTTTTTCATTTGAGCTGTTTTTAAAATACCAGCATGTGAAATTTGGATATTTTATTTAACAGCTACACCTTTATTCACTAAGAAATTGTGCATTAATTTTTTCTAACCATTTTTTTTTACCTTATCTCAAATTTTAAACTGTCTTGGGGGGTGACAAACAGTGTAAACAAACAAATAAACAAACAACTCCAATAAGTGGAATTTAAACCTTTAAAGGGCAGTTTGAACCTTTGAAATCCAAATGACCTATTTAATACTCAGGTCTAAGATGATTTAAAAAATTTTTTTAAATAACTTTTATTTTGGGGCTGGAGAGATGGCCTAGTGGTTAAGAGTGCTGACCGCTCTTGCAGAGGACCCAGGTTCCATCCCCAGCACCCACATGGTGACTGAGAACAGTCTGTAACTCCAATTCCAGGAGAACTCCAGTTCCAGGGGAATCCGACACCCTCTTCTAACCTCGCGGCATTGTGTAGCACGGGTGCACAAACCTACATGCAGACAGTACATTCATACACATAAAATTAAAAAAAATAACTTTTATTTTACCCTTGAATATAGTAAGGTCAAAAGACAAACTAAATTTTCTTTTCTTTTTTTTGAGACAGGTTTAAACTAGCATTTAGTTTTAAAATCATTTACTAACAGGACAACAGATATATAAAACTTTTGTCTGTTTGTTTTGTTTTGAGACAGGATCTCCCTGTAGCCCCAGCTGTCCTGGAACTCACTATGTAGACCAGGCTGGCCTTGAACTCACAAAGATCCGCCTTCCTCTGCCTCCTAAGTGCTAGGATTAAAGGCGTGCACCACCACGCCCGGCCCAAAACAATTTTAGTATGTACAGTAACTCAATATTTATATATGTCCATTTTACCTGAGGCTGCAACAAGGTGTGTTGCACCCACAAAGGGATGGACTTAGCATAGACTGTCCACATATTACATAGTACTGAGAATCTACAGTTGTGGAACACAATTTCTTTTTTTTGTTGTTTTTGGAACACAATTTTTTATATGTGCTATAACCACATTATATAATTCTGAAAAGTGAACAGTACTTTATATACATACTCATACATAAGGTTTTAAAACTTAATTTTGGTGATGGCAGTCTATAAAGGTTGTACTGAACAGAGGCACAGACATACATTGTTATCATACACAGACATACACACATTAGAGAAAACACTATATATCAATGGTCTGATAGATTTCTAATATGCTGTAAGTTTATTACAGAGCTGTTAACAGTATCATTCACATAGATACACAATTTATCCATACATTCATGCAAGAGATTTTTATCCTAGTGTTTGTATTGAACAGATTCATATACCTTGCTGTCAGGCATGTTTTCATTCTTCAGAGATATTATTTAAAGTATACAGCCCCAATTGCATTCCCAAGGCTGAGGTGACTAATACGGTTTTTCCTATTGTGCTGTCATTGAAGTCTTACACCTTTGGTTTCAAAACTATGAACTTATTGAAACATTTTAACAAGTGATGAAAAACAGAATTATATACCCAGTTTGTACTGAAGGCTAGCCATAACTAAAGTCACAATACAATAATTAAAGACAGTTTCGCCAAGGAAGAAGCTAAAGAATAAGGTGTCAGGAAACATTCAGTCCTACCAAATAGTACAAAACCAAGACAATTAAGCAATGAACAGCACCAAAAAACATTTTAGGCTGTTTCGTTGGAGGGAAGAAATTGCAGTCTACAGGCATCCAGGGGAAGCCGTGTGCCACTGTTTATGGTGGCACAGCTGTCAAAAGCCTGGCTAAGTAGAAGAAAATAAGACAGACATTTGTTTTAACCATAAGGGTTAAAAATCAGGTCTTCAGAGGTCTGGAAAACAAACTGAAAGGAAACTGAAGTTAGAATACCTGCAACTTTAAAATAGTTTAATTTAGAGATCAAATCCAGTCTTAACAGATAACAAATAAAACCTTTAGATAACCAGTTTAGAATTTTTCTCTGTAGGAACTTAGGAACCTGGGTTCAAATTAGGCCTTTGAAAAAGTTTAAGAGGCCTGCCAAAAGTAAACTTAATTTATGTGCACATTACAGGATGAAAGAACTTTGAAGTGGCCACTTTTAACAGAAAGCAACACAGAAGAACACATATGACACGAATCTCAGATGTGTGGGAGAACAGTTAACACAGACAGCTTGCATAGACACATGACTTAATATAATGAGAGATTCCCTTTTTCTTTTTAAAATCTCATAGAATAACTTGATGTCAAGGCACAGAAAGTTCTCAGTTTTCTGGTCTGCTGCACACCTTGGCTGTGCAGGGCTGTGGAACCATTAATTTTTCATTGTCACATTTACACACAGTCATTTAAAGTTTAAGACATTTTTTAGTTAGCTCCATTAAAACACTTTTGTACTCACAGCCCCCAAATGCTGGGTTGATTTNACAAAAAAAAAAAAAAAAGGCATGAGTCACCATGCCAGGTTAAAACCTGTGATTTTGAATATTTAAAGAGCTTATGTCCCAATACCATAGTTCAAAGAAAGAGGTATAGAACGGTAGCAGCTCTGGTGGGGAAGCAACCGAGAGTCCTCAGGGATGAAAGGTCCACCTGATCTCAAGGGCAGAACTGGGGACTCCAACCAGAAATGTTAGCTGAGAACACAGGCTCTGTAGTTGGACTATCTAAATCTTTTTGTTGTTCTAAGTGGAGGAATGGAGGTGTGTATTCAGATGATAATAACCTTGATCCAACTCCCTGAGGATAGCACCACCTCTCAGAAGTTGGAAGGATGCCTCTAGATATTATCTTTTAAATTTTTAATGGACTTTTTTTTTTGTCTTTTCGAAACAGGGTCTCCCTGCAGCCCCAGCTGTCCTGGAACTTGCTATGTAGACCAGGCTGGCCTTGAATGCACAAAGATCCACCTGCCTCTGCCTCCCAAGTGCTAGAATTAAAGGCGTGCGCCACTACGTCCAGCTTGATGCACTTTTAAAAATGAGTTTATTCTAGCCGGGCGTGGTGGTGCAGGCGCCTTTAATTCTAGCACTCAGGAGGCAGAGGCAGGTGGATCTTTGTGAATTCAAGGCCAGCCTGGTCTACAGAGCAAGTTCCAGGACAGCTGGAGCTACAGGGAGACCCTGTCTTGAAAAGACCAAGAAAAAAAAGTTTGTTTTGCTGTGATGCTTATTAACTCTTGGGCATGGAAAGAAGGAGCTGTCTCAAAATTTTAAAACTGTAATAGAGACAGCCAGGCATGATAGCACACATCTTTAATTCCAGGACTCAGGAGGCAGAAGCAGGTGGGTCTCTGTGAGTTCAAGGCCAACCTGGTCTACATAGTGAATGTCAGGTGAGCTGCGGCTATAGGGAGACCCTGTCTCAAAAAGACCAAAAAATAAAATAAATAAATAATGACCTGGGTGTGGTGGCACACACCTTTAATCCCAGTACTTGGGAGGCAAAGCCAGGCAGATCTCTGTGACATGGAGGCCACCCTGTTCTATATAGTGAGTTTCAGGCCAGCTAAAACAAAACAAACAAACAAACAAACAGTAAAAGTAAATAATGATAGCAACATGATGCTTCCGGTGTATCACCTTGTTCTAGGATGTCTTTTGGTCCAAATTCCCTCCAGTGCCAACATTTTGCTGCTTAGTCTGGCTAGAAGGGTAGCTGACCTTGTCATTTATAATGGGGCACTTGGGTCAGACTCTTCTACCAAATGTGGAAAACAGACCTGGGGAATGCAAATAGGGGTATACACAGTGCCCTCGAGGATGGATGATGGACTCTTGTGGCATCTTTAGTACAGTCTTTCTTATGACAAAAGTTAGTCTGGAACTTGTGTTCATTGTCAGGTCTTAACCACTGATCCATCTCTCCAGCTCCCCCCACACCTTTTAAAAAACATTTTATTGTTTTGGTCTTTTTGAGACAGAGTCCCCCTGTAGCTCCAGCTGTCCTGGAACTCACTATGTAGACCAGGCTGGCCTTGAACTCAGAGATCTGCCTGCCTCTGCCTCCCTAGTGCTGGGATTAAAGGCATGTGCCACCACCCCTGGCCATAAATGTAAATTTTTTTTAATCTTTTCGGTACAGGGTCTCCCTTTAGTCCTAGCTGGCCTGGAGCTCTCTATAGATCAGGCTAGACTTGAACTCACAGGGATCCACCTGCCTCTGCCTCCCAAGTGCTAGGATTAAAGGCGGGCACCACCATGCCTGGCTCCATAAATGTAATTTTTAAATGAGAGGATTCAGTGGTAGTGTTAGGCTCAATCCGCAACACTCACACAAGAAAGATGCCGGGAGGCCACAAATAGTTGTAGATATAAGTTTAATTGAAGGTTAGTTACAAGCAAGCAGAAAAGAAGCCACAACAACCAACAACCAAGACAGAACACACTCCCATGGGACTGGAGGGCAGCGGCCCCCTAGGTCCGATACTCTCCCACTTTTATTCCCAGTTAGGGGATTTCCACTGCAGTTATGTGACTCTTTCTCTGATTGGTGGGGTCTTGGTGGTTGCAGACCAGGCAGTCCTTCATTGGATCAGTCCACCTGTTCTGCACCCCTTTGTTTGAAATAATGGTTGTGTTTAGCAGGGTGAAGCCGTTTGAAGAGTAGTGGGCTCCTTAGGGGGTGAGAAGCACTCCTACAGGGCTGGGAAAGTTCCTCCTGACCTCAGGTAGCTCTGGGAACTAGGAACTCAAGGTGGGAGGGAGTAACTGTGGGAAGCAGACCTGCTTCAACTAGAGAGTTGCTCCTGCATGGTTAACCCTTTCCTTTTGATTAACTTCTTTCTGACCTGGTCCTAACAGTAGAATGGCTGCCTAGCAGGCACAAGACCCTGAGATGTACTAAATTATTATTATTAATATATTTTGTTGTTTTGTGCATTTCATACATTTCTCAGTCCAATTTAGACTCATTCCTCTTTCCATGCCCCCCACCCAATTATTATTATTATTATTATTATTATTATTATTATTATTATTTAATGTTGGCAAGGATTGAACCCAGGACCTTGGGTGTGGCAGTCAAGCACTCTATCTCTAAGCTACATCTCTAGCCTGAACCAGATTGTTTTTGATTTCCAAAGTAGTTGGAAAATTTCTGGGTTCCATGGTACACCTAAAAGGCTTGATGTTCTCTTTCAACAAAAGGAAAATTTCATCCATCATATTTAATATTGTGATATCTAATAGGAAGAAAACATGCAAGCTTCCTAAGACTTGTGAATTTTGTTTACTTCCTGAGCCTTCTTGAACCTCCTTCTAGGAGTGTGTGTGTCAGTTCTAAAGAAATAGTAAACCACAGGCTAGCCTGGAACTCACTGTGTAGACCAGGCTGGATTCAGTTTTATAGACCACCCCCCACCCCCCACCTTGGCTCTGGCCTTCGGACTGCTGGGACTGAAGGTGTGGGCCACTAAGCCTGCCTGTTCAGGAGCTACTTTTTTTTTTTCTTCGTCTTTTCGAGACAGGGTCTCCCTGTAGCCCCAGCTGTCCTGGAACTCACTCTGTAGACCAGGCTGGCCTTGAACTTACAAAGATCCGCCTGCCTCTGCCTCCCAAGTGCTAGGATTAAAGGCGTGCGCCACCACGCCCAGCCCCACTAAGCCTGGCTGTGACCTTGAACTTCAGAGCCTCCTGCCTTCACCTCTAAATGCTGGGATTATAGATGTGTGCCACTGAACCTGAATTACTGCAGTAGAGGGATGGAATGCAGAGTTCTGTGCATGCTGTGCAAGCACCTTACCAAGTGAGCTACATCCTCAGTCCAAAATGTGGATTTCTTTTCTTTTTATTACCATATATTAATCACATGTAATAATGGACTTTATTGTGATGTTTTCATACATGGATACAATATATTTTGATGGTATCCACTCCCCCTGTAATTGCATAAAGAGGTAAATGATATCTGTGTATACTTGCATTTCTGTTCAAACCCTCAAGATCTGCCTCTCTTTCCAGCATTCCAGCCATTTTGGATCCTCTTTCAGTATTTTATTTATTTTTTTTATTAATTTTATTTATTTCCGTATGTGTATGAATGTACTGTCTGCATGCAAGTTTGTGCACCCGTGTTGTGCAATGCCGCGGAGGTCAGAAGAGGGTGTCGGATTCCCCTGGAACTGGAGTTCTCCTGGAATTGGAGTTTCAGATGGTTCTCGGCCGCTATGTGGGTGCTGGGGATCGAACCCGGGTCCTCTGTAAGAGTGGTCGGCGCTCTTAACCACTAGGCCATCTCTCCAGCCCCCTCTTTCAGTATTTTAAAATACCAGTCAAAACGTATAGTGTTATCTCTAAGAGACAAGGAAGCAAAAAGGTATAAAAAGCGACATTTTCTTTGCTCCAGGCCCTGCTTTAGATAAGTATCAGGCCCATTGTACTGGTACAATAATCAACTGCTTCCGGTTGGGTTCCCAACACCCACATAGTGGCTAAGGCCAGTTATAGGGGATATGATGACCTCTTCTGGCCTCCACAGGCATTGTATGAGTGTACTTTCATACATGCAGACAAAACGCTCATAAAAATAAAGGTTTTTTTTTAATCTTTTTGAGACAGGGTCTCCATATACCCCCATCTGGCCTGGAACTCACTCTGTAGACCAGGCTGGCCTTGAACTCACAGAGATCCACCTGCCTCTGCCTCCCGAGTGCTGGGATTAAAGGTGTGTGCCACTATACCCCGCACTAAAGATGGTTCTTAGCTGCCATGTGGGTGCTAGGAATCAAACCTGGGCCCTCTGCAAGAGCAGTCAGTGCTCTTAACCGTTGAGCCATCTCTCCAGCAAAAATAAAGTTTTTTTTAACCCCCCTCAGGAGTCATCCATCTTGCTTTTTTAAAAAATTATTATTTGTTTATTTTTAAGGGATTCTACAATATAAGAACACAGTTGTTTTCAGATAACATTGATGTTGCTTAGTTTGTCATACAGTTAGGTAATTGGTGCATTTTGCAGTATCTATGTCCAAATTTTGAACAACCCAAGGTTCCCATAGTCCAGTTGGAGAAGCTTGTATGCACAGCATGTTGATCAATTAGGAGTCCAGACTATATTGCTGTAGTCTCTGATTCACCCCTATCTCTCCACAGCCCTTACATTCTACCATGCCTCCTCTTCCAATTTGTTCCCTGGGCTTTGGGAAAAGGGGCACAAGTGGTGAGAAAAAAGCAGTCTACTTTCTTTGGAGTTGTCATTTGGACTCTAGTCTGTTCAGGTTGTTTCCCTTCATGGGTTGACAGCTTTTCCAGTGATACCTTTTTAGTCATACAAACAAAGCACAAGCATTGGATGTACAGACATTTAAGCAGTACTAATTATTATGTAAGCTAACTGTGAGCATAGACACAGATGTTTGGATGTATGCTAATCCACAAACTTGGTTCTTTATAAAGGGTGACAAGTTCTTATTGTGCTTATAACATCTCCTAACCACTAGAGGACATAAGACTTGTGGCATCCAGTGGGTTATTCCTCCAAGGAGAGAGCTAATAACAATTAGATTTGGGATATATAGACACATGGCTGCCACTGTTGCACAGTATCTCCAGGCTGTTGAGGTGTAGCTGATACTGATGGAGGAGTCTTGCTTGACTCAGAGACCAATATTTTGCTGTATTGCTTAGGGCATTTGGTAAACACTCTTGGCATTCAGAGGCCAGTTGTACGCTAGCAAGTGTACGTCTCATAACATTTTTTCCATGCTCACAACCAGGTCTCGACAACAGGGACTTTACTCCTTTCTCTTTGCATATATCCCACTTATAGGAAAAGGCCTTTATAATTTGGGGGGGCAGGTTTGAATCCCCTAGCCAACATCTCCTAGGCAGAAATTCATTGCTGATGGTCAGAGCTTCCTGTATTAATATATTTTGCTAATTACACAGCTTATAAACACTTTCTATTGAATTTGTCTCTAGATAGAGAATTATCCTTTCACAGTTCCTATGCCTATCAGTCAATTAAAAAGAGTAGTTATACCTGTTTTAAAGGAAATTACCACCATAAACATTGGCTCTAATTTTACAGTTAGGGAATGATTTCATATCCATCATGTTTTTCTTTTCCTATAAAAGGGAGAGGTAGGAAGGTTCTCAGTATCTGGAAGGTAAAACTTCATTAGGGCCCATTATAAACAGTTAACCCCAATAGAATTCAGAGAATGCTCAGTGTCTGTGACTCAGGCAGTATGAGGTTCCTCTTTCTTTAATGTTCAGATTGGTCAGCCTATCTGCTGGCATTCCCAGCCATCCTGCACAGCCAAAGTTGTGTGGTGTTTTCAGGCATTTACATTGGTGATTTTTACCTGTGGGACATAAAATTCTCCTCCATATTGTTTTTTCAAAATCTGAAAATTTAAATTTTATCAATAGAATTGGACACAGAGTTTTCCATTTGATCCAGAAAGGATACTAAAGTTTTCAGGCCTCTACATCCTGTCGTTCGCTGTCATCATGGTGGGCTTCATCCTGTACTGCTCCACCCCGACACGTACCGCGGAGCCCGCTGAAAGCAGTGTTCCCCCTGTCACCAGCATTGGGATCGACAACCTGGGACTGAAGCTCGAGGAAAGTGGGCTTCCAGAGACCCCCTCTGCGGCCTTGTAGTTGTACAAGTCACACACCGCTGTGTGCCACCAGGAGAAAGCAGAGCCTACCACTGCCGAGGGGATATGGGGACACATCATCCTCAGAGCAAACACCCACTGCACTGGATTGCATCTCTGGTTAGACTTTAGACAGGAACACTGGCCAAAGGATCCAAACTAGAAATACCAAAATCGAGCCGAGCCCAGCCCAAGGGTAGTGTTTCTGTGTGTTGAGGACTAGTACCTGTTAGTGTCAGAGAGACAGGTACAGGCCTCACGCAGGGGTCTCAGAGACACACAGGGTGGGGGAGCCAGCCAGCCTCAAGGCTATTCAGGTAGACAGGAGTAGAGACAGTCTGGGATGGATGTGTAATAAGATTCCACCTTTGGAAGCTCCGGGACTTGTTCTGCTGGGGCAGTTCTTTCTAATGGCCTTGAGGAATTTAGACACCAGCGAGGCCTGGTCCCTGATGCCATGTGGTGGTAAAAGAGGGAATTCCTAGAATAAAAATGTGGCTACTCTAAAAGCAGCTACAAGTACAGAAGCCCAGGAACCCTTTCTCTTTTCTAAAAAAAACAAAAACAAAAACAAAAAACAAACCTCTTCTCTGCTCCTCACCTGCCACACCTGTTCCTGGTGCCACGCCCACAGCTCTCAAGGCCTGTGATGCTAAATGTCCCCACCCCTCATGTTCAGCCTCACACCACACTCTATGAGATTTCTCCAAGGAACACAGTGATCCTACCCTTTCAGAAAGTTCCCAGATTCCCAGGAATGTTTTTATTGATCTCATCTCATGCAGCACAGCTTAGAAAACTAAGTCTGCCTGCAAGTTATCAGAGAAGAAAACATTGTTTCTATCACTGGTGGAAAAATAGAGTATCATTAAAATGAAAATACAAAGTTAATAATTTTCCAGAGGAGACTGTGCCCCAAAGACTGTTAAGAGCAGATACTGTCCCACATCTTACCACCGGTTTGCACCTGTTTGCAATGCTCAGGGGATCCTGGGATACTTTAGTACATGCTATCACGCAGCCCTCAATGTAGCCACCAGAATGCCATGTTCAGAAAACACTATGTAAAGTTTTTGTACAAGTGTAATAAAGAAACTTGGGGTAAATGTTAAAAAAAAAAAATGAAAAAAATAAAGAAGTAATAGAAAAAAATAAAAAATAAAAAGTTTTAAAAAGCAGGATAGCCAGGCGTGGTGGCACACACCTTTAATCCTAGCACTTTAATCCTCTTGGGAGGCAGAGGCAGGTGGGATCTTTGTGAGTTCAAGGCCAGCCTGGTCTACAGAGTGAGTTCCAGGACAGTGGGGGCTACAGGGAGACCCTGTGTGGAAAAAAAGACACAAAAAAATAGCAGGATAAATTTAAACAGTGAATACATATGTGGTTACATTAAATGCTGGTGATTATGATAACAGCATAATTATGCTGTACAACTAATCCTGATGCTTTGGATTACTTTAAATGCTTACACTGAAGTATTCATGGCTTTAAAATTGTGCTCTCCAGAATCAGAGAAAAGGCTTCACATGTCCGCTTGCCTGGCGGCAAATAGGGACAAAGAAGAACAGAGCACACTGTTTTTATGAGGATTAGCCCAGCAAAGTGGGGTGTGTGTAGACAGCTGAATAAGGCACTTATAGCACAACTGTTCTATTCCTTTTCTCTTTAATTTTTGTCTGTCTGCACTTAGAGAGAGCAGATGTCATGGAAACAAGTCTGGGATTGAGCCTTGGGGAAGCCAGCATCTAGATAGAGGCTGTTAAGGAGAAGAGGCTGCAGTCTTGAGACTGAAAATGGCCCTTAAGGAAGAAAGTCTGAGAATGCAGTGTCTCAGAAGTCAAGTGAAGAGGGAGCGATCAGCTGGCCATGCAACGGAAAGGCCAGGAGGGAAGGACAGAGGCTCGAGAACGTGCATCATTATTGCTGCTATTGCCTAAAATCCACCTCAAAGTGACAACAGCATCTGCTTTGTCCACAGGGAACAGGTCCCTGGAAGAGATCATATCATTTACAGTTAGATTTAGTTATAGAGACCTTAAGAAAAAATGTATCAGTGGCCTTAAAACTTATTAAGTGTTGAAAGTCCCTTGTACATCAGGAGCTGGAGCCTTGAAGCTCAAGGCTCACAGCTGTCCATGAAATTGTAGACACTCAGATGTGGCCATTGTCCCGTGGTCTCCCCGGCTGTGGATGCTAGAGGTTAGCCTGTATGTGGGTTTCAGGAAGCTGGACACAAACACAGAGAGTGACAGGCCTCACATAATTTACAGAGACTTTTGAGACATATCATAGCCTCCTCTTCATACCCAGTGGCCCAAAACCTACTTACATGCCCACCCTCGCTGCAGGAAGTGGGGGGGGGGGCAGTTAGTCTTCTTGGGTGGCCATGCGCTCCACTGATGATCTGAACTCTGTGGCTGCAGAGGGTATTGGTGAATGCAGGGGAATAAGCAGCACATTCTGGCCTGGTCCTCTCAAGTCAGCCAAGGGTGGGGTGGCTGCTTACTTATTTCAACCAAAGTTCCTAAGGAAATGGATTGTGTGTTTATTTTCACTCTCCCTTATTCACCATCTCTCTCCTCCCCTCCTGGTTCAAAGTTGCTAATGGTCACCTCCCCTCTTAGAGCATCACGAATGTCTAACATGTTCTCAAGTATCTATCTTTAAGTTTCCAAGAGCTGGCTGGAGTTCACCCTGTGAACACACCACAGTTGTCTGCTCTATGGTTTTTATATTGTAATGTTTGATCCACCCTGAGGAGAGGGGAGCAACGTAGCACTGGGGGGTTCCCCAGAATGTCCTAGAAATGGGATCGCAGTCACAGGCCATTAATAGACACCCCAGCAGGAGCTTCCCAGTAGGCTATCGACAATAGATGATAACTAAGTTAATGTTCAGAACTACCCTATGAGACAAGTACAGCTACCTTGTGAAGACCAAGGCACTGAGAGGTTAATGAACTTGTCCAACATTGGAGTTATTCTGAACTTGTCCAACATTGGAGTTATTCAGTGATACTGTAGGCTCACAGTCATCACAGCTTTTAGCTGCTCCACAGTGTGTGTGTGTGTGTGTGTGTGTGTGTGTGTGTGTGTGTGTGTATGCATTTATGTGCTTGTGCATGTGAAGGCCAGAGGTCCACTTTTGATGTTTTTTACAGCTCTCCACCTTTATTTCAGGAAGCACCCCCCCACACACTGCTGTTCAAGAAGTTGTAGAGATTCAAATGTGACCATAGTCTACTGTGTATCTCACTGAACCCTAAGCTTTCTTTTTCATGTAGGCTTGTGGGCCAGTAAGCTCACAGGCTCTGTCTGTCTCTGGTCTACAGTGCTGGAGTTACAGCCACGTATGGCCTTGTCTGGCTTTTCCATGGGTGCTGGGGATTTGAACTCAGGTCTTCATCCTTGCGCAGCAAGAGCTCTTACCCACTGAGCCATTTCCTTAGCCTGCATGATGAATATTCTCAAAGAATGTCTCATACAGCTACCAAAACATCTTACTTGAACACATGATGCCAAATTATGCTTCCACGGGCAGTGTGGGATGAGCCAGAAACAAACCTCTTAAAGGAATATTTGTTCCTATTAATCAATAACATAAGACTCCATATGTATGAATCTTGCATGTACTCAATTCATTTAGAAATATAGTAAATTCTTGTCATTCCCAGTAGTTATGTTACCAACCAACCAAGGAACCTTTTACTGAATTTGGATAGAAATCACTAATAGGCAAGCTACAGCTCCCTTAGTATTAGCAGCCCTGAGCCTCAAGTGCCAGTGGTCCTCAGCCCCAAACCTTGAGTGCCGGTGGGCCTCAGCCCTGAGCCTCGAGTGCTGGTGGGCCTCAGCCCCGAGCCTCGAGTGCTGGTGGGCCTCAGCTAGTGTTACAGTTCTCCTCCCTGCTCTCCTGGCAGCTGTCTGGCTACCTCCTGACTTTGCACTGACTGTGCAAGGGCATCACTCAGTGTTGCCAGCCCCAGAAACTGGTTGCTTTAGAGCTTGCAGCTGCTGGCTGGTTGGTGTGACCAACTGCATCCAGCTAAGTCTGCCCCACTTAAGTTAGAAATTACAGATCAGGGCTAGAGAGCTGGCCTAGCAGTTGGGGGCACCGGCTGCTCTTGCAGAGGACCTGGGTTCGATCCTCAGCACCCACATGGTGGCTGAGGACCATCTTTGGCTCCAGTCCCAGGGGAATCTAATGCTCTCTTCTGACCTCCACGGCATTGCACGACACGGGTGCACAGACCTACATGCAGACAGTACATTCATACACATAAAAAAATAAATAAAATAAAATAAAATAAAATAAAAAGAAATTACAGATCATCAGCTGGGCATGGTGGCCCACGCTTTTAATCCTAGCACTTGGGAGGCAGAGTCAGGTGGATCTTTGTGAGTTCAAGGCCAGCCTGCTCTACAGAGCGAGTTCCAGGACAGCTGGGATTACAGGGAGAACTGTCTTGAAAAGACAAAAAAAAAAAAAGAAAATTAAAAAATTAAAGATCAGCAAAATAGGTGACATCCCTAGGAGTGTGCTCCTTAGTCAAGATGCCATGGTCTCATTTTAATATGTGCTTCTGTTTAAAGACTCCTTAAGCTACTGTGATGGATAACCTTTATTATCAACGTGTTGGGATTTGGAATCACCATGGAAACAACTTCTGGGTTTGTCTATGAAGGTTTTTTCAGAGCAGCTTAATAAAGCAGAGGAGATTCACTCTGAAGGTGGGTGGTACCAGCCCATGGGCCGGGGTCCCAGAGTGATTTAAAAGGAGAAATTGGCCTGAGCACCAGCATTCATCTCTCTCTCTCTCTCTCTCTCTCTCTCTCTCTGGTCTCTCCTTCCTGACTGTGGATGCAAATTGACCAGCTGCTTCACAATCCTGCCACCATGCCCTCCCCACCCTCAAACCGTGAGCCACAATAAACTCTTCCTTCCTTAAGTTGTACTTGTCAGGCATTTTGTCACAGCAATACAAAAAAGCAAGTAAAACAGATACATTGTTGATTCATTAGCACTGAACTCACAGCCAACCATGGGGCATGCCTGAATAAAGCTTATCTAATGCACATGCTTTCTCTGTTAGACATACATCATAACCTTCCTGCATTTAGGAACTGGCCAGCATTTCAACACCATGCTTAGGGGCCTTTCAGAACTAAGACATTAACCACCAAAGCATAAAAATATAAAAACATGGCACTAAATCAACTGCTAATAGGACACTTGTTAAGTGTAACAGCTAACACAGGAGGTGGCCCTTCACTAGGGTCTACCTCAGCTGGGAAGGGTGGTTTTTCACCCACGTCTGAGAATGACTGCTGTAAACATCGACTCAGGGGTCACAAGTAAACCTTAGCAAGTAAATTTTAAGTAGGAACTTGCAACTAAGGGCTGATGGTATATGGTTGTTCTGTTTTGCTATGTAGCCCAGGCTATCCTCAAACCCATGTTGACCCTCCTCCTGCCTCATTGTGCAAATGCTAGGATTACACCACACCTAGCTTTGACAGTGCCTATTTTAATGAGTTTGGCTAATTCTATTTCTTTTCTTTTCTACAGTTGATTCAAGGCACAAGCTTGTGTTTATGGCAGTGCCATTAACTGTCATTATAACTAGTGTCTTGTTGTCTTTAAAAGGTACATACATACGCTTCTTAAGAAAATTAATTTCAAACTTAGCTTGACTTTTCAAAGGCTAGAAAATAAATGCCTCAAAGAGGAATACAAAGTTTGAAGTTTTAGACAGTTGAAAAGAAACAAAACCTTTTTTGTCTTCTTTGT
This sequence comes from Rhizomys pruinosus, assembly GCA_009823505.1. Lineage (NCBI taxonomy): Eukaryota > Metazoa > Chordata > Mammalia > Rodentia > Spalacidae > Rhizomys > Rhizomys pruinosus. The sequence goes on from VZQC01009134.1 coordinate 1,469,317, forward strand.
TGTCTGGAGCTGTGTTCATTCCAGGTCTCTCCAGAGAGCCTGCGTTGCTTTCAGTCACAGATAGCTTTGCAGGCCTGAGAACATAGCCTAGTCCTCCTGGGACTGGTTCCAAAGCCTCTGCATGGCTGTGGTCTGTTTCAACACAAAGTCTGTTTCTGGTCTGCAGCCAGACTCTGCCAAAGAGAGCCCTCTTCTGCCTGCTGCCTTCCCCGTTTCTGTATGAAGGCCTGGGTGGCACCCAAGGGGGAAGGGGACTTTTATTGAGTAGGATGGCTACTTAAAGCACAGTAATTATGCTGGTATCATTTTATGGAGTCTTTTTTTGGTCCCCTGGAGGTCTGGGGGCAGCTGTACACCTTGAAGAGAACTAGTGACTTGGTCCCAGCCGGTTCTTTTTGGTGACAAGAAACTCTCTAAATATCAAAAGACATTGACCAGACTGAAAATGATAAGAGCAAATGTTCCACATCAGCTTTCACCAAAATGGGATCACAGGGCTAATTTTCCTCCCATGATAAACACTGGAGAATAGATTTTCTAGTCAATGAATGGCTTCTAGCATGTGTTACCTCACATAGGTGTCTGGCACTAAATTTGCAAACTATAGCCGGGTGTGGGTGCATGCCTTTAATCCCAGCACTCAGAAGGCAGAGGGAGGCAGATCTCTGTGAGTTCAATGCCAGCCTGGTCTACAGAGCGAGTTCCAGGACAGCTGGGGCTACAGGGAGACCCTGTCTCAAAAAGACAAAAAAAAATTTGCAAACTAGACCAGTTTCCCAAGGCGTGCACAGTTCTATACGGCGGCTACATATGGTAATTTAATATAATTTTAAATATAAAATGTAATTAACTAGAATAAAAGTTAAATTTTAGTCCTCAGTCTCATGGTAGCTACATTCAATGCTCAGTAGCTGCTTGGTGGACGAAGCCCAGGTTATCCCTGGTGGACAGCAATTCCATTTGTGCAGACATTTTGGAAGACTGGTTCCAGAATGTAATTTCCCAAGATACTAGGAAGTCCCCTTGGGAAGGCATTAAGCTTGCTGACTCTCCACTAAGCAATGCTTTGAGTTATTACCCAGTGAGTAAAATGTTTGGGGGGGGGCATATTTCTAAGACTATTTACAATTCCAGCCAGTTGAATAGTTACTCATCCCTTTAGTGGGGTGGTCTCCAGAAACCAAAAATCATTTCTTGCTCAGTCCCCAGGATGCCTTTGCTAAGGAGAGGAAACATTGGGCCCACAGAGGATTTCACAACAATAGGGGATGGTTTAACTTTAGGTGTGTTCCTACAAGATGGAGAAAAGGATTCCAGTGGTCAGTGCTGCTACTGCTAAGGAACCTCGGGGGAGGGGGGGGGTATGTTCCTAAAATTGCACAGAACAATTCCTTTCACAAGCAACTAAACTGCAAAGCCATTAAATGGTAAGTAAGAAGGCATTTGGCCGGGAATCTTCAGGGGAGGAGAAGCAGAATATAAATAGCCAGGACGCCGGCTGCAGAGGAGAGACAGCCCTGTAACTGCAGACCAGCCCACAGTCAGAACTTCGACCACTGGCTCCATTCTGGGCTGGACCCAGTGTCCTCTGTGGGAAAGAAACAGATACATGTGGTGGGGGGAGAACGACAGAAGTGCCTAGGATTCTCTCTAACACAAAGGCTGAGGAGCCCTTGAAGGAGGGGCCGGAGCATGCCTGGTTGTGAACAGAAAACATGCAATAGAGCCTTAGGACTGAGTCTGAAAAAGACATAAGACCCCTCATTAACAATGTCTATATATCTTACTGTTGAAATGCTAGTGTTTTGATACACCGAGAAAAATAAAAATGTATTACTAAAATTGATATGGCCTTTTCCATTTGACTTTGTTAATACAGCTACTAAAATTATTGACATACGTGTTTTACTCCTGTTATGTTTCCATTGGGCCACACTAGTCCAGTGAGCCAGGCTCCCTGTATCCCATAGTTATAAACTATGACCAGATCAAGAGCACCTTGAGATGGAGTACCTGTGACCGGGGAGCCAGACTCCACCTATCAGACAGTGGCTTTGGATAGTGACACAAAGTCCCATCAACAGAGATGCTCACCAAAGTTCACCAGGAGCATCTGCGTGCTGTGCACCATGCCTGCCCCAGGGGGCAGTTTTCAGAGGGGGTGCTTTAGTAAGATCAGGCTGCTAGCACTGCAGGGGTGGGGGAGATTTAAGAAACAAGAGACTAAAGATGGGGGCAGTGGGAAAGGATTAACAAAACAATCAACAGAGTAAAGGGCCGGTATGAACTGCAGTGGCAGGAGTGACCATGTGGGGCTGGATTTGAGAGGAGCCACGGGGGCCTGTGTTAGCACAAGTGACAGCCCCAAGGGCCACTTTCCCTAGTTTGAACATCAGCTACATCACAGGCTTCAGACAAGGCACTTGATTTCTCTCTGTGCCTCAGTTGTCCTCTGTGGAAAATGGATACTTTGTAGTATTGATTATAAGAGCACCAAAGTAATAATATTTAGAAATATACTGATACAAGTAACATTCCTAGTTAGAGTGACTAAGTCCTAAGATTCTGCAACACATGTTAGTTATGGTGATGATTACTGTTATTCAAGAAAGAGGCCAAAGCAACAGGGGTTTTGATCCTTGGCATCCTGAAGGTATTGGCACTGCCAAGCAGAGCAGGGGCAGCCGGCAAGAACTTCCTGCTGTGACTTGGAAAGAGAAGACCTCAAGCGAGGAATTCCCAGGATGAGACGGGCCTGTGACCTGTCTATTAGAGGTTTTCCTGACTGATGATCGACGTAGGAGGCCCAGCCCACTGAGGGCAGCACCATCCCTAGGTACGTGGGTTTGGGCTGTAGAAGAAAGCTAGAAAAGAGAAAGAGAGAGGGAAGAAGATTAGCAAGTGGCATTCCTCCACAGCTTCTACACGAGGTCCTGCCTTGACTTCCCTCAATGATGGATTGTGACCTGAAAGTAGGAGTCAAATAAACCCTGCCCCCCCAAGTTTCTTTTGGTCAGAATGTTTTATCGCAGCAACGGAAAAACAAATTAGAACACATGGAGAAAAGTAAGGAACTTGTACTTTGACCGGTTGAGTATGGGGCACTGGCTATTATTGGGCAGTGATATTTGTGCACAGGTTTGGAGATGTGGGCTTGGACCTGGGGTTACAGTAGAAGGTGGGGAAAAGTCCTCAATAAGACAATCCCAGATGTCCTGATATGTGTGAACCTTGAACACATTATATTAAGTGAAAGAAGTCAATCAAAAGAGAGCACATGGGTGTGGAGAGATGGCTCAGTGGTTAAGAGCACTGGCTGCTTTTGCAGAAGACCAAGTTTAGCTTCCAGAACCCACATGGCAGCTAAAAATCCATGCCTAGGGGCTGGAGAGATGGCCTAGTGGTTAAGAGCACCGACCGCTCTTACAGAGGACCCGGGTTTGATCCCCAGCACCCACATGGCGGCCGAGAACCGTCTGAAACTCCAATTCCAGAAGAACTCCAGTTCCAGGGGAATCCGAGACCCTCTTCTGACCTCCGCGGCATTGCACGACACGGGTGCACAGACTTGCATGCAGACAGTACATTCATACACATACATAAATAAATAAAATTAATTAAAAAAAATCCATGTCTAATTTTGGCCCTCTTCTGGCCTCTGCAGGCACTGCAAATGTGTGATGTACTTACACACATGCAGGCAAGACATTCATACACATAAAAATTAAAAATATTTTTAGAAGAGACTCTACAACATTTATTTATATAAAAGTATCCAGAAAACAAAAGTATCCAGAATAGGCAATTCTACAGAGACAGAAAGTAGATTGGTGGTTGTGTTCGGCAGGGGGCAGTATGGTAATAAAAGAAAATAGTTACTGACAAGTACAAGATTTCTTTGTGGATGATGAGAATGTTCTAAAATACATTGTAATGATAACTATACACTGAGAATACATTCAAAACCACATAGCCATATAGGTTAAGTGGGTGCATTGTATAGTATGTGAATTATGCCTCAATAAAACTGTTAGTTTTGAAAAAGAAAAATTCTGTGGGGAATGGTGGTGCATGCCTTTAGTACCAACACTTTAGAGGCAGAGGAGGGCAGATCTCTGTGAGTTCAAGGCCAGCCTGGTCTACATAGTGAGTTCCAGGACAGCTGGGGCCACAGGGAGACCCTGTCTTAAAAGACCAAAATAAATAAATAAATAAATATGAATAGGAAAGAAGAAACTAAGGAATTGGTGGAGGCAGGGCACCTCAAGTCTCCCATCCTGACCCAGGCTTTATCTGTCAGTTTCTTTACCCCAGACTGGGCTCCTCAGAGACTGAAAGATTGCATAGGTGACTTAATCTCCCTTGGGACTCTCTTCATAGTCCTCCAGCCTTCCTCTAGGGGAGGGAGTTTCCAGGGCACAAAACAATTTTCTATTTGGAAGCCTGAGCAAACAAGTCTAACTAGATCCACAAACTAGTGAGCCTACAAAGGATCTTAACCCAGAGTTCAACTCAGTTCCAGGGAGGATTATCCAACTGTCCCTCCTCCGAGACTCCCAGCGGTGCTCTGTTCAGCACACAAGTCCCAGGGACAACTGTCTTTGGCCCTCCATGCCACCTTGGCCTGGACTTCCCTCCCTCCTTCTCTGTCCTCTGACGCCAACAGCCATCCGTCTCTGTCCCCCAATCCCAGCCTCTTCTCTGCAGTCACCACTCCATCTCTCCTCCCAGGACGTCCTCCCAACCTTCCTCACTCAGCTGCCTCTGGAGGTGAGGATAAGGGTGGTATTATTGCTAACTCTGTTTTATAAATGAGGAGACAGTCAGGGATGCGCCCAAGGTCAGTCGGTTGTAAGAGGCCGAACCAGGACATGAACTCGGGCAGTGATGCTCAGCAGCCTATTACACAGAATGGTCTCCTCTTATAAGAAGAGAAGTGCATGTAGACAGTCTTCCATGTAGACCTCTGAGTTCTCAAATACCTTCTCTGAGCTCGATTATGTGGTTTCTCCATGAAAGAATTTATCCTTAGTCTAGCACTCTCTACAGAGACCTTTCTTCTAAGCACGCATGTGCCACAGGAAGTGATGGCACCACATACGGTGCCCGACTCAGCCTTATAGCTCCCAGCCCAGAGGGCTTTAGGCTGTGAAACAGATGAGGAAAACGGGCCGACCGAGGGGACAAGGTGTCACAGCTGCTTGGAGGAAGAACCAGTGGCAGGAGCTCCAATGTCTTGGCTTCCATTCCTTGCTCTCCATGACCCCACGTGCCTCCCACAATCACCTTAGCAGCACCCCCTCGCCCCACCCCGTCCCGCTGAGTCAGACTTTGCTTCCGCCTGAGCACACGGCACTGGCCCACGTGGCACACGCGCTGGCTGAGGCTTGTAAGCACTGGCCATCTTAGGAGACACCAGACCCTCTGGGTCAGCGTGGGAGGATGGACAGTGGTTGAAGTCAGGACAGAGTGCCACGAAGTGTTGCCAGCTTGCCATGCTGATGGCGGATGGTTCAGAAGTCATCTTCCTCTTCCTCAGCTCAATATTGCTCTTTTTTCTCCTTTAGTATTTTCTCCTCTTCCTCCTTCCCTTCCCTCCTCTTCTTTCTTCTTCCTCTATAATATTTCTCAAATTTTGTGTGTATGTGTGCACACACATGTGTGCTGTGGCATGTATGTGGTAAGAGGACTCAGAGAAGTCTGTTCGTGCCTTCCATCGTATGGCTTCCAAGGATCAAACTAAAGTCATTGGGGTTGCAAGCAAACTCCTCTACCTGCTGAGGTCTCTCACCAGCCTCTTCCTCCTTCTTTTACTTTTTTTTTTTTTTTTAATGAAATATAGCCCAGGCTGTATCTCACAAATCTGTAGCCCAGGCTGGTCTCAAACTCATGATCGTCCTCCTACCTCAACCTCCCCAGAGCTGGGATTATAGAGGAGAAACACCATGCTCAACTTCAGCATTTTTTCTCCAAGACTTTTCTATGCAAAGGAAAGCTAGAACTCGCTGGAGTTGCTCACAGGGCTTGATTTTGGAATCTCTCTAAAGCACCCCAATTCTGATGATCTACCTCAGCAGCCTCCTGGGCCCCTTCTCCCTTCTTCAAGGAAAGCAGCTCAGGCTGATAGGTCTATGATCTAACACTGAGCCCCACAGGCACCTGTCTGGGAGAGATAGCTCATTACATCACTACATCAGCCAGCATCTCCCGAGATGCAGCACCCTGCCAACACAGACGGAGCCTGGAGCGAAAGGAAAAAAAATGTCCTTGTGTGCGTATCTTTATGTCTCTTATTAATAGTTAGTTGTTCAGGAATATTAACGTAGCTATAAAATATTGAAATGTAGGTATATTAAAACTTTATATTCAATATTTTATTTATATATAACCTTCCCTCCCACATTAGAACATTGCTTTCCTGGCTTTAGTAGAAGAAAAAAAATCATTAATAAAAATTTCAGAATCTACCCTTTGCTTATCTTGTTTTAATTAATTTAGTCAATTAAGAGCTTTGCCATCTTTGGGGATTTCTCTTGACCAAGTGGTGATGTTAAATAGTCTTTAATTAACTTTAGCTCGACTGTAAGTTCTTTGGATGGTATATTATTTATTTTGCTCTTCACCAGAGATATTTCTTCTTTGCATTCCTTGTAAACATTTAGGAAGTGTCCCATTATAACCAGGTGTTGCACAATCCCGAACAGCTAACGTCTTCATGAGTTCAGTGTGCCTGCTTGCAAACGGTCATCATAGCTGGGCTTGTGGGGTGTTGATGTCCCCTCATAGTTGGGGGACTGGGAGACTCACTGGACCTTCTTTGGATCATGCAGCCATTTCTCCCCGCCAGTTGTGTGTGAGGTGTTGATGTCCCCTCATAGTAGGGGGACCGGGACACTCACTGGACCTTCTCTGGATCATCCAGCCATTCCTCTCCTCCAGTTGTGTGTGATTTTGCCTTAATTGCTCACAGCTTCGGGGTCTTAAGGAGAAGCTGGATTGAGCTGAGGAGAACTGCAGGAAGGCAGCACCATCTGTGTGGCCATGGGGGAATCATCATCTCTGTTGGACACGGACCTTCCAGGGCGGCTGCTTTAAGGTCACCCACACTTCTACCCGTAGTCCCTCACTGAATAAACTCATTGCCATTCCCACTGTGAACTTTCATGGAATCTAGCTTTGGTTTATTTTTGGAGCCAAATAAAGAGAAGGGCGGTGTTGCCTATCTCCTCCCCCCTCCCCGGGGGGGGGGGGGGGACACTCTGACACCAAGCCTGGTGGGGAAAAAGTATTATTTATTCCAGACTGGTGATGTTAGTGCTTACCCACTGTGCGTGAAGCCCTGGGCTCCATCTCTAACACTTCATAAACTCAGTGTGGTGGCACACACTTTTATACCAGCATTCATGAGTCAGAGTCAGGGGGATCAGAAGTTCAGGGTCATCCTTGAACAAAGTGAGTCTGTAATCAGCCTGGGCAATGTGAGACCATCTCAAAATTTTATTCATTTTGATTTCTTGGGGTTTTGATGACTCCTTAAATTTTGTGCCCAAGGTGAGCACCTCACTCTTCATCCCAATCCCAGGCTGCCTGAGCATCTTATGACAGCAATAGTATGATAAAGGAAACCATTCATTTGTTGAGTGGTGAAATCATCCATCTCTCTGTCCTATCCATACTTACTGAATACTCAGCACGTATCAAGCACTGTTTAGGAAACTTGAGATATAACAACAACAAAGAACTGCAACAAAAATCTGCTTTCCCAAGGCTGCCTTCTAGTGGATACAGCTCAGCCTTAAGGAAGATAAACAAATAAACAACCAGAGGGCTTCGGACAATAAAATAGGGAGGTGGGTGAGGAGGGCTGGAGAGACAAAGAGGACTGACTGTGGATCTGCAGAGAGAGATGGGATCCCATGGTAATCCCCAGCAGAGCCCGGAGGTGGGAACAGGCTGGCTGTCCATCATGGGCTTGTTCTGTTTGTCCCCTCACCCCTCAGTGTTAAATTATTTTTTATGGCTTTAGATGGGCTATGATGGTTAATATGTTCAACCAGGCAGGATCTAGAATTTCTAAGGTGATGAGCCTCTTGGCATGCCCACGAGGGAGTGCCTATTTTAGGGTACTGAGGTGAGAAGAACTGCCCTAGATATGGGCTGGGGTACTGGACTGAAAGGAGAAAGTGAGCTGAGCTCAAGCATCACTGCTCTCTGCTTCCTGACGATGATGTGATGTGACCTACTGCCCCCCCCTGCCCCCGCCATTGAGGGACTGGACCTCCTCCAATTGTGAGCTGCAGTAAACCCTTCCTCCTTAAGTAGTTCTGATCACAGCAACAAGAGAAGTAATACAAGGACCATTTCCGCACATTATCCCCAGATGCCGTCATTTTGCCATCATTTGTTTCCTGGGTCTGTGCCCCAAGCTGTGAAGATGTGCTTCAGACATTCCCCAGGACAATAGAGGGTGTCAGGACAGATGGACAGGGCAGAGAACACCTGGCCCTAGCAGTGTGACGGAAGGTCAAGGGCAAGTACCACCCCTCAAATGCCCCGATCATTTCATGAAGTGAAGACCTGGTCCGCCACGTCAGGTGCTTCACTTACTTTCTGCTGCTGTGATAAAACACTCTGACCAACAACGACCTTGGGGAGGAACCAGTTTATTCGGCTTACAGTCTCGATCACAGTTCATCCTTGAGGAAAGCCAGGGAAGGAACCTGGAGGCAGGAACTGAAACACAGACACAGAGGAATGCTGCTCACCAGCTTGCTTCTCTCATCTGTGTCCAGCCTGCTTTCTTATACAATCCAGGTGTGGCACAGTAGGCTGGACCCTCCCCATCACAAACAAGAACGAGCCTCCCAGCCAGCCACGCCCACCAGCCAAGTCAGTAGAAGAAATTTCCCAGCTGAGGCTCTGTCCTCCCGGGTGTGCCAAGTGGACAATTGATGCTGTCTAACTCACCAGGCTGGGGCTCCTCAGGAAGAGCTAGGGCTTCAGTGTTCTACGGGCCAAGAGAAACATGCACGCAGAGTCAGAAACACTTTGAGTTACCGAAAGTAGAGAGTGTCACAGGTGTTTTAGATCTTAGTTTGTGGACTGAGTTGTAAGATGACACCCAAGGAGCATGTCCTGGTGCTAATAGCTTCCTACCATAACCTGTTGGGTGCTCACCACAGCTGCTCCAGCTGCATGTGCTTTCCCTGTTCTTATTCTGCATTCTCCAGACACTGACTTTCATGGAAGGGGCAAATGTGGTAACTTTGATAGTGTACAGAGTCATCCAGCATCAACCAGCGATCTGAAGCTAGGCCAGTGTCCTGTCCCTGCACTGTGCTGGCTGTTCCAAGATAGACTTGCTGTCTGCTCTATCCAAGTCAGGCCCCCTTACCCCAAATATTGTGATATGTCAGCAAAATGCTATGCAGTGCACTGCAATGCCACTTTCTGACCCATACCCAGTGCACTAGTCAGCTTTCCATCTTCGTAACAAAATGCGCCAAACAAATCAACTTATAAGGAGGGAAGGGAACGGGGTACGTAGCCCGATGGTGGGGTGCTGTCATAGCCTTCACGAAGCCCAGGTTTGATCCTCAGCACCATGTAAACCAGGCATGGCGGTACACCTGTAATCCCAGCACTCAAGGAGGTAGAGGCAGGATGATAAGAAGTACAAGGTCATTCTTGGCTACATAGGGCTGCCATCCCAACCTCCAATGATCTGATTTCTACTAGGTACCAGCTCCTACTAGTGCCAGAGGCTGACACTAGGCTTTCCACTGGTGGGCCTTTGGGGACACTCAAGACCCAGCTGTCATACACTGTCATGCCTTTTTGACTTTAGATATCTGTGGTGCTTTGAAGGAGAACGTTCCCCATAGGCTCTAAGTATTTGAACACTTGGTCCCCATTCGGTGAAACTGTTTGGGGGAGGTCATGGAACCTTTAGTTACGTGTCCTTCCTAGAAGAAGCATGTCACTAGGGGTGGCTTTAGCCTTGCCTGTTTCTAGTTTGATCTCTCTGTTTCCTGTGCCTGCTTGGAGCTGTGAGCACTCAGCTTTCTGCTCCTGCTGCCTACTGGCCATGCCTGTCCACCATGATGGACTCACCCCTCTGGAATGCAAGTCCGTCCAGTAAGCTCCTCCTTCCACGTTGCCTTGGTTGTGGAGTTTATCACAGTGACTGAAAAATAGCTAAAGTAGTATTCTAGCCACAGAACTGATGACAGTAATGTAATGAGGGTTGGGAGTGACCCAAAGGGCCACCTGGCCTCAACAAGTCATAGCTCACAAGGCTTCTGGTACTGACCCACCAGGTCATGTGAACCTGCACACTCTCTGTGAGGCATACTCATTGCTTCCCCCCTCCTCCGTGGGTGCACCGGATGTTCAGGGCAGAAGGCAGACCACCCCCACCCATGTGTCAGGGACAACCGAGACATCCTGTTAACGTGCGTGTCGCCTGGGTGAGCTGTGTCCCCTAGCCTCTTGTGTGCTAGCTGTATTTTCATCTGTGTCAGGTGTGCCGGTGAAAAGTAACTGCAAAAGAGAGAGGCATTGTTTCTGTACAAACCAAGCTGACAGTTTCAGAAAGGCTTACCAAAGGAGAGACGCTAAAATAATTGTTGAATGGGGTGTAGGCAAGACAACAGAAAAGATGAAGGGGGAACGGTACATCTGGAACTCCTGTGCTAACGTTCCTCTCCACGGTCTTCACTCCATGCTACAGAAGCTGAATCTGAAATTAAACACAAGGCATTAGAGTATGATTTTTGTATGAAAGGCAGGGTGGGGCGGAATTCCAAAAATAGACTTGTTCTCAGGAAAGCATCTTGACTCTGTGTTGGAATCTTGGTGAAGGAATATATGTTTACATGTTTTAGATTAATAAAAGTATTTAAGATGTGTGCACTTACTTTAAGTCTTTCTCCATGTATGTACATATTATCCTTGTCAATTTGCATAGCCCTAGTGTACTCTGAGAAGAAAGCGTTGATTGAGGAATCCTTTACATTAGATTAGCTTGTGGGCATGTCTGGGGGGGGTGGTCTTAATTATTCACTGATGCGGGAGGACCCATCCCGCAGTGAGGAGCAGTATTCCCTGGGCAGGTGGTCTGCGCTGTATAAGAAAACTAGGTAAGCATGGGCCTTCGAGGGAGCCAGCAAGCAGCGTTCCTACAGAGGATCTGCTCCAAGATCCTGCTTGAGGTCCTGCTGTGACTCCCCTCCGTGATGGGCTGAGACCTGTAAGATGAAATAAATCCTTTCTTCCTTTAGGCTTCTTTTGGCCTGAGTGTTCTATTGTAGCAACAGAAATAAGTGAGGCACATATCATTTTACATGGATGCATAAATGCGATTCGAGCAGACATTCTGTCTGTTCAGTGCTTTCTTCTGCTCTCTCATTTCCTCCCATCCTCTGCCATGGCAGGCAGAGCCCAAGACAGCAGTGTGGGCTGGGTCCTGAAGCATTCTCCTTCACGCTCACGTGTGTCAACTCACATACATGTATGGGGGCGGCGTCAGCACCTCTTAAATGAGGTCATTTTACACTCAATTTTCTGTGCTTGCCTTGTCTGAATTCTTCTGGAAAATCTTTGAATTGTCTGATGACATTCTCAACATATGCTTTTGACTGAAGAACAGTCCTGCATTTGTTATGATATAATCAATCCTCTGTTTTTGAAGGCCATTTGCTCTATGTCTAGGCTTTGTCTCCCACATGGACAATAATGGATTATACACCCTGTGCATACAGCCATGCATACAGCCATGCATTCTAGTGTTTTTACTTCTTTTTTAAAATTTTTATTTATTATTTTATATGTATGAGTATACTGTCTCCATGTAGGTTTGTGTACCCATGTTGTGCAATGCTGCAGAGGTCTGAAGAGGGTGTCAGACTCCCCTGGAACTGGAGTTAAAGATGGTTCTTAGTCACCATGTGGGTGCTGGGAATTGAGCCCAGGTCCTCTGCAAGAGCAATTGGTGCTCTTAACCGCTGAGCCATCTCTCCAGCCCCTCTGATATTTTTTACTTCTATAGAGTAGATTTCTTGCAGTGGAAATGCTAAGACAAAAGATATATGCATTTCAGCCAGGTGGTCCAGTACATGCCTTTAACCCTAGCACTTAGGAGCCAGAGGCAGGTGAGTCTCTGAGTTTCAGGTGAGCCTGGTCTACATATTGAGTTCTGGGCTAACCAGGGCTACATACTTTTTGGATACCCTGTCTCAAAAAGAAAAAAAGGATAGGAATGCAGTTTCTACTTTAATTTAAATTGGGCTGAGGGTGTAGCTAAGTTGGTAGAGTTCTTATCTAGCATGTACAAGGCCCTGGGTACAACCCCTAGCAGTGAATAAATAAATAAGTGAGTAAATAAATGAGAGAAAGAGAGAGAGAGAGAGAGAGAGAGAGAGAGAGAGAGAGAGAGAGAGAGACAGAAAGAAGGAGGACAGATTTCAGATGAAAGAAAGAAAAAAATCAAGTGTATAGAATCATAACTTTTATCTGTATTTTGGTTGGTAAGACTGAAAATATTATAAATATTAGTCTGTGTTACTGACAGAAACCTTCTGAAACAAATGAATAAAACAAAGCCTTAAAAGGCCCAGAGATAATGTAGAAGAAGAGGTTAGAAAATTGAAAGCAAAAGAATGATGAAGTAAAGTATTAGGGAAGGAGAGAAGCAGAAATTACGAGCCACCCGGGACACAAGCTGGTCTGCGGTGAAGAGGAAAGCCAAGTGGTCAGGAAGGACAGGCAGGCACACGTGCTGTTGTTTGCTGTGCACCGGGTTCTGTGCTGAGCTTGCTGGCTGTCCCTCACACTTCCCGAGGGTAGGCAGTAGTAGTCCTTGGTATAGATGAGAAGCAGCCTCATAGACATGAGGTATCACCGTGAAGGTTGAACTCAGCCAGTGTAACCAGCATTTAACTCCAATCTGCTTAACTCCATGTTCCCAGCTGAAAACTGCCCAGAAGGGCAGTATCCTTCCACTGCGGACTAAGCTGGTACCAAGGAGCTCTGTTTGAGACTGGGTTCCAGGCTGGCCCCAGGCAGGGCGGAAAGCGGAATGTGAAGAAACAGGAGAGCTAGTGCCACGGGTGGCCTGCTAAGGGGACCGTGGCCTGAGGTGGGCGGTAGGGGTAAGGCCCACTCTGAAGTCACTCACCCACCCAGAGATCACACCACACCCCCAGGAGGTCATCAAGGGGAAATAACGGTCACAGCAAGTTTAAGAATATTTAAGAAACCATTGCTATTCTTGGCTCAGATCCCAGACAGAGGGAGGAAGAGGCCTTGTCATCAAATGTTTCTACTCTGGCCGACACCTTTTCTTCCCCCATCAGCTTTTAGGTGACAAGAACCTCTTAGGGCAAATTGTAGAGAGACCCGGAGTAGCTACTGGCCCTAAGGCTGTGTGGCTGGAGCTGCCCTGCAGGCCACATCCCTGCCAGTCAAGTCAGACGGCCCCTTGAAGCTGTCCCACTGGGAAATGAACACTTGATCCACCTGCTTCCCAGGAGCCAGAGAAAGCTCTGGAAAGGATCAAGGCACTATGTCCGTATGACTGTTTATGAGAGATTGGTGGTCAGAGGCTAAAAGCCTGCTGACCAAGGGAGCAGTTGAGAGCATCCCTTGCCTGGGGGCTGGGAGTAGGGATGGTGCTGCTCCATCCTGGCTGGACGAAGGCCAGAAGTCCTTTATATTAGGCTTACCCCACCCCCAAACGAGGATAAGGTGGGGTAATGCATGCCTGCAATCCCAGTACTGTAGAGACTGAGGCAGGTTGATTACCCTAAGTTTGAGTTTGAAACCATCCCGAGTTACATAGGAAGACTGTTTCAAAAAAACAAACAAAAAACAAAAACCATTTTCCTTTTAGCTCTACAGGTGGCCCGAGACACCTGTCCTTTCTGCCAGAATGGGACTTGTGATGATTGCAAGGCAGTAAATATTTCCACAGAAAGTGGAAGCAGCTCATTTTTCCAAAAAGAATTAAGAGAAGGAAGATCTCCTAGTTAGCTTCAGCTGTCAACTTGACAGCCCAAAGTTACCCGGGAGTCTAAATTGGGGGCTTGCCTAGATCAGATGGACCTGTGAGCATGTCTGTGGGGCATTTTCTTGATTGTTAATCGATGTAGGAGGGCTTAGTCCACCGTGGGTGGTAACAGCCCTAGGCAGGAGTCCTGGGCTCTGTAAAAAGCCATTTGAGCCGAAGCCAGAGAGAACAAGCCAGTAAGCAGCACTCCTCCACGGTTTCTGCTTCAGTTCCTGCTTGAGTTTCCACCCTGACTTCCCTCAGTGCTAGATTGTGAATTACAAGCATTTGATGAAGTATGTTCTTCCTCCCCAAGTCACTGTTGGTCACCGTGTTTATCACAGCACCAGAAAACAAACTAGGATAGAAGGATAGGGCTAACGAATAGTGAGAGTGAGAATTAAGACAGTGCACTGAGTTTGTGTAGTGTTCTGTGAGTCATTTTTCTTCTTCTTTTCTCTCACCATGTTATCCCTTCAAGTCCTGAGCTGGGCATGGAGGTATATACCTATAATCCCAGCATATGGGAGGAAGAAGCGGGAAGACGAGGAATTCAAGGGCACCCTTGGCTATGTAGCAAGTTCGAGGCTAGCTTAGGCCATATGAGACTCCGTTAAGAAAAAGAAAGTTAGTTCTTCAACTCTGAAACAGCAAAGGTTCCACTTACTTGTAAGGCTCTGGCCAGCTCCCTTTGGACACAGGTGTAAAATGGGAAGGTAATATCTTAGACGGGAACTCATCGCTTAGTATTCCTAGTGGATTTCCCCAGCAGATAGTCGCTTCTCTTCTCCCAGGCTGGTTATCCTGGCAGCAAGCCCGGCCACAGTGCTCCCAGGAACCCAAGGCAAGGTCATCTTTCCAGCACGTACAGTCTTGCCCTGGTATGCCCAGCACTTCTTGGTTCTCACATGTGGCAGAGCGGGCTGGCTGCCACTCAAGAATTCTGTATACCACCAACATGGGGCCATGCTGGGCATGCTTCTGAAGGCATAATCATTTTCAGAGGGTCAATCATTCACCCAGCTCAGAGAGGCCAGCCTGGGCCCCAGCTGGAAATAAGCACAGGGCAAGGAGGACATGGACTGCTTCACTGCTGTGGGCTGATCAGTGCTGTGTCACTGATCAGCTTGTGCACTAGGGTACGTTCCCCAGCCTGTCTGAGTCTCACCTGGAGAAACACAGACATCTCTGTATCAGATGGAATTATGGGACTTTTTAAAAATTTATTTTTTATGTGTATGAGTGTATTGCCTGCATGTGTGTGAGTGCATTAATGTTATACAATGCCTGTGGAGGTCAGAAGAAGGCACAAGATCCCCTGGAACTGGAGTTACTGACAGATAGATGTTAGCCACTACGTGGGTGCTGGGAACTGAACCTGGGTTCTCTTCAAAAGCAGTCTGTGTTCTTAACTGCTGAGCCATTTCACCAGCCCTCCTCCTCCCCCCATTTTAAGACCTACCATCAGTTGGAAATTCCACAAACTGACAAAGCACTGAATTCATCTAACACCAGGCATACCACCATACCACTCTCTATAACAGTTGTTTCCCTTCCATGGCATGGCAGAATGGGGCTAAGCCTCACCATTGCTGTCCAGCACGGCAAGAGAGGCTCGTGTGGTATGTCACCAGCCCAGGAGATTAAAACCCAAAGTACAGTTTCCCTCAAGAATTTCCTTTCACACCACGCCAAGTGGAAAGTTCTGAGTTCGGTCTTCGCAGCTAGGGATTATGCGCAATAGGAAGTCTTTCCTTCCCGTCTCACTCCCTGCCCCATTCCTTTCTACGCATCTGAATTAAGCCCTGGGGTTCAGAAGTGAACAGAAACAGATCTCTCCAAGGCCACATTCCAGAACCCATGGCCTGATGAGGTGGAGTGCAATCCTCAGATAAACAAGTATGGGATTGCAGCCCCAAGAGGAAGAAAGGCCCACATTGCAGGAGGGTCTGCTGCAGGGTCCAAGCTGGGCCACCAGGTCAGGAATGCACAACCATGAGGCTCATCAGCTTCATAGGCCTGAAGAACAGATGCTGATGAAAAGGGCCAGGGGCTGGGGGATCTTCAGGCTGAGGACAGGGCTAGCAAAGCCTCAGCAGAGGGGGACAAGGGTGTCCTAAGAGCTGCAAGGGCAGGCACATGCTAGAAGGGGAGGAGAGGACTGAGGGCCTAAGACACAGGGCCTACAGGCCTTTTGGCTTTGTCAAGGGGGTAGGTGGGTCTTCCATCTCTAAGAGCAACTGGAGATTCCACAGGGGGTGGGGAGAAGTAATAGTTGAGAATCCATGAGTGTTTGATGTCCTAGTTCTAAAATCCCTCATGTGATTAAGCTGTTGAATGCACTGGACACAGCAGAGGACATTTGGGCAGGTGGCAAGGAGGGGGGATGCCCAAGGTGAGGGGCTCAGAGTTCAGGCCCTAGACCCTGTGTCAGAGCCATGTCCTCAGGGCCCCTCAGAGCACTGAGCACCTGGTAGCGGGGGGGGGGGGGTAGATGGGGGGGCTTAAGGCAGATGTTCAAGAAGCAAAGGGAACTCTTGTGTCACCACATGACACTGCTTCCTTCAAAGCTGAGGCCAGTTAGCCATTCTTGAATTCATTTTGTACAGAAACAAAAGAAAGCCTATTGCTTGAGAACTTCACTGAGCTGATCACCTGCTCTAAACCACTGAGAGACATCCATTCTCTGACACATGTGTCGGTGACTGAAATTTAGTTAACCTTAAAGCTCTTTGGGACATTTTCTGTCAATGTAGCCTGACTTCTGCTGTTTCCTGGGTTAAATCCAGGCCAGGCTGGCCACAGGGCTTTGGTGCCTGGGGCCGGGGCTGGCTCTTTGTTCCTGGGCGAGTTGCTCAGGGCTGCCAACCTTGAGTTTCTGCATCTGTGAATTGGGAATGAGGTCTGGCTCATTGTAGGAGATGAGAACATACACAGGGAATTAGCGCAGAATCAGTGTAATACAGAAGGGGAACAGTGGCCCCTAAAGAACCTTTGCTGTCCAAAGAGAACTTCACTCAGCTACTCAGCCTCAACTGGCTTCACAAGAACTTGCAACAAGTGTGACCCGATTCTTCCAGACATGCTGGTAATCCAATTTAAATAATAATATAATGATTAAAGTGACAGTTGGGGCAGAGCAGGAAACAGCTCTCAGGAGGTGGAGGCAAGGGTAGGACGAGTTCAAGACAAGCTTAAGCTACTTCGTGAGACCCTGTCCAATCAAAACAGCAAAGGAACAACAGCAACAAACCAGGGCCAGTGAAATGGCTCAGTGCGTAAAGGCGCTTGCCGCCAAGCCTGATGACCGAGTCCCGTCCCTGGGATCCCCGTGGTAGGAGGAGGGAACTGGTTCCTGCAGGTTGCATGCAAGCCCTGACTCTCCACAAAAAATATTTTTAAATCACAAAAGTTAACCATCCCAAACTGCCAACACACATACTTTCTGGAACAAAGCTGAGCTGAAAGCACCTAAGACAAAACTTCCCAAAAGCCAGTTGTGGGAGATTCCATCGTCTGCACCTGGACTCCGCAAGCCAGGAAAACCTCTGAAGTAGGGGCTGAAGGAAACCCTTCAAACAGGCTGTGAAGGGGTGTGTGTGTGTGGGGGGGGGGTGTTGTTAAGACATATGTGCACCAGCCTCTCCGGACAGTTTTGACGAGAACAACACTCTAGATTTATGACTGGGGAACTTCTTCAAAGGCAACCACAATCCCGTTGTTCCTCCCGCATCCGCAGTATAGGAAGGGCGTGCTGTGGAGTTTTCCTTAGCGCGGTTTAGGGGGGGCAATACCAGACGGGAACACTAGAGGGCCGTCTCACACAAGCGATGTCACCACCGCTCAGGCTCTAGAGGAAAAGGCAAACCCACGCAAGGCCTGATGGGAGGATCTCTGCCCATTTTTTGCCTCTTCACTACCCGTTATGCAGTAACCGAAGCCAGGTTTGGCATTTAGGGGACAGCCTGCAACCAGCCATCTCTCTGGTGCACAGAAAGCTCTCTGTGACTTCTTTTCTCTCTGGGATTTCCTGAGCATTTTACGGGTGTCAGCAGTGTGTGGTTGCTTCCTGTACCCATGTCTCTCAGACCAGGGATACAGGGACCTGCTGCTGCCCTGCCTGCTGGGGCCCAGCAAGAAGCGCATTCAAAGCTTCATGCATTCCAGGTTTAAGGAATAGTTGCCTCTGCACACAGCCCTATTCCGGAAGCCAAAGTCTGGGCCTGGGCTCTGGTTCTACCATTTATTTGCCATGTGACCTTGAGCAAGTCTTCACCCTTCTGGACCTCAGCTTCCTCATCTATAAAACAGTCGATGCAACTGGAGAGATGGCTCATCAGCTAACAGCACTGGCTGCTCTCGCAGAGGACCCAGGTTTGGATCCCAGGCCCCACGTGTTAGCTAACAACTGTCCATAACTCCAGTTCCAGGTGATCTGACGCTCTCTTCTGGCCTCTGCAGACATTGCACAACAGGGTGCACTTACATACATGCAGGCAAAACACTCATCACGTAAAATAAAAAAGAAATAAAACAGCTAATTTCAAAAGTGGTCTCCAGTACTAAATGGATGAATGCATGGGAAACACATACAATGGAATACAAGTGACTTATTTGCATTGTTACTGTTGAGCACGGGCTTGGCAAACATTTTCTATTAGGCCAGAGAGCAAATATTTTGGCTTGTTGGCTTTACATTCTCTTGTCTCTGATGACACATAAGCAGGTTAGTATGCCCATGTTTCAATAAAACTTCATTTTATTAAACCAGGCGGTGAGCTAGATTTGGGCTTTGTTTCCCCAACCTTTGCTGCCTGCTTTGGAAAAGCCTGTGAGCCAGAGATGAATTTTATATTCTAAAGGACTATAAGGAGAAAAAACCCCACAAAGATCTGGGCCTGATAGCATAGGCCTATAAGCTTTTGAAGAGGCTGAATGGGAAGAGTACAAGTTCAAGGCCAGACTGGGCAACTTAGTGAGACCTTGTCTTAAATAAAGAGTAAAAGGAGGAAAACCAGGTGTGGTGGTGCACACCTTTAATCCTAGCACTTGGGAGGCAGAGGTAGGCAGATCTCTGTGAGTTCAAGGCCAGCCTGGTCTACAGAGTGAGTTCCAGGCCAGCTGGGCTAAAGGGAGACCCTGTCTCAAAAAGACCAAAAAAAAAAAAAAAAAAGTAAAAGGAGGGCCGTGGCTGTGGTACAGTGATAGAACACTTGCCTGACACATGCACGTTGGGTGGAGTTGGTATGGACGAGTCTGAGATGCCAGCAGGACTGGAGGCGAGGCAGCCAGGAACATACAGGCCGTGGTGAGGAACTTGGATCAACACTGAGTGAACCGAATGGTCAGGACTGGCCTTATGTCTTGAGGTAATCATTCTGAACACTGGAAAGTGGTTAGGGCCTGGGGTTTGGGTGGCAAATGCAACATCTGAGGAACAGGGTAAGGGGTGACCTCAGTACGAACATGCAAAGTGGTGGAACTCGAGGCACAGGAGGCCTGCAGCCCTTCCACTGGGCCTCTGCCCTCTCCTCTCCATGGCGTCTGAGGTTCTGTGTAGAACCCTGGGGTGCCTAGGAACACAGTTTGAAAGTGAATAGACTGGAGTTTCTCTATGGGCCCTTCCAGCTCCAGGCCACCACATTCCCATAACCCTGCTTCTTGGATTGTTTTAGGCTGTTACCTCATTTAGTGGAACAGGCCTGGCCTCTACCACCAGGGCTCTGAAACCTAGACAGGTTTCAGGGTCTGGGAAGGGGAGGGAGTTTAGAAGTGAGTTCTGTTTCCTCAAACTGCATGTGGCAAGCAAGGCCTATGTGTAGTTATTACAATACTAAGTGAGATCAGAGAATCACTTGCAGGGATGGGAAGTCCATTAATGGCCAAGCCCCAGGGCTTTGGGGCACCTGCTCCTGCTGGCCTTGTACTTCTTCCCTGTGTCTCCCGGGAGCAGCAGATCCCAAGCCAGGCTGGTCACGACATCGAGATCCCGCACCATGCCTTCCTAGATTCAGACTCAGTGGGCCCAGGGAGTCTGTATGTCAAAAAACTCACAGGGAAAAATGGAAGAACAGCCAGGTTTGGGATCTTTGAGAATACCCATCTTCCCCATCTCCTCAGCCACCCAAACTCTACCAGCTTGCTTCTCCACATTTGGGTTGACTCTAAAATTCTTTCCTGAGCCAAACTTCTGACCCCATGAGAGAGCACACTTCTGGGGAAACCAATATGGGGTAAGGTTGTCTGACAAGGAACCCTAAAATTTATTCCTAAACCTGAAGGAAACTAGATGTTTCTAAGCAGATGAAAGGGGGGTGAGGGAACGGAGAGAAAGAGTGTGAATTTTACAGGAGTGAATGATGATTCTCTTCTTGGTTACCAGGAAGAGAAACAAAGCCAGACTCATCAGCTAAAAAGATTTCTGAGTCAGACTTCTTCCTGGAAGCTGTGAACTTTATCCTTGGCAGCCATTAATCTAATATTAAGCCCCTTAACCTCCCTAATTGTTCTTGTTCAGTATCGGCTGGCTTCATATTAACCTTTCAATCTTTCCCATAATGCAGTTACCTCCAAGTCCAGCAGGGCTTGATTTAGAAGCTGCAGCCAGCTCAGAACTTTCTTCTTGCTTCATCCTTGCCCCTTTCCTTCTCCCCACAACCTGCCCTGCCTCCCTCAGTGTGCAGTGAAGAGGTCTCCTAGTGCAGTAGAGTCTCAGGGACGTACTACAGGGTCCCAAACCTGTGGTGACACTTCTCTTACTTGGGACAGAGGTCTTCAGTGGGAGATAACTGTGGCCAGTCAGGGCTGATGGGCCTCAGGCTGGGCCTGTGGTTCTGGCATTTGAGCTTTGTTTTCTGCTCACCCGGGAGAATCTCACTGAAATTGTATGTTTGGGAAGCAGGGAGCCTCCAGCTCAGATGCTGCGGGGGATACGTGCTCCCTGCTCGTCTTGGTTCTCCATTGGGAAGGTCTTGCCATCAGCTCCAACTAATCTGTGCTTCTGTGTCCAGTGTGGTGACCTCACAGATGCTGTCCTGTGGTGAGCCCCACAGCTGAGTTCCCGTGCTGGACTTACCTTGCAGTTCTGGAGAGGCCCTTTGGCTTCTTGGGTAACTGCCCACCAAGCCTTGGCAGAGATGCCCAGAAGGTCTTTTGTTCCCTGGGAGAGGCTACTGGACCACGTCCTCCTCTTCTGCATAGTCAGGGTGGAAAGCTAGGAAGAGCCTTAAATTATCACTACTCTAACCCTCGCTCCGTAAAGCTAGGGCTCCCAAGCTCAATTAGAAATGGGGATATTGTGGGGAGGGCCTTCACCTGCTTCATCTTCCCATCCTGGCATCAGAGTGTTCACCCCAGCAGGCCTCAGGGTCACAGGCAGAGGGGAAAGAAGGAGAGGTAGCAGCTTTATTTGGCTGGTCCTGGACCGAGGCTCCTCCTAGCCACATGGGCCAAAGCAGGCCCCAGGCACTTCATGGCTGCCAGGGCAGGTCTGTGCTTTGGGGCCTTTGCCTGGCAAGAATACCTTACCTAACAGGCCTCAGAAAGACCCTCGCCCCCTGCCCCGTGAAGCAGCACCAAGAGTAGGAAAAAGGCCTCCCTGCCTTGTCCAGGTCTGTCGCCCAGGTCTCATGCACGCACTGTTGTATATACCCTGTCCCCATGTCCTATCCCTGTGCTCTGTCCCCACAGCTCTCTGGCTTGCAGGGTTGAGTGCTGGGCCTGTGACGGCCTCCCCAGGCAGTGCTGGGCCAGTGACGGCCTCCCCAGGCAGTGCCGGGCTGTCCTCCCCGGGCAGTGCCGGGCTGTCCTCTCTGGGCAGTGCCGCGCTGTCCTCCCCGGGCAGTGCTGGGCTGTTCCCCCAGATGTGCTCTGGGATAAGGCATCCTGGTCATGGTAGGTTGCACCCCACAGCATGCTGACTTTATGTCTTTCTTAACACCTCTAAAGAATTCTAACCTCCTGGGACAAAATGGGGGACAGATTCCTTACACGGGAGGTTGGGCACCAACCAACCTCACCAACAGAGCCAAAACAGCTGTTGGTCTTTGGTTTTGTGGTACTGAGGACTGAATTCCTGTATACTAGATTAGTGCTCTACCACTGAGGGACATCCCCAGCCTTTGATTATGTTTTTGGTTTGTTTTGCTTATGTTTTTTAATTGGGGGATTTATTTTAATTTTATTTTTTGTGTATGAGTGTTTTGCCTGCATATGTAGGTGTACCACATGTGAGCAATACGCAAGGAGGCCAGAGGAGGGAGTTGGATCCCTTGGAACTGGAATTATAGGTGGTTGTTAGCCTCCATGTGAGTGCTGGAAACCCAGATCCTCTGGAAGAGAAGCCAGTGCTCTTAACCCCAGATGAGACTCACTATGTAGACCAGGTTGGTCTCAACTCACAGAGATCTGCCTGCCTTTGGCTCCCAAGAGTTGGGATTAAAGGTGTGAGCCATCATGCCCTGCCCCGACCTTGCTTTGCTTTTTAAGATTTATTTTTATTTTATGTGTATGAGCATGTACTTACATGTGTGTGTGCATGCCTGGTGCCCAAGGAGGACAGAAGAGCCATCAGATCCCGTGAAACTGGAGTTACAGATGGTTGCTAGCTACCATGTGGGTACTGGGAACTGTCCTTTGCAAGAGCAGTCAATGCTTTTAACCATTAAGCTATCTCTCCAGTCCCAACCCTTGATTTAAGGCAAAGTCTCACTATGTAGTTCAGGCTGGCCTTGAACTTGATATATATCAGGCTAGCCCAGAACTCACCATCCCCCAGTGTATTGGTTACTTTTTTTTTTTTTGTCTTTTTGAGTCAGGGTCTCCCTATATTCCAGCTAGCCTGGAACTCACTTTGTAGATCAGGCTGGCCTTTAACTCACAGAGATCTGCCTGCCTCTTCCTCCCCAGTGCTGGGATTAAAGGCCTGTGCCACCACGCCCAGCTTAAAGACTGTTTTTAGCCACCATGTGGGTGCTGGGAATCGAACCTGGGTCCTTTGCAAGAGCAGTCGATGCTCTTAACCGCTGAGCCATCTCTCCAGCCCTGGTTACTTTTCATATTGTAATAAAATACTCTTGGAAAATCAACTCAAAGAAGGAGGATTTCTTTTGACTCATGGTTGGAGGGTACGTGCATCATGGTGGAGAAGTCCTGGCAGTGGGAACAGATGCAGACGGTCACAGTCCACAGACAGAAACCAAGAGGGAAGAGTGCTGTAATCAGCTAGCCTTCTCTACAGTCCAGGACCCAACCCCAGAGAACGGTGCACCCTCTCTTAGGGTGGATCTTCCCACTTCAGTTAACTTAGTCAAGACAATCTCTTATAAGCATTGCCAGAGGCTAACCTAATCTAGATACTCTCTCACTGGTAACTGCTAGGTAATTATAGATCCTATCAGGTTGACACTATTAACCATCACATCCTGCCTTTGCCTCCTGAGTGCTGGGCATAAGCTACCACCTTGGCCCAGCCAGCTGTCCTAAACCACCCACAGCAATAAAACCCTGCATTCCAGGCTCTGGGTGTGAGGACACAGCCCATGTGACAAAGGAAAGGCCTTTAATTCACATCCTATACATTTTAAAATTTTAATTTTATGTGTATGAGTGTATTGCTTGCATGTAGGTTAAGTCCACCCATGTGTGCAATACCCACAGAGGGCAGAAGAGGGTGTTGGAGCCTTTAGAGTTATAGATGGTTGTTAGCTGCCATGTGGGTGCTGAGAACTAAACTCAGGTCCTCTGCAAGAATAGCAAATGCTTGTAACTACTGAGCTTTTTCTCCAGCCCCAGAATGAATAAAAGAATGTTTAAAGCCACACTCAGTGCTGCGGTCCCCATCAGCGGTAGAGAGCTTGCCTGTCTGCAGCAGGCACCAGGTTACTCTCCATTCCTACAGCTCTGCCTCTGATCCCTGCCCTGCCCCCCTGTGCACACTACTCCCAGGCCCATGTCCTGGGTGGTACAGGTATTTCCATAGCAACCAACTGATCTGTCATAGAAACATGATTCTAGCTTCATGTGAGTTATGAACAGAAGGAACTTATGAAACCGTTAAGTAACAGAGATCTAGGTTTCTGCCAATGCAGAAGAGAAAACGTGCACACTAGACGGTAAGTAGAAGAGGATGATCAAGTGTTAAATTTCCATGAGGATCAGCTTCACTGGAGCAGCAATCACAATCTAATAGGCTCAAAATAACAGCAGCGGCGGGGGCGTCTCAGAACAGTTCCTGTGGATCCGCAGCGTGAAGATCAAGGCAGCGCCTTGGGTTCTGACAGAAAAGGAGGTGCCTTGACCACATGCCCTGCGGCTGACGTGCATCCCCAGACTTCAAGGCTGCCCTAATGCTCCCTGAATGCAGCAGAAATCAGAGCATCTGGGGCAATCTGAGCCCACCATTCCTGCTCTGGATGACCTTGGGCAAGTCACTCATCTGGTCCTCATCCTGTCGTGAGGTAGCTGGACTGTTCCATGCTGACCCAATTGTCTGGTGCAGGGGGTGGTTTAAGTGATGAAACTATAGATGTCACATTGAATTGACTTGATATGTTGAATGTTTCCTTTTTTTAAAATTTTTAAATTAATTTTTTTTTTATATGTGTATCAATGTACTGTCTGCATGCAAGTCTGTGCACCCATGTCGTGCAATGCCGCGGAGGTCAGAAGAGGGCATCGGATTCCCCTGGAACTGGAGTTCTCCTGGAATTGGAGTTTCAGACGGTTTTTGGCTGCCATGTGGGTGCTGGGGATCGAACCCGGGTCCTCTGCAAGAGTGGTCGGTGCTCTTAATTGCTAGGCCATCTCTCCAGCCCGAATGTTTCCTTTTTTAGTGTGTGTGTGTGTGTGTGTGTGTGTGTGTGTGTGTGTGTTATATGTGTGTAGGTATGTGTACCTAGGCCAGCTCCTAGGGAGGTAAGAGATCACTCTGTGGCTTCCTCTATAGCTCTCCTCCTTTTTCTGGTGCTCAGGATTGAACCTAGGGCCTCACACATGCACATTAGTCTAGCGCACTACCTCTGAGCTATGGCCCCAGTCTTCACCTTATTTTTTGAGCCAGGGTCTCTCACTGAACCTGGAACTCTCTGATTGGCTAGACTGACTGCTGGCTGACCAGAAAGCCCCTTGAGAGCCTCCTGTCCCCTGCCCTCCAGTCACTGGGATTAGAGACATGTGCTACCATGCCTAACTTTTTACATGGATGATAGGGCTTCAAACTCAGGTCCTGGTGCTTGTTCAGCAGGTAATTTACCCACTAAGGCCTCCTCCCAACACCAAATGTTTCATAGAGCAGAACCAAGGTTATTTCTTATGCATCATTTATTTCTATCTAAAAAAATCAATTAGGGCTGGGTGTGGTGTCACATGCCTTTAATCCTAGCATTTGGGAAGCAGAGGCAGGCAGATCTCTGTGAGATCAGGCCAGCCTCATCTACATAACAAGGTCCAGGACAGTCAGACCTTCTCTCAAAAAAAGTTAACTTTTATATGTATGAGTGTTTTATGTGTAAGTGTACTGCATGCATGCAATTCCCACAGAGGTGAGAAGAGGGTGTGGGATCTCGAGGAACTGGATGCCGTGTAGGTTCTGGGAACTACCACCTCTCTGTTCTCTGCAAAAGCAGCCAGTGCTCTTAACTTCTCAGTCATCTTGTCAGCCCCTCTACCGGATTGACCACCTATGTGATAATTAATGATAATTAATAATCAGAAAAAAATGAAAGTGGGGCTTCACAGACAGGTGGGGAGGGTGACACCTGGCTTTACAGAGCCCAGGTTGGCATTCAGCTTTGAACAGAGCGCACCTGTGTCCTGGGATGTGGCTAGAGAGGTCTGTCCTGGCCCCAGACAGGTCTAGAAGTAAAGGCAGGAAGTGACCTGGCAGAGGGGAAGCAGTCTCTGTGAGAGGTGGTTCTGGGCAGAACCTGTGCCTTGGGGACCTCGAGGTGGCAGACAGGACCCCAGGGGCAGCACTCTGACATCTCTGTTCCCTCAGGTGTATCCCAAGATGCACAGGACACACAGAGAGAAGAAACGGCAGCCCAAAATAGATGCAGGAGGAGAGAGGGTAAATTCAAAGGGGAGGTTGCAGGCTGATCTACCTCCAGAGGAGATTTGAGGGGACACTGGTCACTAAGGTGTGGAGGCCATCATCACTGAGGCCCCAGGATGAGGCTGAGAAATGCCCACTTCGGGAGGCCTCACCAAGATTAAGGGAATAGATAAAACTTACAACTCGTGGAAAGCTGGGCTGGTCCTCTGCTTCATTCTCCTTATGGATAGCAGGGGCAAGACAGTCCTGGGGCAGGGCATTGCCAGCACCCTTACCCAGTGGGTTATACTTTGTGGCCAAAGATGGGTCTTGGTCCAGGAGATAAATACGAATTCCTGAGTCTTTGGTGTTTAACAGAAATGGCATCACAGGGCCCGTCCCATGACCTCTCCTGATAAGTAACCAATAATCTCTCAGTACATGTTTATCAATAATTCTTTGGTATTTTTCATTAAGCTCAGAATTTTCAGGCTCAGCACATTCATTGTCCATGGCCTTAAGGGTTCTAGAGTGTCAATAGGAGCTGCCTACAGCCACAAAAGTTTCTAGGGGCTAATTCCATTTAAGGGCTAAATCAGAATTATAAGCAGAGAAGATTGTTGGAGGTCAGGAAAAACATAAAAATAATCCCTTGGGACTGATCAGGAAATATGTATAAGGAAAGTGGGATTTGGGGGGGGGGGTTGGCAGATAAGTAGAGAAGAAGATGTTCAAGCACAGATGTGCTGGGGAGAGACGTGCTGGCAGAAGCAATTGCTACGGGACAGCAGCACTCCCCTCGCAGGGCACTCTTAGAGGTCAGAGCTTGCCTGACACTGGAGATGCAGTTCAGTGTCAGGCTAGACCGGGGTTGGCATCCTGAAAAAGCTACTCAGTAGCCAGATGGCCTGGGTGAACTCCTTCATGTCTGTGTGTCTCATTTCTTCAATTTAAACATGGAATTTTGTGGTAAGCCCTTATCTCAAAGGGCTGTCGGGGAAGATAGAATCTGATGTGACAACAAGTAACAACCAGCTCCAAGGATAATGGTTCCTCCTACCTGTCCTGGTCCTTTAAAAATGTCCCACTTGAGACTCGAGGGAATAAATATTCCCAAAGTTCTAAGTGCCCTTTACAAGTAAATACACACATTGATCAGCAGGGAAGAAAAAAAAAATAGGTTCTCTTCCAGCCTGTGGGGTGAGTTGACTGTGCACATACTGTCTCCGGATGTTTGACTTCCTGAATCTTCCCTGAACAATGCCGCCTCTGTCGGGGCACCCCTGGCAAGCTGTCTCATGACAGCCAGGTTTGTGTCACATGTCCTTTTCCTGGAGTGAGTCACTAGAGAATTGAGCTGTAGTCATAACCTTCACTAACTAAGGGAGGTGAGAGTGGACTGGAACCACACAATGTAACTGGGCTTCAGCTTCCCTTCCCTGGACATTTTGCCCCAGGCCCTGACCTTGCAATTCAAAAAAGTAAGACCGTATAATGAGTGGGATAAACTGAATGACTGCTTGTGATCGCACACAAAGTGCCTTTCAACTGCCCACGATCTGATCTCCTTCCTTCCAATCCAGTCTGCAAATTGTGGGGGGAAAACGGAGATCTTGGAGAGTCCTTAGTCCCGAAGGAAAACCAAGGAGGCCTTTTTATTACCACCTCGGGGAAGGCAAGACTGAAGAGACAAGGGAAAGCCTTGTGGAAGCTGAACTTGGAGAACTGGTTGTGTGTCTTCCTCAGTTGTATGAGCATAAAACATTTGGTCAGAGCAGACTTAGAACTGAGCTCAGCGGCACACACACCTAAGTATGACCTTCACGATCTGGTTCCCAAAGTGAGATGGGGCCTTGGGAAGGATGTTGAGGGGGAACTGGGACTTCTAAGTCCACCCTCCACCCT
The DNA here is from genome assembly GCA_009823505.1 of Rhizomys pruinosus. NCBI lineage: Eukaryota > Metazoa > Chordata > Mammalia > Rodentia > Spalacidae > Rhizomys > Rhizomys pruinosus. The sequence goes on from VZQC01009134.1 coordinate 1,497,300, forward strand.
GGCAGTGTGACCTTGTGTATGACCTTGTGTGATCCTGCTGCTCCAGGACTGAGGTTCCCAATCTGAACAGTGAAGTTTGTCTAGATCATTTAAGTCAAAATGTCGATCACTATATCAAGCCTTAATATCCATGGCTACTCAACTTCGAGCCTTATTAAAAAAAAAGGGGGGGGGGAAGAATACCAAATGCGTGTGGTGGTACATGCGTGTAACGCTAGCACTTGGAAGGTAGAGGCATGAAAATTCCACTTTGGTGGACCCTACATTTGTATATTAATTGGATCTGAAACATTTGTTCTCAGAGTGGTGTGAGTGACTGCTCCGACTGGACGCCAGCAGACCTGGAAGGTCATCCCTCGGGCTGCTCACATTCATGTCCTGATCCCAAATGGTTTTCCCTGGCCCTAGCTTCACCCTGCCATTCAGTTTTCAGATGCTTTGTGGGGTATTGGGGGGGGTGGGGGGGTGGCTGGTACTATTACAAATGCTGCGAGCAGCCAGCACAGCCTGCTCTGGAAAAGCAAGCTTCTAGGGACTGGAGAGATGGCTGGGGGCTAAGAGCACTGCTCCTCTTACAGAGGACCTGGGTTGATTCCAGCACCCACATGGCAGCTAGCAACTGTCCATAACTCCAGTTCCAGGGGAATCCGATGCCTTCTCCTGACCTCTGTGGGCATTTACATACATGCAGACAACACACTCATATATATTATATATATATATATATATATAATAAAAATAAAATTAAAATATGAAATAATGTTTCTAGCAGAGAATGTAAAGGTATTTGCAATCCACTCCCCCCACAGGAAACGTGTTAGGACAAAGGAAGAGAATGTGCCCAGCCTAAGACAGAGACTCAGGATTAGAGGAGGGTTAAGTCCTAAGCAAGGAGCAGCCAGTGGTCCTGCGGCTGGAGCTTTAAGTATCTGAGCAAGCCTAGCTTTGAGCTTCAGAGAGACGCAGCCATACCCTCTAGGATTCTAGGACCTTGGTCTTGGGGGCCGGAACTGGCATTCTCCATTAAGAGAACTGGCTCTAAAATGGAGAGATTTGGGCCCTAAGAAGAATTACGTGTCAACCTGAGGCGTGAAATTGCACACGTGGAGGTGGAAGGAACCAGGAGACAGCTCTACAGTAATCCAGGCCAGTGGCCTTGAAGTTGGAGGAGGAACTAGAAGTGGTTTAGATATAAAGGGGCCCCTCAGAAAGGCTCAAGGGTTGGAGAGTTGGTGCCCAATTTGTGGTGATATTGAGAGGTGATTAGATCGTGAGGGTGTTAACCTCATGAATTGGTTAACTCATTGAGGAGATAGCTGGCTGGACTACTGGGAAGTGGGGCCTAGTTGGAGGAGTAGGTGTGGAGAGGGAAGGCTTCCAAGGGTATATGATGTCCTGGGATAATCTCACTCCCCAAGGGTATATAATGTCCCGGGGTGATCTCGCTCCCTGAGGATATATGATGTCCCAGGACGATCTCGCCCCCCTTTCCCTCCCCCTCTTGTGCTCCACTTTTCCCTCTCTCCTTCCCTTTCCCTCGTCCCTGATTCTTTCTCTTTCTTCCTGGCAGTCAGGAAATGAAGAGCTTTCCTTCACCATGCCTTCCCACAGGCCTGCAGCTGACCGGGAACCTCTGAAACAGAGCCACAGTAAGTCTTTCCTCTCTTTTTTCTTTTTAAAAAATATTTATTATTTTTACTTTATGTGTATGACTGTATTGCCTGCATGTATGTAAGTGTACTCATGCCATACAATGCCTGTGGAGGTCAGAAAAGGGTGTCAGATCCCCTGAACTGGAGTTATGGATGGTCGTTGGCCACCACGTGGGTGCTGGGAATCGACCCTGGGTCATCTGCAAGAGCAGCCAGTGCTCTTAACCCCTGAGCCATCTCTCCAGCCCCATCATTCCTCTTGTTAGCTGTTTATCACCAGTAATTGGTCACTTCAGAAAGTCCTGAAGAGGCAAAGGAGTAGTAGCAGTGAGGCAGGAGAGATGCTGCAGAGGGGTGTGTGTGTGTGTGTGTGTGTGTGTGTGTGTGTGTATGCAGACACCTGAGGGAGAAGGGACCAGCTTAGGGAACTGACTACAGAGGTGGACTCTGGGTTTGGCCCCCACTTTCTGTTTTCCTTTATTAAAAATAGAACCCCTTGGGGCTGGAGAGGCCGCTCAGTTGTTAAGAGCACTTGCGGCTTTTGCACAGGACCTGGGCTTGGTTTCCAGCTCCAACATAGCAGTTTATAACTGTCTGTAACTCCAGTTCCAGAGGATCTGACTTCCTCTTCTGGCCCTGTGGGCACCAGATACTCACTTATTACACATACACACATGTAGGTGAAATACTCATACATGTAAAATAAAAAATACTTTTTTAAAATAAAAGAACCCCTATTTTAGCAAGATATACCTAAATTTGGGAGGAAGATATTTTCTTGCCTCTAAGTACAGTCACATAACGGCATTGGCCAACAACTTAACTTTTGGAAAAGACAATTTTCCTGCTGAGCAGAAGGCCAACTTGATGGCGAGAGCTCAGCAGCCACCTTGAATCATGAAGTAAAACATTTCACTCAGAGACCAATGGAGTGGAAAGATATTGGCTGCTGATGAGTGTGGCTTTTCCATACCTGTTCCAACACCTGAAGACTTTATTGACATGGAAGAGAAATAAATGTAGACTCTGTTGGTGTTTCTGTTTTGTCTTCTATCTCCTACAACCAAATCTAATATAGTATTTGTTTAATTCATAACTTTCTAAGGAGATAAACATTTGTTTTTTAAATATTTTTATTTATTACTTTAATTTTATGTGTATGAGTGTATTGCCTGCATGTAAGTGCACCCATGTAGTGCAATGCCCCTGGAGGTCAGGAGAGGGTGTCTGATCCCCTGAACGAGTTATGGATGGTTGCTACCCACCACATGGGTGCTGAGAATCGAACCCGGGTCCTCTGCAAGAGCAGTCAGTGCTCTTAACTGATGAGCCATCTCTCCAGCCCTGGAGATAAATATCCGTATCTACTCCACAAGATACCATTCTCCATGAATTTCAGCACTCCAAAAAACAAACTGTTTACACAGAGTGGTATGTGAACTTAAAGTCTTAGAGAAAGGGGAGTTGTGGATACTAGGTGATGGATATCTACAGATACTTTACCGGCTTACTTCAGAGTGCAGGACCAAGCCTTCTCTCATGCTAGGAAAGCTCGTGTTCCTTGAGCTCCGTGTCTCTATCCACCGGAAGGACATGCTCCTCTGTTTCCCTTTTCTAGATCCTAGGTAATCTGCTCTTTGCTAACATAATCTCTCATCTAATCATGTGCAATAAAATTGAAGGCGAAGCTGGGTATCATGATACACACCTGTAATCAGAGTACTTTGGAGCTTGAGATAGGAAAATTACATGATCAAGGCCAGCTTCGACTCAAGGCCAGTGTGTCTCGAAACACAACTAGGACAATTAAGATCTCAACTTAGAATCGGATGTGAGTCCTACACTTTGTGTACCAGATCTTTTAATGGTTTCTTACATTCGTGAGGCTATCTGTCATGTACTAAAGGATACCTAGGTCCTAAAGAATACCTTGTCCCAAGAACTGACCAAGGCAGGTGGACAGGGTGAAGCACCAAAGAAATAGCCAAGGGTGAGGCTAGTGTCAGGTCATCTAGAGGGGAAAGTGGAGTAGGTAGGAGTTGCCAAGATGGCTTTCAGAGCTGTTGAAGTTGAGGCTCTAATAAATGACTGATGACATCTGACAGGTGCTAAACATTTGTTTTGTGCCGGGTAATGCTCTAAGCACTTAAATGCATCACTTGTCAACTACGGTGTAAGGCAGCTGACTGCTACCTCCGTTTGCAGACAGGGGACCTGGGAGCTAGAGACCTAGGTAACTGCCCAGAGGCACAGTTAGCAAGCAGGAGAGTGGGCTATCTCATTCACCTGTTTCTGATTCCACAGGCTCGACTATGCAGGAGTTACTCTTAGGGACCATGGGGGAGTCCTTCCTCAAAACCTCCTTCTTATCAGAATATAGACCACCTTCCTCTTAGAACACATCTGTGTGTTTTCTGTGATACAGAATGGTTCTGAGTCTGGTGCTTCACCTGAAAACACTCCTGCCAACAGGGTGCTTTTTTTTTCTGGGTGACATCATATCTTTCTTCCTTCCTGGGGTCATCTGAGGGCCTTAGGTTTGCCAGCAATCTACTGCTAAGGTTGACCGGGGTTCTACAGTGTTGATGAATGGGCTGGAGGGCTTTGAGAGTTGGGGGAAGCTCTGGCTTGCAGTGTTTGCTGATTTCTATCATGTAAACATTCCTGCCAAGATCCATTTCAAGCTGACGATGCATCTTGTAATATTCCTCAGTACTTAATAATTGACAGGGGTACAACAGGCTCCAGTGGACCAATGGGCCACCCAACTCCACGGCAGTTAAAAGTGCCAGTGTGGGTCAGAATTCTAGGACCCTTAAGGGCATGGCCAGCCTGCCTTCTGGCCTAGGACTGTCAGTCTTCCAGTTTCCTTCAAGGGTCTGTATCATAGAGGGATGGGGAAGGGGGCACTGTGGCCTATTCAGGGTTTACCCTGGGAGCACTGACATGCAGACAGCAGGCAGCAGCTCTCTCTCTCTCTCTCTCTCTCTCTCTCTCTCTCTCTCTCTCTCTCTCTGGCTCTCTTGATCAAAGATCACTGCTTCTGCCTAATGAGGGGCCTTTGTTCTGGGCCAGAGGCTGTGTCACCAAGAGAAAGGCCCTAGGGGCAAGTTAATCAGTCTATCCTTAGCTGACCTTGGGGCCAGGCTCAGGCTCCAGCAGCAGGATAGAATGAGAGCCGCCTCAGCAAACAGCGGGGCTGGCACACTCAACAGCTTCGCCCATCCTGAGGCCTCAGGCCTAGCCAGGCTGGCATCAAGGGCATCGGCACTCAGACTGGCCAAGAAGGAAGCAGTTTCCAGGCCTCAGGAAGACAATTCTCATTTCCTACATTCTACCACAGGCCATACTATATCCATAGTCACCTGTGTGCACTCTCTGGGGTGGCCACTTTCTACTGGGGTGATCAGCTGTCCTAGTTTATCCTAGGCTATCTTGGGTTTAGTATGCAAAATCCCTCCTCCTGTCCCCACTGTCCCGGGCAAATGGACTGGGGCCCATTTATCACTCAGATCTTGTACAGTGCCTGCCTGGGCTGCCTCACTGAGCAAGTTCACGTGTGGCTGCTGCTGTAGGTGTGGCCCTGAGGACAGGGTTCTAGATCCAGGTCAAGGCTGGCCCAGGTCCACAGACAGGACTGGATGTCATTCCATTTTCAAAACTTGTTCTCTTTGTTTGTTGCCAGAAGCTAGGGTCCACATGCCCGAGGTGGGAGGGTCTGTAACAGCATTCCTCTCCGGCCTTTCCATCTTTGACACCCCCCCCCTGCCCACCCTTCCCTCATGTGTAGCCGGGACACACTGAGCAAAGTCCAGTGGCCATCTAGCCTTCCCAGAGCCTAGATGGAGGATTCTGTGTTCCAGGGAAGGGTGGGACCTCTCACAGAGGCAAGGTGGCAAGTGGTGAGAAAGGTGGGCCAGAGGAGGGTGAGTCAGAGGGAGGGGTGTGGAGGGTCTTTAGCCACTGAGGAATGGAGGAGCAGGACTAACCCAGTGTGAGGTGACCTGTCTTCTCCTGTCACTATAGACCCAGTGTGAGGTGACCTGTCTTCTCCTGTCACTATAGACCCAGCGTGAGGTGACCTGTCTTCTCCTGTCACTATAGACCCAGCGTGAGGTGACCTGTCTACTCCAGTCACTATAGAGCCAATGTGAGGTGACCTGTCTGCTCCTGTCACTATAGACCCAGTGTGAGGTGACCTGTCTGCTCCTGTCACTATAGACCCAGTGTGAAGTGACCTGTGTGCTCCTGTCACTATAGACCCAGTGTGAGGTGACCTGTCTGCTCCTGTCACTACAGACCCACTGTGAGGTGACCTGTCTGCCCCTGCCACTATAGAAACAGCGTGAGGTGACCTGTCTGCCCCTGTCACTATAAGACCCAGCGTGAGGTGACCTGTCTGCCCCTGTCACTATAGACCCAGCGTGAGGTGACCTGTGTGCTCCTGTCGCTATAGACCCAGCATGAGGTGACCTGTCTGCTCCTGTCGCTATAGACCCAGCGTGAGGTGACCTGTCTGCTCCTGTCACTATAGACCCAGCATGACCGACAGACCCAGCGTGAGGTGACCTGTCTGTTCCTGTCACTATTGACCCAGTGTGAGGTGACCTATCTGCTCCTGTCACTATAGACCCAGTGTGAGGTGACCTGTCTTCTCCTGTCACTATAGACCCAGTGTGAGGTGACCTGTCTGCTCCTGTCGCTATAGACCCAGTGTGAGGTGACCTGTCTTCTACTGTCAATATTGACCCAGTGTGAGGTAACCTGTCTGCTCCTGTCACTATAGACCCAGCGTGAGGTGACCTGTCTGCTCCTGTCACTATAGACCCAGTGTGAGGTGATGTGTCTGCCCTGTCACTATAGACCCAGCGCGAGGTGACGTGTCTGCCCCTGTCACTATAGACCCAGTGTGAGGTGACCTGTCTTCTCCTGTCACTATAGACCCAGTGTGAGGTGACCTGTCTGCTCCTGTCACTATAGACCCAGTGTGAGGTGACCTGTCTTCTCCTGTCACTATAGACCCAGCGTGAGGTGACCTGTCTGCCCCTGTCACTATAGACCCAGCGTGAGGTGACCTGTCTGCTCCTGTCACTATTGACCCAGTGTGAGGTGACCTGTCTGTTCCTGCCAGTATAGACCCAGCGTGAGGTGACCTGTCTGTTCCTGTCACTATAGACCCAGCGTGAGGTGACCTGTCTGTTCCTGTCACTATAGACCCAGCATGAGGTGACCTGTGTGCTCTTTTCATTATAGACCCAGTGTGAGGTGACCTGTCCGCTCCTGTCACTATAGAGCCAGTGTGAGGTGACCTGTCTGCTCCTGTCACTATAGACGCAGTGTGAGGTGACCTGTCTGTTCCTGCCAGTATAGACCCAGCGTGCGGTGACCTGTTTGCTCCTGTCACTATAGACCCAGTGTGAGGTGACCTGTGTGCTCCTGTCACTATAGACCCAGCGTGAGGTGACCTGTCTGTTCCTGTCACTATAGACCCAGCGTGAGGTGACCTGTCTGCTCTTGTCACTATAGACCCAGTGTGAGGTGACCTGTCTGCTCCTGTCACTATAGAGCCAGTGTGAGGTGACCTGTCTGCTCCTGTCACTATAGACCCAGTGTGAGGTGACCTGTCTTCTCCTGTCACTATAGACCCAGTGTGAGGTGACCTGTCTGCTCCTGTCACTATAGACCCAGTGTGAGGTGACCTGTCTTCTCCTGTCACTATAGACCCAGTGTGAGGTGACCTGTCTGCTCCTGTCACTATAGACCCAGTGTGAGGTGACCTGTCTTCTCCTGTCACTATAGACCCAGTGTGAGGTGACCTGTCTGCTCCTGTCACTATAGACCCAGCGTGAGGTGACCTGTCTTCTCCTGTCACTATAGACCCAGCGTGAGGTGACCTGTCTGCCCCTGTCACTATAGACCCAGCGTGAGGTGACCTGTATGTTCCTGTCACTATAGACCCAGTGTGAGGTGACCTGTCTGTTCCTGCCAGTATAGACCCAGCGTGAGGTGACCTGTCTGTTCCTGTCACTATAGACCCAGCGTGAGGTGACCTGTCTGTTCCTGTCACTATAGACCCAGCATGAGGTGACCTGTGTGCTCTTTTCATTATAGACCCAGTGTGAGGTGACCTGTCCGCTCCTGTCACTATAGAGCCAGTGTGAGGTGACCTGTCTGCTCCTGTCACTATAGACGCAGTGTGAGGTGACCTGTCTGTTCCTGCCAGTATAGACCCAGCATGCGGTGACCTGTCTGCTCCTGTCACTATAGACCCAGTGTGAGGTGACCTGTGTGCTCCTGTCACTATAGACCCAGCGTGAGGTGACCTGTCTGTTCCTGTCACTATAGACCCAGCGTGAGGTGACCTGTCCACTCCTGTCACTACAGACCCAGCGTGAGGTGACCTGTCGGCTCCTGTCACTATAGACCCAGTGTGAGGTGACCTGTCTACCCCTGCCAGTATAGACCCAGTGTGAGCTGACCTGTCTGCCCCTGCCAGTATAGACCCAGCGTGAGTGACCTGTCGGCTCCTGTCACTATAGACCCAGTGTGAGGTGACCTGTCTACCCCTGCCAGTATAGACCCAGTGTGAGCTGACCTGTCTGCCCCTGCCAGTATAGACCCAGTGTGAGGTGACCTGTCTGCCCCTGCCAGTATAGACCCAGTGTGAGGTGACCTGTCTGCCCCTGCCAGTATAGACCCGGTGTGAGGTGACCTGTCTGCTCCTGCCACCATAGACCCAGTGTGAGGTGACCTGTCTGCCCCTGTCACTATAGACCCAGTGTGAGGTGACCTGTCTTCCCCTGCCACTGTAGACCTCCCCTCCCCTCTGCCTGGTGCTTTTGTTTCCTCCCAGTGCCTCTCTTGCTCTGAGGACTTAGCTACAACTGCACTGTGGTGTGAAGAAAGGTGGAGAGCCTTGCCTAAACCTACTCACGGGGAAGGGATCTGAGGGTCCTTCTTCCCTGCTCTGATGTTGGGAGAAAGGGCAGCCCCGCTGCCAGGGCTCTGTGTTCTGCACACACTGTCCTTATCTGTTCCCCAAGCTTATCTCACTTAGCTTTTCCTGGCACTCACTCTGGAGGCCATCCTGGTCTCGTGCCAGTCCCCGGGAGCTCCAGTCCCCGGGAGCTCCAGGCTCCCTCTTGCAGGAAGGGCCTCAGCTGGGCCCCTCTTCCGGCTAGCGAATGGTGCTGGGTGTTTTGAGAAGCCGCTATGAAATGGTACCATTGAAGCTTTGATCAGAAAGGTGAGAAGGGGTTATATCAACAAACCAATTCAGACTCAGCCTTAGGAATGATTTACAAGTGGGGCATCAGATCTCCTGTCACCCACCAGGACAGAGCTATTAGGTATTTAGAAATAGACTTCTCATGAGCTTTTGGCTTTAAAGTTTCTGAGCAACTGGTCATTCCTTACATCAATCTACAGAGTATTCAGTGGCTCATATTTCATTCTGCCAGTGACAAGTTAATGCAGGCAAAGCCCTATTCTAGATAAAAATTGACTATGCAGGCAAAATCCTGCTGACTCCAGTTTCCTGGCCAGCATTTGGATTTGCTAAGCCTGCCTGGAGACTCAGGGTGATTTTTATAAGTGCCATCTTTCCCCTCAATGAACCAAGTCTGGTATGGGGGCAGCTGGTGCGATGACTCAACTGGTAAAGTGCTTACCAAGCAAGCATAGGACCCAAATTCAAATCCCAAATACCCACAGAAATACGTGACCGTGGTCCATGTCATGTGATCCCAGGGCAGAGGCAGTGAAAGCAACAGAACCCTGGAGCTCACTGGCCAGTCAGTCTCGAAATCAAGGAGAGACCCTGGTCCAAAAAACAGATGGCAAGCGATAGAGGGAGAACTCCTGACTTCTGGCTTCCTTGTGTACCCATGTACAACACTACACACACACACACACACACACACACACACACACAACACACACACAAGCCAGAGGTTTGGACTACTTTGGGTCACCAGATAGTATTGAATGAATACTAAATGTATTGAAGAAATGCTGAATTTTTGACATGTAATTTGCCAAGTAAATCAAACCTTAGATTGAATGCCTGGAAATTCGGATTATTGATTAATGCTGGACTATAAGTTCATAAGCCTTGAGGGGATGATGATAGCCCAGATGGTGTCAGAGAAGGCACTCTGCCCCATCTCCAGGACAGAAGGTCATAGCATCTGACCTAAGCTCCACAAAGGACACTCAGAAGCTATCCCGCATGCACAGAAGCATCGATGGTACCAACCACTCATCCACCTTCACGGGGCCAGGGAGTGGAAATCAGTGCTGTCAGCTTCCGGGAGAAGTCCCATTTGGAGTACGCAGGAGGACCGACTCCTTTGGTCTGCGCAGTCAGTATTCATTCTTTTTGAAGAACCCATGCATGTACAGATCAGCAAGGTACCTCCTCTTCTTCTCAGCAGCAAATTGCTGAGCTGTTGGGAAAAGTACACAGATCTGGGATCTGTGGCCTTGGGGCAGTGATAGAATGCTGAGCTACTGACTTAGAAATGCAAACTTTGCTGGGCATGGTGGTGTATGCCTTTAATCCCAGCATTCTGGGAGGCAGAGACAGGCTGATCTCTGTGAATTCAAGTCCAGCCTGGTCTACAGAGTAAGTTCCAGGCTAGCTAGGGCTATAGGCCAGCCAGGGCTGTATAGCAGCCTGTCTTTGTTTCAAAAATAACAAAAAAAGAAAGAGAAAAGAAATAAAGAAAGAACGAAAAGAAAGAAAAAGAAAGAAAGAAAGAAAGAAAGAAAAGAAAGAAGAAAGAAAAGAAAAAAAAGGAAAGACAAGAAAAGAGAAAGAAATAAAAGAAAGAAATGAAAACTTTTGGGTTGTTCTTGGTAGGAGTCAGAAAATTGGGAAGCTGACTGTATGACTTCCCAGTGGTGATGGGAGAGGGTAGAAGGTAGAAAGAAAGCTCCAGTACCTGTTATGATCTTTTGGGGGGGGTGTTGAATTTATTCTATCATTTATTTACTTTTTATAATTTTGATTTATTTTATTATTATTTTTTGCGACAATGATCTCACTCCTGTAGCCTAGCCTGGCCTGGAATTTACCACAATCCTCCTACCTTCGTCTCCCAAAGTGGGGGATTATANTATTCAGTTTTCCTGGATGAAAATTTGTAGGAAATCAGTGTAAAGCCAAACTGACTCCAGGATGCCTCGGGAGAATACTACAACAAAAATGACCAGTCTGCATATCTTCTGGCATCCCCATCTCCCTTATTTGCACTCGAAATCCCACAAAATATTACAAGCAGTAGTGGAAGAAGAACATCACGAAGAAAGCAAGCCGGCACTAACTGATACTGCTGTAGATGTGATAGGAAAGGAAGCCGTTTCTTTTCCTTAAGGGAGAGATGACCTTACTTAAACAATCAAACTATAACTTCAGAGCTGCTTAGAAAACACACCCTTATCCTAAATGTTGCTTACTGCCTTTGCTCTCACTGATGCTTAAAATACCATTATTAGAGTCATGTCATTGGTTAAACGGCTGTCATTTTGCAATCAGATTTTGCAATACCAACACACATTTGTCATATGGTTCCTCAGAAATTAAAACATTCCCTCCAGGAGGGAGAGCGAGGCTTATGAGAGTCAGAGGAGGCAAACCATTGTCACATGTCTGGGAAATCTGAAGTTTACAAGATTCTGGAAGGCCCGTCTCCAGCTTTACAGAAGCAGTAAACAATGGTGTGCGAGGTGGTGCCAGCAGACTGCTAGAGAAGATTTTTCAGATTGCAGTTGAGTTGCCTGCAAGTTGTGCAGAGAATAGAAGGGCTCTCCTGTGAATTGTCACCCACATTGGGGTGGGCTTGCAGTGATAGGGCTTCTGGGAGGTCATTTCTGTTCTTGTAGTAACCCAACTATTACTCCTGCTTCATAACCCGATAAAAATTCATGTCACCAACTTGACTTTGATCTGCTTTCTTACTGAGTGATGGAGTAGACATGTTTGAGGCCCTCTCCAGAAAGAAAGTTTATACAATAACACTATCAGAATCATGATGTGATAACTTTGTCACTAGGCTATTTACTTATTATTTTTAGCATCGACTGGCAAATTCTTACCCAAAATCTTCTTGTCCTACCCCACTTCCTTTGTAAATTCTTTTTGATTTTATTTTAAGAAAATGTTTGCTGCTAAGCAATACTACAACACTATAAATCTCTCACATAGAACATCTTCAGCCAAGTTTAGGACTTTGAGATCCAAAATTATACTCGCGCCGTCATATCATAAACAGCCTTTCAGAGAATTGATAAGAGAAAGTCTACTGACCCCACAGTAAAAAATGGACCAAGAATACAGATTAAATTCAGTTTGTCATATTAGACAAATAAAATTTGCTCAAGGTTCAAAAATTTTCATTCCATTTATTTTTTACTGTTAAAAATTTTGTTGTTTTGAAATTTTCTAATTTCATACAATATACTTTGATGATATTTAGAGCCCCTCCATCTGTACTCCCGCTGACAGCAACCGAACATCATATTATATATATATAATCATATATATATATATATATATAACATGTCTTAGGTACTGCTTGGTTTGTCCCCAAATGACCTTCAGCGTGGGTACATCCACTGAGATCACCAGGAGTCCCATGCCAAAGGTTCCTTAGAAATCTCAACCTAAGGAATTTTTTGCTAATATTTTAATAACAGAATTGTAAATTAAAATTGCTCCAAGACACAGTTTATTATTATCACATTTGTAAAAAAGTTAAAAGCTTTGAATAATATACTATTGAATAATATACTTTTGATATAAAAGTAATATGGATGGCAATTTTGCAATATCAGTCAATTGAAAAAAATTTGACACTGAAATTATAGTTTTAAAAATTTGTAATATAAGATATACTTTGTACACATGTGAAAAATGTAAGAATTGTTTTAGCACGATTTTTTAAATGGAAACAACATCTACATCTATCACTAGACAGCTGGTGAAATACATGATGGATCATGAGAATAATGATTTAATATGTAGTTGATCTAAAGAGTGAGTTCCAGGACAGCTGGGGCTATAGGGAGACCCCGTGTCAAAAAAACCAAATAAAATAAAATAAAATGAAAAAGATCACTCACCACTGCTGCCTCAGTGAGAAGGCATTCTCTTTTGAACCAGCTCTAAGTGTCTGTGAAACAAGCCAGGAATAGTAGTGCACACCTTTAATTCCAGCACCTGGGAGGCAGAGGCAGGTGGATCTAGTCTGGTCTACAGAGTAAGTTCCAGGCTAGCTAGGGCTATAGGGAGACCCCGTGTCAAAAATACCAAAGAAAGAAAGAAAGAAAGAAAGAAAGAAAGAAAGAAAGAAAGAAAGAAAGAAAAGAAAGAAAGAAAGGAAAAAGAAAGAAAAGAAAAGAAAGAAATAAAGAAAGAAATGCAAACTTTTTGGGTTGTTCTTGGTAGAGTCAGAAATTGGGAAGCTGACTGATGACTTCCCAGTGGTGATGGGAGGGGTAGAAAGAAAAGCTCCAGTACCTCTGTTATGATCTTTTTTTGGGGGGGGGTGAATTTAATTCTACTCATTTATTTACTTTTAATATATTTGATTTATTTTATTATTATTTTTTGAGACAAGATCTCACTCTGTAGCCTAGCCTGGCCTGGAATTTACCACAATCCTCCTACCTTCGTCTCCCAAGTGGTGGGATTATAAGCATGTGCCATCATGCCTGGATCTCTCTCTCTCTCTCTCTCTCTCTCTCTCTCTCTCTCTCTCTGTTGAACTCGTGGCATTGCTCATGTTAGGTGGGCACACTACTACTGAACCACAAACAGCACTTACCTTTTCTTTAAAGGAGTTCCAGCAGCCTGTTTCCATGGCCGCTTCACCCCTTGGGTGGGGTGGGAACAAGAGGAGGGTTGAAGCTTTTGCCTAAGAGGGCTTCACCTGACCGCACACCTGTCCACGGGGCCCCACAGGTGAAGCCAGCAGGCAGGTTGGCTTGCCCAGTAGCACTTTTTTTTCTTCAAGGAAGCAACCTATGGCCCAGAGAAAGGTTATGTGGGTAAAGACCAGAACAGGCTTGTGGACCTCTGGGATAGGAGTCCTGCAACGCTCACATGGGCTCAAGTGCTTCAACCACTTGTCTTAATGTGGAGAGAAAATTGAATTTTGAAGTTAATTTTGGATATAAAAAATATATTAAAGCTGGGGGTGGTGGCACACACACCTTTAATCCCAGCACTCGGGAGGCAGAGGCAGGAGGATCTCTGTGAGTTCAAGGCTATCCTGGTCTACATAGTGAGTTCCAGGCCAGCTGTAGCCACAGGGAGATCTTGTCTCAAAAATACAAATATATATAATTAAAAACTTGCTTCCATCTCCTTGAATAAAAGTTAATGATAAAAAGACCAAAATACTGACATGTTTGGCAACTTGGATGGATCTCAAGGCAAATCTGCAGAGAGAGGGAAGCTAATCTCAGAAAGTTAGGAACTGTCTGACCTTCTGTTACACTCTCAAAATGCCAACATTCTAGAGATGCTGGGAATTAGGGGTTGTGACGATGGACCAGGTGTGGCTGCTGACACCTGGCTCTGTGATGGTGACACAGTTAGACATCTTGAATGAGATGTACAGTGCTACTCACGTGATGAAGTCGCAGAAAACCACACAGTGTAGCGAGGCATTTGGACTTTTTTTGTGCACACAGCGAGCCTGTAAGACAGGCGAAGTCTGCATTAGCTGTGGATTTTACCAGTATCAATTCCTTGCTTTTGATAGGGGCTCTATAGTTACCTAAGGTGACACCATCTGGGTGAGTGATGAAAAACACAAGTTAACTTCCTTATGTCTGTGCTAAAATACAGACAACATAAAATTTGCCTTGCTAATTAGTTTTACATGGATGCTGCTATAATTTGGATCTCGAATGCTCCCCACAGCCCTATGTATTGCAGGTCTGGTCCCCAGCCTGAGACACTATTGGGACAGAGTAGAACCTTTGGGAGGTAGAGCCTAGGGTAAAGAAGTCAGGTTACCAGAGTGGGTCCTAGAGAGGATGTTTGGATCCTGGCCCTTCCTGTTTCTGTTTCCCCATAAAAGGAGCAGCTTCTTTACCACGTACTCTTTGTCATGATGTTCTACCTCAACACAGGCCCACAGGCCATAGGCAAAGTTGACTGATTTCATAAATGGAAACCTCTGATGCTATGATCTAAAATAAACCTTCCTTCTTTGTAAGCTGGTTCTTTCAGTCATGGAAAGCTGATTAGCATGGGTGGCACGAAGTACCTTTCCATTACTGTGAAATAAGCACTACCAGATATCCCTAGGACCTTTGAATCTTCGAAAACTGAAAGTCCATATCCACTAAGCCTTATTTTCTTCCTCCAACTCCCAACAACCTTCATTCTACTTCTACCTCTTTGAATTTGACTGCTCTGGGTACCTTGTAAAACTGACATTATGCGGGGCTGGAGAGATGCCCTAGCCGGTTAAGAACACTGACTGCTCTTGCAGAGGACCGGGGTTTGATCCCTAGCACCCACATGGCGGCTGAGAACCGTCTTTAACTACAGTTCCAGGGGAATCTGACACCTTCTTCTGACCTCTGAGGCATTGTACGACACGGGTGGACAAACCTATATGCAGACAGTACATCCATACACATACAAAATAAATTAAAAAAAAATTAAAACCTGACATCACGCGGTTTGTCTCTTGTGGCTGTCTTCTTTCACTTACCTTAATGCTTTTATGTTGAGGCAAGTGTTAGTGCGTGACAACACACTGAAGCTGGAGCAATATCCTGTTGTATGAATCTTCCAGAGCTTTTTCATCCATTTACCTATTAATGATCATTTTGCTTTTTACCTTTGAGTATTATGATCCACATATATCTTGCAATCTCTTGTGTATTTAAAATTATTTCAAAATGGAATGTTAAAAGGTATAATCAAAAATGAAATTCATGAATTGGCTAACGCTTTCCTCTGCTGATCCTTGTTAACCTTAATACAATTTCCCATGAGAGAGATAATTTGACCTTTTAAGGGCATATCAAACTTGAGTTTTCCTTTCTGCTTAGAGAAGTAATGAGTATGTTTAGAGGAGAGCAGATGGGGTTCAGAAAACTTATCATCCTGGCCAATGTCTAGAGAGGCTTTGAGCAAGAAACAGGAAAGAAAATTCAGGGCCCTGTTGAAACAGTGATTTCAATAGACAATGATGTAAGGACCAGGTTCTCAGTTGCCCAGAACATGAACTCTAACACAGCCTGATAAAAATATTTAGTAGGAAAAGCAAAGCCCGGGCTGGGAAGACTTGTTTGCAATGTAAATATCTTTTCCATTGACAGTCTGACTACCAGCCTCTCAGACCATCTGTGTCATAATCTCCCGACCCCAGAGGACATCCACACGCAGCATGGACAGCACTTCATATGGGCACACGGATGGCCTGGAGTGGCTGAGGGAGCCTCCTCCCGGAAGCCTGTCCACAGTGACCAGGGATGCAGAGGAGAGGAGAGTGTGCAGGGCTTAGCAGAGGCTCAACAGAGAGGATGTGCCTTGTGGCTGATGCCAATGTCACCACTGTCGCCATCCCAGACTTGTCTCTGAAAGGTTTCATGTTATGGAGGGGCTGCCGACAGAGGTGATATGGTGCTTTTGGCGATCTAGGGACTTAGTGAACTTCTTAACACTGGGAGCAAAACTGATCATTGTGCATTATTTTTTTTCCCTAGGGGGGAAATGAAACTTCGTACATTTCCTCGAATATTCCTTTTCTCTCACACTGAGTATGAGGAAGCTTCAGCTAAGTGGGGCTCTGGGGTCTTCTCTTCAGCAGCTGAAAGCATCTTTCCCACCAGCCTTGCAGGAGCAAGCCTCGCCCTCGCCCTGGCTGGTCGTCCCACGCTGAGCGAGGGAGTACGGCCTCCTTCCACTGCCTCTTCTCCCTTTTTCCACTTTGGCTCTCTCACCCTCCTCTCCCCACATCTCCTCTCCTTCTCTACTCACTCTTCACTTTCCTGCTCACCTCTCCTGTGAAACTGATTTGACATATTAATCATTACAACAACAGCTAAAAGTTCCACTGCGCTTCATTAATCCAGAGGAAAATACCTTGTCAGCTAGTGGGTGCCGTGAGTGCGCATGCTCACGAGCTGTCCGCAGGGCTCGGGATCCCGTTTCCATGAGTAACAAAACAGAAGGTTTATGGAAGGCCATGGTGACCTGGGTGCTGGCTGGACGCAAGGCTCTGAGGTGTGGACGGGCTCCAGCCCCTGAAGGCGAGGTCATCCACCAGGGACCCTGGCAGACCTTGGGCTGGTCAAGGACTCTAGTGGAGGCCAAGTTGTAAAATCCCATTACAGTCGCCAAGACCAGAACAGTGTGACTTTAATAAGGGTGAAGTTTGGCGGCATTTTTACAGCTTTTAGGATGATAAGATTTTCAGTCCTGTGGGAGAGAGCATGTGTCCAGACTTACCTGGTCAGACGCTGGGGTGTGGTCAGGCTGGCTTTTGGCCAGGTTCTCGAGGCTCTCCCCTGAACATGACAGATCCGGCTTCCAATCTACACTTCTGCTTGCACGTGGACATGCTGTCCCATCTCTGGCCTCTGGAACTGATAGGGGAAAAGGAATCTGGGTAGCTATTTTCAGACAAGAAGAGCCCTTGGGACAAACTGGCTTAGAACAAATGAAGCAAATGTCCTGTTCCCTGGCCAAAGGTGTCACTCTGCCCTTGGACTTCCACCATGCCACCCACCACAGTAACACCGCGGGGTGGGGCGTTTCATTCTCAAGTGAATGCTTTCATTACACCGTGAGAATCAACTTCTGAGGAAGGAAGGGGGTTCCGTTCATGAAGCCAGTTTACTTTCCCCGTGGCCTGTGGGTCTGTGTTGAGGTGGAACATCATAAGCCTCTGGTAAAGAAGCTACTCTCATAGTGGCCAGGACACAGAAACAGAAAGGGGCCAGGGTCCCAGTGTCCTCTCTGAGGACGCACACTGCAGTGACCTGACTTCTTTACACTAGTTTCCACTTCTCAAAGTTCTACCCTTTCCTAGTAGTGCCAGAGACTAGGGACCAAAGCCTTTAACACATGGAAATTTATTCCGGCCCCTCAGTAGAGCCTGTCATAAATTCCCCTGGGAGCAACACTGTTAAAGATGAGCTGTTCAGATACCTTCCCCAGCTAAGCTGCTTCTGGTGACAAAAGCCTGTAATTGCAGCACTCAGGAGGGTAAAGCAGGAGATCATGAGTTCAAGGCCTGTCTGGGGTCTAGGTGAGTTCAAAGTCAGCACTGGTAACTGATCTAGACCCCATCTCAAGATGATGCCTTTGAGTGCTAAGTGCAGAGTTGAGTTCCTTGCATGTAGTAGGTGCCCATGAGCCTTGAATGAAAGAGTGATTTACCAGACTTGGACGGTGGCCTCTGAATATGGCCTCCATGAATGGATCGTCTTTGCCCATGAAATATATTATTTCTAGATAGGTCATTCGCTTCCTGAGGATAAATTTGACAGCATCTTATGTATCCACAGCATCTGACATCATTTGTCCATTTGTGTAAATTTCAAGTACATCAGACAGTTACATTTACATCCATGACATCATTGGGTTGACTCATTTAGAAAGTTCTGTGGTGGCACATGCCTTTAATCCTAGCACTTGGGAGGCAGAGGCAGGTGGATCTTTGTGAGTTCAAGGCCAGCCTGGTCTACAGAGTGAGTTCCAGGACAGCTGGGGCTACAGGGAGGAGACCGTGTCTTGGAAAGACCAAAAAAAAAAAAAAAATGAAAAGAAAGTTTTTTTTACTGAAATTGGAAAGTTCAGATCAACAGTGTATGTGGCATGTTTAGTCTGTCAGAGGCAGCACCACGGCCTTCCGAAATGCAGAGATGCAAGGTCCCTGGCACTGGAGAAACACTCTAGTGATCACAGAGATGTGGTAAACGGCAGGGGACACATGGTGTCCTCGTTCACACACTGGCTGTGAGCTGCCACATGCGGACACAGAGATACAGGCACAGCATGCATCCATGAAAGACTATAGTCCATCCAGGATGTCGTTTGATGAAAAACCCCAAACTACAGCTGAGCACTTACTAAGTAGACAGAGATATGTGTGACCTTGGCCCCAGCATCATGGTATACAGACCCCTTTCAGCTCACAGGCTGGTGAGGGCTAGGGAAGAAGATAGTGTCGGGAAGGACGAATGCCCATGGGAGAAACACCTTGCCTTTGCTGGTGCTCAGGTCTGAGGGATACTCGCATCACTTTCTTTTTGGTCAGAGCTAGAGTTCTTTTTTCTAGGCCTGATACTGACTTAGATCATCAGCCCTGAGACCACCTCCTTCAGGGATCTTTGGATGAAGGGTGTCTAAGCCTGTCCTGGCCTCTCTGGTTACTGCAGTGGGCCATGATTTTTGCTTGCTCTTAGCCCAGGACCAGAGCCCCTGGACTCCCCAGGTATCAGGAGTATGGGGGATGGCCCATCAGGAATGGGAAGGGTCAAGGATGGGGAGGAAACTGCCTACCTCGTCTTACACACAATCTCATCTCCTAAGTACTTGTTCACCACGTGCCCCAGCAGTTCTGTTCAGGGAGCACTTAGTGCTTGGTAGGGGAGCAGAGGGCAGCGTGACCTCTGGGAACTACCCTCCCAAGGTGCTAAGTGGCCTTTCCAAGTTTTTGGGATTTAAGAGGGAAGCCTATGCCGCTGGTGGGGACGCACTGTGGATTGTCTGTGCTTGGCTAGAAACCTGGCGGGAGAGGAGATTGGAACCGAGCCAAGAGCACACCTGGAGCGGAGCTGGTTGCTATGGTTATGGAATGAGCTTTCAGGACCCTAGACTTTCCCTGCCCCCGGGGGAAGGAGACATCCTTGGACTGCCATTCTTGACCACTTTGTACCCTCAGCATACCCTGAGAAACATTCTCCTTTGCCCCTGCTACTCCTGATTCGTGAAGGAGAAGTATGACTCACATCTGTGGGGAAGGCAGTGGCAGTAAGGTGAGCCTGATTCGAGCCTAATTCAAATGCCAGGCAGACACAAATAGCAGGCTTTCCTATGAATAGCTTTTCAGCTGTTCTGCGGGAGGCTGAGCTGTGTTCTTATCCAAAGAGCATTTGCGCCGTTCCAATTTATGAGCCTCGTCAGGAACCTTAGGCTGTCTACCTTTGGCCCCTTGAGGCCAGCTTCGTGTTCTTTGTTCCCTAAAGTCGTTCTAGAGTGAAATATTAACAGGCGGTGGGACAAAAGAGCCCGAGAGCTTTGGGAGGCATGGCTGATGAAGACGGATACCTGGAGGGCGTAATGTTCACTGACCTGAAATTTTCCATTCCTATTAGGTTCATGTGATCAGGGCAGTGTTTCCTTGAAGTCACCAAGCCAAGATGGCTGCTAGGTGCCATGACTTACTGGATGCTGACCACGGCTGTTAACAGCGATGATAACAGCACTGTGGTCACTGAGGAGAATTAACTCCGTGATGCAGCGCAGTGGGAATTATCAGGCTTACGTGTCAGGAGTCTGGCTGGGGCTGAGGTTCTGCAATGGCTTGAGAAACCCGGGAGAGCCATATGATGCCCCTGTTTCCATTTCCCTAAGAGCACAGAGATCCTTTCGTGTTGTTCCGTTTATTCTGGTGCCCAAAGCAGCATTCCTTACTAATATCTCAGACCTGATTAGGGTCTGACCTCCTTGGCTTTTTCTTCTTTCCTGCCTTGCTGTTCTTAGCTTCTTACACACTCTTATCTCACTTCCTTTATCTTAAGGCTGAGGACTCCTAAGCCAGGCTGCCAGTTGATCACGTGTCTTTGGGTCTCAAGGATTTACCTTTGGCACTTTCTAAGGCTGCCACTTCCTAACGATGTGACCCGGGTCAAATTATATGTTTTCTTTGGGGGATCAATGTCCTCTTTTTTTTTTTTTTTTTTTTTTTTTCTTTTTTTGGTCTTTTCAAGACAGAGTCTCCTTGTAGCTCCAGCTGTCCTGGAACTCACTGTGTAGACCAGGCTGGCCTTGAACTCACAAAGATCCGCCTGCCTCTGCCTCCCAAGTGCTAGGATTAAAGGCGTGCACCACCACGCCCGGCAATGTCCTCTTTTATTATGAGGGGATTCTGTTAGGATTGTTGTAGGATTTCTATCTGGTGCCTCTTGACATGAAAGCTGTACAAATGCAGGTCAGTGTATGTTTAAACTCGAAGGCAGGCATGCACAAAGAGCTTGTCCTTCTGCTTGGAAAGTTCCCTCAGGCTCTGTTTCTGTGAATAGGGACATGTTCTGCTCAAGCAATGGGACTTGATGCCACCTTGACTTTTCCCTGGTCCCACGCAGTGACCTCTGGGTTTTTCTGAGGGTCATGGGCACAGGACCTTAGGCACAGAGCCAAGCGAATATCTCAACTGCTTGTTGGGTTGGGCTACTGCCCTTGGGAGTCACTGCCTTCAGTTTTCCAGGCCTTCTGCTGAGAGAGCTTAGCTTAGCCCATAGTTAACAGGCCAGGACTCCCTGACAATAGGGGTGGGTCTCATAACCTGGGCTGATTCGACCAGACCACACTTGGACCAGATGGACATGTTTACTCTTTAGAATGTGTCTAGTGTCAATGCATGTTTCCTGGCACTACAGTTTATGCCTGGAGACTTCTTTCAAAGTGTGGCACCTTCATGCAAAGTTAGGGGATGTGGGGACCCCTAGATAGGCTATATAACACTTTGGGGTAATATTTAAAAATTACTTCCATAGGATATGGCTCTGGGCCCAACTGTAAGTGGTGACCTAAGTCCCACTTCAGACCCTGACTTTGCTCAGTCCTTCATTCCAACTTCTAGGAGGGTAGGGTGCACAGCTCTTTCATAGTGAATCCCCAGGGTCTCACAAAAGCATGGGACAGTGGAGATGCTCACTTAATATTGCTGAATCATGAACGAGTCTGCATCGTGGCAGGTGCCTTCTGGTTAAGGACACCAAGTATAAGTGGTACCAGAGGGAGCCAGTTCAAAGGATGTCCTTAACTCCAGTTCCAAGCAATGTGTCCTCTCTTCTGACCTCCATCGGCATTCGCATGACATGGCTGCACTTACACTTACATGCAGGCAAAACACTCAGCCACATAAAATAAAAAACAAAGAACAGAAAAAGAAATTTGGATTTCGCCTCCCTCTTAGTGGATGCATGCTCTTAACCTGGCTGTCTTGTTTCTTCCATCTGTAACACGTCATAGCAGCCCCTTCACCATTACAGTATGGTAACGATTCACTCAGGTGATGCGTGTAAGCACCTACACAGTGTTTGACAGCAGGGTGTATTATAGAAATTGTCCCCTGCCAGGGAGCACTGAGGCCAGGCGGCACTGAGATATGGCCTCCCCAGGGCCTGAAGATCTCAGTCACCTTGCTTGTTCAGGCATTCTCAGCAGAGAGCTTGGAAATGGATCGAGGTGGGTTATGGCTGCCACGATGTGTTTGCTCCTGGCACCCATCCATAGACACTTACCCGGGCCTCAAAACCCATTAGGAACTCAGGCATTGAATAGTTCATGCATTTCCCAGAAAAAGCCCGACTTCTGTTGGTCACATTACAGATATCTCCTACAGTTTATTGCTTCCCATTACTGAACCCCTGCTTGCCTCTGTTACTTGGTCTTGGAGCCCCGCCATCCTATAGCTGATCTCGTGCTATCAGCAAAGGTAAGGGAAATAATGCCCTCTCCACAGGACTTTGACCTCTATAGGCTGAAGGACCAAAATTGCTAAGGGCATGGCTGGAAAAGTTACAGTGGCAGCTTCTGAGAATATTCAGCTGGGAAATGTAGCGTGCGCCCACATGCGCTGCTCTGTGTGTGTGTTGTAGAGGACTTGGGGGCAGGGTTAGGGTTTTCTGCCCTTGAACTTATGATCCTCCTGCCTCAGCCACCTGGCTGCTGAGATTGCAGGCCTATGCAGCTAGTAGCACTTCGCCTGTGGGTGCAGTGTGCTGTCCCATTTGTAGCAGCATCATGCAAGTGGAATTCAGGAAAGGTTCTCAGAGAAACAAGTTCAGACTAGAGAGGACAAGGGAAGCCATTTTCCTGAGTTGTTGCGTATTTAAAATGGAATTTTAAAGACACTCTTCCTGGCAGCTACAGATTCCTATTTCAAACCATTATTGGGTCTGGAGAGACGGCTCAGCAGTTAAGAACACCACTGCACTTGCAGAGGACCTCGGCATCCACATTATGACTAACAACCACCTGTAATTCCAGATCCAGAGAAATCCAACCCTCTCGTCTGGCCTCCATGGTCATTGTAGGCATGTGGTACACTTACACATATTCGGCCACACACATAAGTAAATAAAATAAAACAAAACTAAGAAAAAAAGAATTGTTGGCCCGCATCCAATGACTTTTCAGGGCTGAGTGTGGAGGATGTAGAGGGGCTGTAATGCAATGGACACAGAATTGATGGTCAAACCAGGTCTAATGCCAGTTGTGTTGACGGTGAATCGGTGTGACCATCCACCAGGGCAGTCATTTCTCCATCTGTATTATGTGAACAGCATGGAAATGAATGGAAATAAATATATGGCTGTAGCTGGAAGCAGCGGTCATTCTGGTAGCCCTACCTACTCAGGAGGCTAAGGCAGGAGGATCATTCAATCCTGTGAGTTTGAGGCCAATCAGAGTAGCCCAGACATATTCTCTCTCTCTCTCTCTCTCTCTCTCTCTCTCTCTCTCTCTCTTTCTTTCTCTCTCTCTCTCTCATTATTTTTGAGACAGTGTCTTCCTGTAGTCCCAGCTGGCCTGGAACTCACTATATAAACCAGGCTGGTCTTGAACTCCCAGAGATCCACCTGCCTCTACCTCCCAAGTGCTGGGCATGCACCACCATGCCTGTCAAGACCCTAGCTCTTAAGGAAAAATAAAGACAATATACTGGAGTGAGGGCACAGCACATGGAGGTTAGGAAGACATGGTGGGGCTGGGGATGACCTCTGCAGTCTTCTAGGCAGACTTCTCAAATTCTGCTTCTACAGCCTGTTTGTGATGTTGACAACTTGAGGGACAGTTGTTTTCTCTGGGACAGCTATCTTGTGGCGATTCAGCCAGGGAGGCCTGTCCTTCCCTGTCCAGGGACAGGTCTTTGTGGGAGGCATTGAAATGCGTCTTCCATTGTGAAGCAGCCCATGTGGGTAGAAGGCAGGGAGGACCAAGACAGCCCAGACTATGGAGAACACGAAGCCCCAGTGTGAATGTGGGGCAAGATGGGACACAACTCCAATAGGGAGAATTGTGTACAGAAAGACCTACTGATGGAGGGGGAGGGAAGACCACACTGGAAAGGGACACACAGAGACCCCTCCACTGGGCAACTGAGCCATAAGTGTCTGCTGATGTCATTTTTCCACCTGTATTATGTGAATAGCTGAGTGTTCCCTAGAACGTGTGTGCTATTAAGGCCTACCCCACAGGGCTGTAGTGCGGGGGGTGGGGGTGGGTGAGGAAAAGCATCATTAATCTAAACAAACACTTTTATTCTAAGACAAGATAGGTGTTTCTTGATTTATGATGGAGTTGCATCCCCCACCCCAAACCATCATGTACTGAAAATATATCAGTAATGCACCTGCCCTCCCCTCTCATTTCAGCAGCTCACTGCACTGAGAACTATGGTTTTCCTGGTGATCTCAAGTCTGGTAACTGTGGCTTGTTGCCTCTGCCTAGCATTGCAGAGTACGGGGTGCTTGTCGATAGTTGTGCAAAAGTTTAAGAGTCAGAAATTGAAAAGTGATTTCTACTGAATGTGGCTGACTTTTGCATCAGAGTAAATTTGAAAGATTGTAAATCCCAATATCCTGAGGGACCAACTGCATTAAAAAAATTATGTAGTTGGATGTGGTGGCACATGACTCTAATCCCAGAGGGAAGCGGACCTCTGTGAGATCAAGGCCAGCCTGATCTGCATAGTGAGTTCCAAGTTCCAGGCCAGCTGATGCTATAGGGAGAGCTGTCTCAAAACAGTGCAATTAAAAATGTAAATAGGGCCTGGCGTGGTGGCGCACGCCTTTAATCCTAGCACTTGGGAAGCAGAGGCAGGAGGATCTCTGTGAGTTCAAGGCCTGCCTGGTCTACATAGTGAGCTCCAGGCCATCTGGAACTAAAGGGAGACCCTGTCTCAAAAAGACTAAATAAATAAATAAATAAATAAATAAATAAATAAATAAATAAATAAAAAATAAATCATTAAACAATTACAAATAGGAGCAGTCTTGGAAGCACTTGCTGTTCTTGCAGAGGATGTGGGTTCAGTTTCCAAGACTCCCAGGGTAGCTGATGACAACAGCCTGTGCCTCAAGACACCAGGTGAACATGCATACATGTAGCCACTCACAGGTACACAGAAAAAAATGTAAAAAAATCACCAACAAATGCACAGAAATTGACATCAAGTCAGCATCTGATTTGTGTTTGTTTGGTCTGACTGTTCTCAGCTCAGACCCTTGTTGAGCCTTAGATCACCAACTAGACAACTTTAAAAAGTTATTTATTTGTGTGTGTGTGTGTGTGTGTGTGTGTGTGTGTGTGTGAGTCATGTGTACCACATGCATGCAAGTGTCCAAAGAGGCTAGAAGGTGTTGGATCCCCTGGAGCTGGAGTTAAGGGTGGTTGTGAGGTGCCTAATGTGGGTGTTAAGAACTGAACAGAGTTTTAATGGAAAATTTCCCACTCAACCCACAGTTCTCGAGTCCCCACCCATGATGGCTCCCAAATGACTGGCTCTTTAGTGGGGATGGGATGACACCCTTAGCAATGCCAAGCAGTTCTCTAATACTTTTTCCTTGTTACGGAAATTGAAGCACACATGTGTGCTCCCTCCCTGCCCAGGGTGATGCATGACCCATAATGAGTGTGAGGTGAAGGTTAATGAGTGTGCTCTGTGCACATCAGGAAGGGGGACACTGGCCTGAGCCTAGTCGTTTGCAAATGCTTTCATTTGGATGTGCTTGTTTTCCCACCTCCTTGTCAACCAGGTATTGAAGAAAGTTGGGCACCCATTCATGTGTGCAATCTGTAAACATTTATCCATCTCTCATGATGTCACAGGTGTTTTCTCGGTGCAGAGAAAACAGGTCAATTAAACAGGCCCTGACCTGGAAATGCTCCAAGTCTGACGAGAAAGACATTTGAGCAGCACTGTGGGTAGAACGTTCAAGGATTTTCAGGGGGTGCTGAAGTATACAGGGGTAGAATATCTGGTGTGCCTCCAATACAGTGAAGGCTGGACACAGCATGGGGTTAGATTCGGCTAAAGGAGGAGGGGAGGAAAAATGTTTCAGGCAGAGACAACTACTATGTGTTAAGCAATGGATCGCTAATGTCCTTGGTGTGCCAAGGGGTAATGGGGCTGTGCCCTCAGCACCTCCCTACAGGCTACTCTGAATAAATCCACAGTCCATGCAAAAACAATGGGCCTCAGATACAAGTAGGGCTTCCTGGCAAGGACATTTCAGTCCTGGCTGACTGGATGCCCACTCTGTGCGTGTGTGTGTGTGTGTGTGTGTATGTGTGTGTGTGTGTGTGTGTGTCTAATGGTCTGCTTTCTCTAATACCGCATGTGTCACATGCTTATAATCACCAGGGTCCCTCTCTGTGTCCCACACAGGACATAGCTTCATGTTACAGGGATGAGTCTGTCTTGTTCATTGCTGTGCCCAAGCTCAGTACAGAGTGTGGTTCATGGCAAGTGCTCAATAAAATATTTAAGGAATGAATAAATAAATAAGTGGAGGTGAAAGCATCAAGGTCAAGGACTTGCAACTTACTTAGAATCTATTTCTGGGCTTTAGATATGACTAAAGCCTAATGAAGACTTTGTTTTCAATGGAGAGGTAATAATTGTACATATTTATGTGCAGTGTGATAACTTGATGCACACAGTGGGAAACAATCAATCAATGCTGGATAATTTGTGTTTCCCTTTCCTTGAACATTCATTTCTTTGTGTTTAGAGACTTTGACTCCTCTCTTCTTGTTTTTTAAAATGTGTAAGTTGCAAATTACAGTCAATGTATTGTATTGTATTGTATTGTATTGTATTGTATTGTATTGTATTGTATTGTATTGTATTGTATTGTATAACATTAGAACAAATTCCTCTCAGTACCTGTACTTTGGTACCCATTACCAAGCCTCCCTCTCCCTCCCCTCCTCCCTCCCCTCCTTGACCTTTAGTAATCACATTCTACTTTCTACTTCCAGATGTCATTTTATAGCTTCCGTGTATGCTGGGAACATGAGGCATTTGTCCTCCTGTGCCTCGCTTATTTAACTTGACACCATGTCCTCCAGTGTCGTCTGTTTTATTGCAAATGCCCAGATTTCAACAAATCAAAGTTGCAATGAGTCATCATCTCACCCCAGTCAGAATGGCTATCACAAAGCAAAAATTAACAAATGCTGGCAAGATAGCAGAAAAGGGAAAATTTTTTATACATTTCAGTAGGAAGGCAACTAATATAATCATTATGGAGAACAGTATGGAGGTTCCTGGAAAAACTGAAAGACTGGACTGCCATGTGAACCAGCAGCCATGCTGGTAGAGACACATCCAAAGGGAATACAGTCACCAAAGCAATGAGAACCCTGTGCACCCAGGTTTATTGCCCTACCATGCACAACAGTCAAAATACTGAATCATCCTACAAACAGATGAATGGGTAAGGAAAATGCTGGATAATATCTAGATGTATTAGTTATTTTCCTGTCATTATGAGCAAAATACTTGACAGAAACAAATTAAAGAAAGATTTATCCTGGCTCATGCTTTCAAACGGTCGTAATCCATCATGGTAAATGAGGTGCCGGGAACCCGCTTGATTCATGGCGAGGGAACATGAGAGACGGTCATACCCTGGTGGACTAGGAAGCCCAGAGTGGGACCAGGCCTCCAAGGCCCACCCTTGCTTCTAGCAGTGAAGCCTCACTGCCCCCCTTATCAGCTGAGGAGAGAGCACACACAGGAGCCTGTGGGGACATTGCAGAGTCAAACCATAATATGCAGTACAAGTGTATTCAGGTATATTAACTTTTTTTTTCTTTGGGGGGTCAAAACAAAAACAGAAACAAAACAAAAAACAACTGCCATGTGGGTGCTGGGAATCAAACCTGGGTCCTCTGCAAGAGCAGTAGGTGCTCTCAACTGCTAAGCCATCTCTCCAGCCCCAAGGTATACTTAACTTGTAAGTGAAGTTTTATTCTGTTTTTAGAATAAAAACCCTGTTTCAATGTTGCAAGGTACACTGTGGGTACACAATGCTGCCAATTATTGGGACAAAAGTAATTGACCAGTGACCCAGAGGGCTGGGAAAAGGTGTGAACTCACACTATCAGAGCCAGAAGGACTGATATGTACAGTTATTTGTTAAAAGAAGCCTGATTCACGATGGGCCCCTTGAAAGCTTTTGTTGTTAACATGCAGGGAAATAGTAAACTATGGCTACCAAGTGCTGGATCTCAATTAATGAAACCAAATTACAAAACATTGCCTTGTAGATCTATATAAAAGATATAAAATTAAAATAAAAGTATCAAGAATCCTTAAATAGTTCAATTCTCTACAGTTACAATTTCCCAATCTTTATCAGTACTGAGTATTATAAGAGAAAGTTAATAAAAATCAAAATGGATAAAAAAATTTAAATCTTTGGATCCCTTTATTCCATGGGCTTTATTAAAAGCACACAGGGGCCGGGCATGGTGGCATATGCCTTTAATCCTAGCACTTGGGAGGCAGAGGCAGGTGGATCTTTGTGAGTTCAAGGCCAGCCTGGTCTACAAAGCAAATTCCAGGACACCTGGGGCTACAGGGAGACTCTGTCTCAAAAAGAAAAAAAAAAAAAAGCACACGGTGACCATATTTTTTCCACTCTAGCTTAAAATTTATTTTAATTATTAGTAATTTATAATTAGCAATGAACTGTATATTCTCAATCACTTGTGGGTGACAGGCCCAAATACTTTGTTAATGATGTGTTATTGATTGCCAAAAATAATTCTGAAAATTCTCAATATTCTTGAAATACAATAGGACAAGTCACTGTTATCACAATGAAATTCCAGGCATAGCAGGGAGAACAGGTTAAGTGATGTGTAGGTTTAATGCCTTAAAAAAAGGCAGAATGAAGACTGGGCATGGTGGTGCTCGCCTTTGATACCAGCATCTGGGGCAGAGGCAGGCATCTGTGAGATGGAGACTAGCCTAGTCTACAGAGCAAGCTCCAGGTCAGCAAGGGGTAAAGGGAGACATCTTTATAAAAAATGGGGCTGGAAAGATGGCTCTGTGCTTAAGTGCTGGCTGCTCTTGCAGAAGACCTAGGTTCAGTTCCTGCCATCCACATGGAGGCTAACAATCATCTGACCTCCTCTTCTGGCTTCTGTGGGCATTAAACACATGATTGCACTTATATACATGCAGGCAAAACATGCTTACACATAAAATAAAAATAAATAAATAATTAATTAAAACGAGGGTTATTTATTTGGAAATACATCTAGGTATAGCCTTAAAAAATTGTTTTTGAAGCTGATTGTACATGCCTTTAATCCCAGCACTCCAGCATTTGGGAGGCAGAGGCAAGTGGATCTCTGTGAATTCAAGGCCAGCCTGGTCTACAAAGTGAGTTCTATGCCAGCTGAGGGCTGCCTACAGTGAGACCCTGTTTCAAAAAATACCCCCCAAAAAGTTTTTTGAATTTATTTTTTATGTCTATGTGTGTACAGGTGTGTGTATGTGTATGTGTGTGTGTGTGTGTGTGTGTGTGTGTGTGTGTGTACATGACTGTGAATATCCAAAGAGCCAGAAGAGAGTGTTGGATTCCCTGACAGTTGTTAGTTGCCTAATATATTTGCTGGGAACTGAACTTGGGACCTCTGGAAGGCTGGCAGTGCTCTGAACTTCTGAGCCATCTCTCCAGTCCCAGCTAGCTATGCTTCTATGACGCATTCATACCCTGAGAACATCTATTATTTGAACAAATCCCTACAAAACAAAGTTTATACACTAAACACAAATAATCTATCCTTTTTAGAAAATGGGATAATGTATCAAATCTTCATTTATGTCCCAAATATTAAAAAAGAAATAAAAAACCTTAAGCTTGGAAAACTAAAGAAAAAAAAAAAACCTACCTATAGCACTGCTCTTCAGTGCATGGATGTATATAAAAACACATGTTTTCTGAGTTTACAATGTTTATTCATTAAAAAATTAGTTGCTGTATGTAGCTATACAAACTTTTTAATGTTTCATTGATAAAATAAAAAAGTTACCTTTTATCAAAGAAAAATAAAATAAAAAGTTACCCTTTTATCAAAGAAACAGTATTTTGTACCTAGGTTACTGACGAAATTCTTTACCATCCAGCATCCTAATAAATTGTCAAAATAAACTACCTCATATTAAAGAATTTCTAAAAAGAAAGAGAAAGATACATACGCACACGGGTATAGACATACGCAACCTTCACATACATACAGAGTCTTCTGCAGCTCAAACACAAATTTGTGGCCCCAACTGCAGGCAATTTGCAATAATTGTTGAATACCATTTAGTGGTATGTAAAAGCCCTTCAGTGATGAAAAAATATGTAGAAGTTCCATTGAAGTGTGGCTAGTGACATTTGTACAGCAAATTTACTTCTTTATTTTTCTCTAAGATGGAAATCAATTTGCAGCACCATGAAGAGAACTTTTTGTTTGTTCGTTTTTGGTCTTTTTGAGATAGGGTCTTCCTGTCGTAGTCCCAGCTGGTCTGGAACTCTGTAGACCAGGCTGGCCTTGAACTCCCACAGATCTGCTAACCTCTGCCGCCTGAGTGCTGGGATTAAAGGTGTGTGCCACCATGCCTAACTGAGACCTATTTTCAAAGACTCATTTGTTTGTAGACTAAGCAATGACTTTGTTATCTCTCCTATATTCAAAACCTGAAAATTCCTGCCTAGGACCTCTCCTGAATCTACCACCTACTCCTGGAAGGGCAGCAAAGGCCCCTCCTCACCACTACCACCTACTCCTGCCCTCAACCATGCCCTCTGCCATCTTGGAAACAGAGGCTTCCCTTGCCTTTGTACCCACCACCACACCAGGTGTTCTAGTTTGTCTTCCATTGCTGTGACAAAACACTCTTGTGGGAAAACTTAGTTAAGATGGGTAGCATTCCTAAGGCAATGGTACCTCCTTGGCCACACCCATGGGGTGGAGTGTAGTGACAAAAAGATTTAGCATTCAGCCCTGAGGATTGAGTCATGATGGATATTTAAGCAGACATGTTGGAATAAAATCTCTTGCTGCATTTGAACCTCAACCTGCGTACACGTGGTGTGCTTTCCTGCACGTATTTTCCACATGGGTCGTCCCAGGATTAAGTGGGCCCTGCCACAAATTTCAGTGGCATCACCACAATTGGTGCCCAATATGGGGCAGAAAGGAAACCTTGACAACTTAGGTATGCATACCCCTAAATCTTGCCTTTTTCTTCTCTTTCTCCTCTCTTTCCTGATATCTATCTGTTGTGGTGGAGCCATCTTTCCTGCTGGTTTCAGTGGATAAGATAGTGGTCTGAGGACATGTGGCTTTGTACATGTGAAAGAGAGCAGCCTAGCTCTGATTTGGTTCAGAGGGAGCACCCAGTGCCTTCCAGGCATGTGCCTCCTGGCATGGTCACTCCTGCAGGCTATAAAAGCCAGTGACCTCAAGGCTGAATTTAATATTAAGGCTTAGCAGTTATACTTGGCCTTAAAAACAATTTTTTCATAATTCTACAGGTCTGAAAAACTTTCTGTTTTTTAATTCCACCCCCCAAAGAAAGACTGTGAGGAACCAGCTCCTCAAGTTCAGATCCAATCTTAACTTGTTCATATGTAAATTTTCTCCTGGTAGCTCCCTTGACCTGAGCCCACTTCTTTCTGTTGCAAATTAAGGCCTTTCACAGAACTGCCCTCCTCCAAGAGCAGCCTCTTTCAGATAATTTCAAGCTTGGCCATTTTCTCTTAAATTTTGTATACAATATCTGTTTTTGGATAAAAGTGTGTTGCTCTCTTGTCTTCTTAGGGTTTTTTATTTTTTTCTAAATCTAACTCTTCTTACCTAAAACCTGCTGGCTATTTGTAGATCCAAGGTTGGGATTTAGCTAACAGTAATTCAAATCCATTTCAGCATGCTTAACTTAAAGTGTAATATTTTTACGTAACCTCTGGGTACCCTAGATATCCTTTGAGCAAATATACATGCACAGTTAAAATTAAATGGTTGATTTAATTTTATCTTGCTCTTTTTAAATGTGTTTCACCTTAAAAATATCTTCTCACAGAATTCTTGATCACACGTGGTTTGAGCTTTGGTGCCATAAGCCTGCCTGCTGTACACGCATACCAGCTGCCTCACTGAACACATGATATCTAAATCATGCCCTTTAAATTTTGATTCTAGGTAACATTCTTTTGATTTCAGCATTTTGGAAACAAGATAGATGGATTTCTAGGAAAATTTACAGGCCTTGGAGTTCTAACAAAACAAACTTGCTCTGATAAATTGTCTTTTTAAATTTTTTTTTTTTATTTTTTATTTCTGTTTGTGTACGAATGTACTGTCTGCATGTAGGTCTGTGCACCCGTGTCGTGCAATGCCGCGGAGTTCAGAAGAGGGTGTCGGATTCCCCTGGAACTGGAGTTCTCCTGGAATTGGAGTTACAGACGGTTCTCAGCCGCCATGTGGGTGCTGGGGATCGAACCAAATTGTCTTTTTAAAGGAACATTGGTAAAAGTCTCTTTAACAACATAAATTGATATTTTGGTTCAATTTAAATGAGAAATTTTTTGAATAAAACTGTTTTATGTTTCTTTAAGCCCATCTTCAAGCTGTGTGTATGTGTGAGTGAATGCGAGTTCCTGCTTTTAATTCATTATAATCCTACAGGTTTAAATCTATTTAGCTGACTATAAACAAAAATAGATTCGATTCATAGAAAATGTTTGTGTTATACCCCTTAGTGTTAACAATTTTTAATTGGGTTAATAGTATGCATATTATTCAGTTTAATGATAGATCATTGTTAATTATTAGTAGTAATTGTTATTAATAGTGATAGTTATTGTTACTGAATATAATTATTAATAATTGATAAAAATTCAGTCTAATGATAAATTGTTCATTGTTGTTGGCTGTTATTATTGACAATTATTATTCATAATAATTATTAATGATTGTTGTGACTAATAATGGTTAATAATTATTGATAATTAATAATTAATAATGGTTATAATTGTTGTGATTGTAGATAATTATTATTATTCTTCCAAAGTCCTTGATAATAAGACAAGATGGATCATTCCAAGACTACAAACAACTTTGGCCTGTCTACTTTTGGAAATCCTCAATCTTTAGATTTGTAAATAGCATAGGGACAGTTAGGCTTAGCAGAGGGGCAGCTTAAGGCAGTCAACCAGAAAAGACAGGATAGGGAAAGAATAGGAGTAAACTTTAGAGATAGTTCATTAAAGGCAAATGGTTGGGAATGGGCCTAAGAGGTGGCATATGGATCTCAGCTGTTTTATGAGTTACTAGGACATTTATTCTAATTATGTAAAAATAACCCTATAACAAATTATAAAAATTTCATGTTTCTCATTGAACATCAAACAATAATGTGGCTTTCTTCTCCTACAGGTCAACCTAACAAATCTTTCTTATGTATGTATGTATGTGTGTATGTATGTATGTGCATGCACACGTGTGTATGGATGTGTGTATTTGTGTTCTAAGTATGTTTTAATGTTAACAGCCATGATGCCAGTAAAAACATTGCCTCTGAGTTGGGACGTGGCCCTTCCTTCTCAAGACGTGAATTTATATTAAATAGTCCAACATAATTGAATTTCAACAAAGGTTATGGGTTATCAAAATTTTTTAAATAATGTATCTACACTGCCACCTACTGGTTACGCTCTTTCAACATCTAAAACAAAGATGCAACCAGGTTTTCATTGTATTAAAGTGTTAATAAGTTTTTGGGTATTTGGGAATAAAAAAATAAATAAAAGGTATAAAAACTTAAAAATTTAAAAATGAAAAATTGAATTCCCATTAACATCATTGCGGAATTTGTGGCCGCCATTTTTTAATTTTTTGCACGCATACAGGCTAAGACAAGCCTGCGTTTTGTTCAGATGACCAGTGGGTAGCTGGTGTTGAGGCCTGCATTTCATTTGGGTGACCAGTTTGTTTGGAAAAAGGCTCCCTTTGTGGACCACCAACCTGGGAAGCTGGTATGAAATTCCTGTCCTGGACTTGGGCAGGTGGAAAGTTACGGCCAAGAGTGGGAAAGGTGTGTCGTTGTCCCAGGTTAAGGACCCGAGTAGGAAGTTACCTCTCCAGTCAGGTCACAGAAGTGACTGACTGACCTCTACACAATGGGGCGGTTCCCCACACTGTCCACAAAGTGGGCACTGTGTGTCTCCTCCCCTTAGCAGGACTGCGTTGCCCCTGTTCATGACAAAGGAAGCTTCCTAGAAGCTCCCACACACACACACAAAAAATCAAGATGGTAATGATGGTAACAACTTCTCATGGGACATATCTAGCCAGTCTTTATCTGACTAATGGGCATAAGAACTGTAAAAGAAAATTTTATTAACAGCTAGATATTGAAAAATCTTTAAAGCAGGTTTTCATGCCAGGCCTGAGAAGGCCAAGAGCTTGGAGGAAGACAGTTATTAAAATCCACTTTGTAAGGTTTGCAGTTTAAAATGGTAATGCATTTGAACTAATTGGGAATATAAAATGTTAATTGTTTTATTTGTAATTTGTACTGAATTTCCAACAATAACTTTGGGGTTAAGGTATACAAATGGTCTCTATATTTTTCTGTGTTATACAGTATCACCTTGTAACATTTTTCCTTTACTTGTAGGATAATTTAAAGAAATTAAGTTTAAGTTCACTTCCCAAATAAGCATATAGTCAATGATAATCTGGGTAAATTTGATGAAAACTTATGCCTTGGTTCCTGTTTATGGGTACGTGTAATACAACTTAGGCATCTATAGGTCAAAACATAAAAATTTAAAAAACAAAAAGAGGGAGGTGGTATAATGTTCCTTCTGTATTCCAAACCTTTTAATAAATTTTCAATTTTGAGGTCTTAAAACTAACAATGGGAGATTTGTATGTTCCCACAGGTAAAAACACCAATCTAAATACCTGAAAATATACAACTTTTGGCTGTGCAGGATGGACTGGGAAATGCCAGCAGAGAGGCTGACCCATCTGAACATTAAAGAAAAAGGAACCCCAGATTGCTTGAGTCACAGACACTGAGCATCTCTCTGAATTCTATTTGGGATAACTGTTTATAATGTGGTCTAATGAAGTTTACCTTTCAGATGCTGAGAAACCTTCCTACCTCTCCCTTTTATAGGAAAAAGAAAAATGTGATGGTAATGAAGTCATTCCCTAACTGTAAATTAGAGCCAACTGTTATAGTGGTAATTTCTTAAAAAACAGGTATAACTACCTTTTTTTAAAATTGACTGATAGACATAGGAACCGTGAAAGGATAATTCTCTATTTAGAGCCAAATATGGTAAAATAATGGTAAAATCTTTATAAGCTGTGTAATTAAGCAAAATATATTAATATAGAAGAGCTCTGATATCAGCAATGTATTATTCTGCTAAGGAGATGTTAGCTAGGGGATCCAAGCCCCCAAAATTATAAAGGCCTTTTGCCTATAAAAATGGGATATCTGCAAGGAGAAAGGTGGTCCCTGTTGTTGAAGACCTGGTGTAAGCATGAAAAAATGTTTTGAGACATAACTTGCTAATGTACAGTTGGCCTTTGAAGTGCCAGAGAGCGTTACCAAAGGCCACTAAAGCAATAAAGCAAAATATTGGTCTCCTTGAGTCAAGCAAGACTCCTCCGTCAGTGTCAGCTACACCTCAACTGCCTGGAGATACTGTGCAACAGTGACAGCCATGTGTCTATATAATTGGCTATTAGTTCTCTCCTTGGAGGAATAATTCATGGCTGATGCCACAAGCTTACATCCTCTAGTGGTTAGGAGATGTTATAAGCCACAGTAAGAACTTGTCATCTTTTTTTTAAATTTTTTAAAATTTTACTTATTTACTTATGTGTATGAATGTACTGTCTGCATGTAGGTTTGTGCACCCGTGTCGTGCAATGCTGCGGAGGTCAGAAGAGGGTGTCAGATTCCCCTGGAACTGGAGTTCTCCTGGAATTGGAGTTACAGATGGTTCTCAGCTGCCATGTGGGTGCTGGGGATTGAACCCAGGTCCTCTGCAAGAGCAGTTGGTGCTCTTAACCACTAGGCCATCTCTCTAGCCCAGAACTTGTCATCTTTTATAGAGAAACCACAGTTTGTGGATTAGCATACCATCCAAACATCTGTGTCTATGCTCACAGCTTAGCTTGCCATAATAGTACTGTTTAAATGCCTGTTTAAATGCCTGTACATCTAATTGCTTGTGCTTTGTTAGTAGGATTAAAAAGATACCCTGGATAATCTGTCAATCCATGAAGGGAAACAACCTGAACAGACTAGAGTCCAAAATGACATCTCCAGAGAAAATAGACTGCTTTGCTTCTCACCCACTTGAGCCCCTTTCCCAAAGCCTAGGGAACAAATTGTGGAAGAGGAGGCATGGTAGAATGTAAGGGCTGCGGAGAGATTGGGGTGAATCATGAGGCTACAGCGACATAGATTGGACTCTTATTTGATCAACATGCTTGTGCATACAAGCTTCTCCAACTGGACTATGGGAACCATGGGTTGTTCAAAATTTGGACATAGATACTTGCAAATTGGTTTTACATGAATGTTACTTACATTCATTGCTTGTGATTGACAATCAGCTTGCTTCATGGTTGGGATTTTTGGATATTAATTGGCCTTAGTGTGAAAATAAAGTCTCAGGTCTGACCTATCCCCCACTGCCTAGCATTCAAAACAGGCTTGAGCAGCTGGCTATTCAAAACTCAGATTCCTTTGGGTTGTTAGCCTCACCCATGGGCTCCCCTGCCTCTCAGAAAAATTAAAAAAATAAAATTAAAAGGGTGAGATGTGGGAAAACTTAGTTAAGATGGGTAGCATTCCTAAGCCAATGGTACCTCCTTGGCCACACCCATGGGGTGGAGTGTAGTGACAAAAAGATTTAGCATTTGGCCCTGAAAATTGAGTCATGATGGATATTTAAGCAGACATGTTGGAATAAAATCTCTCGCTGCATTTGAACCTCAACCTGCGTACACGTGGTATGCTTTCCTGCACATATTTTCCACATGGATTAAGTGGGACCCACCAAAAATCTCAGTGGCATCACCACACACTCTGACTGACACCAACTTGGGGAGGAAAGGGTTTGTCTTTCCTGACCTCTCACAGTGCCAAGCCTTAGCTGCTCTCTGTTATCCCCTCAAATTTCAACACCAGAACCATATAGGAGACTCTTACACGTTACCAAGTCCTACTTCTGGCTTGAGATGGAGGCTCAGGCCCCTTCTGGATCACAGCTTCTGTGTGCTGACCCTGAAGAAATTCTTCCCAGAAGATTTCACCACAGTGATGCTGGTCTCTTGTTACTTACAGCTGATTTTTCAGCCCCAGCTAACCAGCATCAATTGTCCCAGTACAACAAAGATTTCACTTCAGGTTCTGGTCTCTTGTTACTTACAGCTGATTCTTCAGCCCCAGCTGACCAGAACCCACAGATTAAACAGTCCTGATGATCTCTGCTTCCCTTTGAAACTAGAAACTTCACAAGCCAGGCCTCCATCATCTACAACTCTTTCAGCAAAACTGTTCCAAGTTCCACAGCCAGGCTCTTTAGGCATTCAATGATTTTTCTAGCCCAAAGTTCCAAATGCTTCTGCAATCCTTTCCCAAAACACCAAGGTCAGGTCTGTCACAGCAATAGCCCACTCTCTGGTACCAATTTCTGTTCTAGTCGTCTTCCATTGCTGTGACAAAACAATCTGGCCAACACCAACTTGGGGAGGAAAGGGTTTATTCAGCCTACATCTCTTGGGTCACAGTTCATCACTCAGGGAGCTCAAGGCAGGAACTCAGGGCAGGAACCTGGAGGCAGGAGCTGAAGCACAGGCCATGGAGGAATGCTGTTCATTGGCTTGCTCCCCTGGCTCATGCCCAGCCTGCCTTCTTATACGGTGCACAACAACCTGCCCATGGTGGCACCACTCATTGTGGGCTGGGCCCTCCCACACTGCTCAACAATCAAGACAATACTCCATGGATGTTGCCACAGGTCAGTCCAATGGAGCCAATTCCCCAATTGAGGCTTCCTCAACCCAAGTGTGTCAAGTTGACACTAAAGCTATCCAGCACACCAGGGCTTGGATGAACTCATGTTCCAAATGTTTCACCATTTAACCTTCTTTCTTTGGCCCAAGTTAGTCTCTTTTTTCTCTGTTATCAGCACAAGAAATATTATTTATCAAAAAAGGATTTAGTTTTGTCTTAATAGCAATTAGGTCCAATCGGATCTTCTTCATCTGCATCTTCTTCACTGTTTTGGGTGCCAACTTCAGAGTCTACCTTATCTTCACCATTTCCAGGCTTCCCCTATTTAATATTATCTTAAAATTATTTATTTTATTGAGTTTCTGTGCATTTCATACAATAGTTCTTTATCAAATTAGGCCCCTCCCCCATCTCTGCCCCCCACCCCAAGCCCTTACCAAACCTCATGCATTCTGCCATACATGCCAAGTCCTGTTTAGGCAACCATTTGTACCCAGATGTCCCTCTGTGCAAATTCCTCCACTGGAGTCCAGTCAGCCCATCTACAGATTGTGATTAAGGTGTACTGTTCCTCCTCACCCAGCAGTAATCAATCTCCAATAGTTCTCAGTGTAGGGGCAACCCACTGCCCATTTCTCTCACTCCTTGTCTGGTTGAGTTGGCATGGGTCCTGTGCTCAATGCCACCATTACTACAAGTTCATGTGTGCAAGCTTCCTGTGGCCTGAAAGCCTCTGCCTCCCTATGTTCATGAACCTGCCCTGGCTCTTATGATCTTTCTGCCTCCTCTTCAACAATGGTCCCTGAACCATGGCTGGGTGAGTTTCAACACACAAGCCTATCCAGGGACACACACTCTTAAGTCTCTTATTCTTTAAAACTCAGCCAGCTGTGGCCTTCTGTGTGCACCCCACTCTGTTATATAAGGAAGCTTCACTGGTGAGGGCTGAAGGATGCATTCGTTTTCTCTCTTTCCCTCATTCCATTATATTCCATGAGGTTTGGGTATAGAGAGATTCGGCTATAGATGTGTCACCTAGGACTGGGCATTTCTTAGATGTATATTTGCTACGTCTGACCAGTTGTGATATTCTGCAGTAGCCTCCGTCTGTTGCAAAAAGAAACTTCTTTGAAGAGTGGTGTTTGGTACGCTTGCCTGTAAATATAAGGATCCATCCATATTTAGCATATGGTAAGAAATTTCATTTGTCTAGAGATATTACAGAGATAGGATCTATGTTTTCTCCAGGATCTATGTCCTCTATTGCCATATGTAGTTAATATTCTTTTAAAAATATTTTTACTTATTATTTTTATTTTATTCTATGAGTGTATTTATTACCTGCATGTATGTTGTGTACCCATGTCATGCAATACCTATAGAGGTCAGAAGAGGGCATCAGATCCCCTGGAACTGGAATTAGAAACAGTTCTTGGGTGGCATGTGGGTGTGGGGAACAGAACCAGGGTACTTTACAAGAGTAGACAATGCTCTTAACCACTGACCTATCTCTTCGGCCCTTGATTAGTAGTCTTACAATTTGTGTGTACTATGACGTGCTCTATCCATTTCCTCTTTGTTAAAGTGTTCATTTTCACATTCTCAAATTTCATTAGACCATCCCACTGAATACCAAGACTTCCCCTGCTGCTTCAATGACCCCATGCTCTTCCCTACCACCCTGGTGACTCCTAAGCCCAGAACCCATGATGGCCCCTGCATCCTCTCCTTAGAGTAGAAGGAACACCTAGAACTACTTGTCTCGGGGCTGGAGAGATGGCTCAGTGGTTAAGAGCACCAACTGCTCTTGCAGAAGACCTGGGTTCGATTCCCAACACCCACATGGCGGCTAAGAACCATCTTTAACTCAGGCATGGTGGCAAGTGCCTTTACCCATGGAGCCATCCTCAACCGCCCTACAAAATACTTCAAAACTTTTTTTGACTGATTTCTTCTTTTTTTTTTTTATGTGTATTAGTATTTTGCCCGCATGTATGTAGGTGCCCTCATGTCATGCAATACCTGTGGAGTCCAGAAGAGGGCATTGGATCCTCTGGAACTGGAGTTAATAGAGGGTTGCCAGCTGCCATGTGGGTGCTGGAGACTGAATCTAGGTCCTCTCAAAGAGCAGCTGGTGATCTTAACCTCTGAGCCAAGTCTCCAGCCCCAGCCCTATAAGATATTTTTAATTAATTATTGTCCTTAGACTGGGAAAGATAGATTCACAGGCTCGTCCTCCTAGGGACTGAGAGATTACTCTTCTTTCCTTCCTGCCACAAAGTTCCTGTAGCAAATCGTTATTTGTGGGATGAACCTATGAGACTAATTACTGTATTCTTCACAGTATGAAAAATGGTCACTGTCATTTATGTTTAGCTTTGCAAATAAAACTTGGAGAAATTAAGAGGTAAATTATTCCACTGGGGAGAGCAACAGTGCAACAATCATAGGGTAGATTTAAATACCCTACGTGAACATTTCCTGCTCTTTGTAAACAGTTGATACCTTAGTAAAATAAACATTATCCCCTCTCTACATGTGGGTAGGTGCATGTGCATGTATCTTTTGCATATATGTAGATGCACATGTATGTTCATGCACACGGAAGCCCCAAAATGACATTGGGTGTTTTTCCTTGGTATCATACACCTTGAGTATATTTTTTGTTCTTTTGAGACAATCGCAGTACCAAGCAAGAGGCACAGAGGAACACAGTAATGGTTGAACTAGGAGCCCTTTATTAGCTACAAAAAGGCCAGCAGTCAGAGACGGCTAATCCCCTAAAGAACTCTCAGCCCTGAGGGGAGGCAGAGTGGGGTTTAGAAAGCTTAAAACCATAATTACATCATGCCGGGGGCAAAGCCAATAATTATAGTTACATCAGATCACCATAGTTACACCGGACCAGGGGCAGGTCAGTTAACAAAGAGGTTTTTGGGGGCTGGAGAGAGGGCTCAGTGAAGATCACTGGGTGCTCTTGCAGAGGACCCAAGTTCAACCAACACCCACATAGCTGCTAACAACCATCTGTAACTCCAGTTCCAGAGGAATCCAATAGCGTTCTCTTCTGACCTCCCCATGACATGGGTGTACTTACACCCATACAGGCAATATATTCATACGTGTAAAATAAAACTAATAAATAAAATATTTTAAGAAAAAAACAAAGAGGTTTACAGTTAACAAAATAATTCAGTTAAGAAAAACAAGTTTCTCTGAATTGTAGAAACCACGGAGATGCAGGTATGTATAGCTGGGAGGGAGGACGTGCTATCTGGGCATGCTGCCTGGCTACTTGCATGTTTCCCAGTATTGTAGAAACATGTGCCCCCTGAAACCCTGAAACTACAGGGATAGCCTTCATGGCTGGCTGGCTCTGGCTGGCTGACTGCAGTTAGAGCAGGGGTAGGCAGAGACAC
Organism: Rhizomys pruinosus; assembly: GCA_009823505.1. Lineage (NCBI taxonomy): Eukaryota > Metazoa > Chordata > Mammalia > Rodentia > Spalacidae > Rhizomys > Rhizomys pruinosus. The sequence goes on from VZQC01009134.1 coordinate 1,538,691, forward strand.
AGGGCAAAGCAAAAGTCAACCAGAACTGAGGCAGCTTGGCAATTTCAACAATGTCTCTCATTGGTCTGAAGCTAACCGAATAGGCTTGGTTGGCTGGCAGGGAGCCCCGGGATTGACCTGTCTCTGTCCCCCAGCACTGGCACTTCAGTTGTGTGCCACCATGCAGCTTTTTATGTGGGGTCTGGGGCATTGAACTGAGGTCCTCATGCTTGTTTGGCAGGCATTTACCAACTCCAGGTTTTACTGAAACTTTAGTTATTAATCTGCAATTTTAAAAGACTATAAACTCCAAAACATAAGAGGCTGGAAAAGTGTAACCTTGGGGCGAAGTCGAGGGAGAATCCTTCATTTTAAGTTTTATCCCTTTCAATTTACAAATCCTTGGTCAAGTTATGTATTTGCTGTGAGTCTTTGATGTCAATAGTAAGACCAGGCCTACTCATCTCACCAGAACTATGTGAGGATCAGACAACATACAAACCCAAAGCGCTGTAAAAATGTCAGGAATAATTTTTTTCAAAGCTTTTTTTAAATTTTATGTGTATGGGTGTACTGTCTGCATGTAGGTTTGTACACCTGTGTCGTGCAATACCTCAGAGGTCAGAAGAGGGCGTCAGATTCCCCTGGGACTGTAGTCAAAGACGGATCTCCGCCACCATGTGGGTGCTGGGGATCGAACCTGGTTCCTCTGCAAGAACAGTCGGCGCTCTTAACTGCTAGGCCATCTCTTCAGCCCCCATGGAATAATTTTTATGGTCATTTACTGGCTCCTCATTCTACAGAAATGAACGGTGGCCGCACCAGATGGAACATGGTTAGAAGTCTAGGTACAGACGTGGCAGAGAAATTGGCTAGGTACACTTGACCCACAACCAACTCAGAACCCAAGGCCTGGAGAGCTGGGAAATGGGTCAGCCTGCTGGAGGTTCCGGGTAGGGAGCTCCATCTGCTGTGTAGACCTACCTGTCTTATATCCATATTTGACTTCGAGCCATTTATTTTTATTTTTGGTTTGTTTGGGTTTTGGGTTTTTGTTTGTTTGTTTGTTTGTTTGTTTGCTTTTTCGGTATTTTTGAGACAGGGTCTTCCTTTAGTCCCAGCTGGCCTGGAGTTCACTCTGTAGGCCAGGCTGGCCTTGAACTCACAGAGATCCAAGTGCGCCCCCACGCCCGGCACTAAAGACGGTTCTTAGCTGCCATGTGGGTGCTGGGAATTGAACCCCGGTCCTCTGCTAGAGCAGTCAGTGCTCTTAACTACTGAGTCATCTCTCAAGCCCCAGACTTCGGGCCTTGTTGTGATGATCTCTGGTGTCATCCCAGCTTATGCTGAGCTTCACCAGGCTACCCCATGCCTCCTGGAGGTTGCATCTGATGGCAGGAGTTGTTCAAATGCACATTCCTGGGTCCAAACCTTAGAATCCAGAGTCAGGATCATGGTGGGTGTGGTAATCCACACCTTCGATCCTAGGGCTCTGGAGGCAAAGGTAGATAGATCTCTGAGTTTGAGGCCAACCTGGTCTACATAGTGAGTTCTGGGCTAGCCAGGGCTAAATTGTGAGACTCTGATTCAAAGAGAAAATGAGGGAGTGAGAGAGCAAGCCAGAGAGAGAGAGAGAGAGAGAGAGAGAGAGAGAGAGAGAGAGATTGAGATCACACATCCCAAGTTCCAAAACAAAGACCTTTTCCATTCTACCTGCTAACAATCAGCTTAACTGCATTTCTATTTAAGGCTAAATCCACTTTGGAAAGATTTCAGCAGAGTAAATAAATGATTTAACTAGACCTGTTTATAAAGAAAAATAAATATGCATGGAATTGACTGTATGAAGTCATGACTGTGGTTTATAAATATTGAAGAGGAGCAAATTCAAGTGGTGGAATCTCAATGTTTTATTCAGGTCCCAGACGGCATAAGGAGGAATGATGGAACGGCACAAGCAAGGAGAGGCTGGGCCAGATATCAAGGAAAACATCCTGACAATATAGAAAAGTTAATGAATCACTTTGCATGGTGAAGTCAACCAAAATATCAATGCACTCAGTGGAAAAAACCAGTTGGGCAGCATTAGGAAATACAAAAATTTGAGCCGTTATATTTTCCTTCCTCTCCTCCTCCCCTCCCCTTTTCTCCCCTCTCCTCTCCTCTCCTCTCCTCTCCTCTCCTCTCCTCTCCTCTCCTCTCCTCTCCTCTCCTCTCCTCTCCTCTCCTCTCCTCTCCTCCCCTCCCCTCTCTTCTCCCCTCCCCTCTCTTCT